>JARHVA010001486.1:257500-357500 GCA_037957365.1 Torreya grandis | reverse complement strand
CAACATGATTTGTGTAGGACCTTGATTCATAGGATGAAGGTGATCCCTTTTACCCTCTTCCAGAATATTTGGTTCCTCCATTTAGGAAAGCATTTATATCCGAAGTAGATCCCAAAATTTTTGAGACCTTTCAAGTAAGAATGCATAGACAACCATAATTATACATATATTATGACTTACCCATATATGGTGTAACAAAACCTCCACATGTAGATGAGATCAAAGAGCCCATGAATCCCAAGGTAGATGTATTAAATAAAGGAGCATAAATTCATGCATCCCATTTAAAGCATAAAACTAAAGAAAAAGAAGTTATAAAAATAAAAAAATAAAGTGGTAAATATCTTGAAAAAATTCCAACCATCTCGACTTTGTGTATGGATGAAATCATTAATATCATATAGTTTTATATTCCACTTATATTTCCATTAAACCCATGAGGAGTAGGAACCTAAAATATATTTCAATCTCAAGAACAAGATAACTTGGAAGGGTTAGCTCACATACTTGGCATTGGCATTGTTGAGATATCATCAAGAAACTATCCATAGCCAAGATGGTGATTATTCCTCCATGCATGATCTTTCTCAATGAACTATCAATGGGACATTGACTATGATGGGGGAATTTTCCTCTTGGTGTAGAGATAGGAGTTATACTAATTTCCACATAAGGAACATTTATGTCAATAGGTTATAAACTTGACTTTGAGTGTACAAAAAATGGGATTGAGAATTAATCCTTATTATTTTGGATGAATATATCTAAATATCCATGTCTTAAAAACCTAAAAATCCAAGGTGACTCATATGTAGTTAATAACCAAGCCTTAAATATTTATCAGTGTAAGACTCAACATCTTTAGATCTATATAACTAATGTGTGCAAATTAGTTAAGGATTTTGAATATGTTTTCACAGAAGTCTTCCTATATAAATCAATCAACTCATTAACTCTAGGGATATTCCTCCTTAGTTTTTTATTCTTATCCTATGATACCCAATCAAATTTCATGGTATCCATCAGGACATAACTTGTCATGAAAAAAGTGTCGAATGACAAAACTCTCACTCACATAGGGAAGGATATTATCCCATTGGTCCTTGACATATTTGAAAATTATGATGTAATTATAGAGTTATTATATGCTTATAATGACCTCTCATATTTTCATTATAAATATCTTACATCAGCCGTCATATGAAAAATATTAAAATTCCTATTACAATGTTGAGGATTATCTATCTTCAAATGAGGAACTTGATATTTTTAATTTAAAAATAAAATATTATTATCTTTATATTTCCCCTGACAAATTGGAGTAATGGAATGCCTCAATCATTGAGGATACCACCAATATTATGATAAGGACTAAAGATAATCCTAGAATCATCAAACTCAATTCTCCACTATCACCATAATAGGTGTAAGATCACAAGAATTAGGAAGAATTCAAAATCTTTTTCCTTTTTCCTATATAGTTATGGTAGATATATAACCTGAAGTTATCTTTTATAATTGGGTCACAATGTCTAATGTGAAACTTGTAAACTAAAATATAAGGCCATGCAACCCCAATGTTATAGTAATTATAAAAGAAGAAGTTATTAGGATTCTCATATTAGGGTTCATAAAAACCATGGATTATTATAAGTGGATGTCTAACATAATTCCAATTGTCAATAAGAATGGAAAATTCAAGTCATGCATCTATTTTCATGATATTAATGAAGCATGTATAAATATGATATTATTTTCCCTTTAATTGATGGTAAGTTGAATGCTACCATAGGTTATGTATTATTTTCCCTTATGAATGGCTTCTCTTGTTACAACAAGATCTAAATTTTAGATAGGGATCAAATCAAAACCTCCTTTACTACAACATAGGGTATTTTTTCCTATGTAGTCATGCCCTTAAACCTAAAAAATGCTAGGGAAATATAACAAATATCTATGTCCAACATTTTCCATTATCTTATCCATAATATAATGGATTTTTTAATGATATTATAGGGGAAGTAAAAATTATGATTGAACACTTAGATGCATTACACACCATCCTCACGCATTCTATTAAATATGGTGTCACTCTAAATCCTTAAAAAATATGTGTTTGGAATCATGTGCATAAAAATCCTAAATTATAATCCCTTAGCATGGAATCATATTAACCTGGCAATATTATATTATTCTTAAGCATGTTTCCCCCAACTTATGATTTAGTAATTAAGTGACATAAATGTTTTTAAAGATCAAATAAAATTTTAAATAAGTAATAAAAATTAAAGAATAATGTTACCTTGAAGTGAACATAAACCACAAAGTCAAGACAAATATGAAAAGTGGGGAACCATCAAATTGTGAAAAATCCCACACTAGTATTTAAATATTGCAATAACAATCTCAAATTACAATAGCATGAAGATGCTAGGAGAATAATGGCCTTAGGCCAAGAGATCATCAAGGATGTAAAAGTAAGATTAGATCAACAAATTTTAGATGTTCATATAAAGTGTAGAAGAAATGGAAAAGATAACTATTTATAAAGAGCTATGATAGAAAAAATGTTACAAGTGCAAAATCCAGCATATGTTTCATGTGTCCCTAATCCTTATACAATTGGGGAGGATGTGTATGCCATGTGGGGGGAGATAAGTTATATGAAAGTTACTCCAAATCCAAAAACTAGATTAAGAGGGTGAGTGACACCTCAAAAGGTTAGAATAAAGTGTATTTAAAAATACACTAAATGTACATACACATAAAACTTAAGATAAGCCTATAAATATATAGGAAGGACCCAAATTATGGTTAATTATAAAACACTCCCTCTTAAACTTAAATTTAGGTTTAAAAATTTGGATTAAACCTTTTAAAAACAAATAGGGAGTTAAAATTTCATATTACTTAATCTTAATATAAATATCCTTCTATTGGAATTATAATAGTTTGGAGAGAAGAAAGAAGAGAAATTTCCAACAAAATTTTCATAGGTGAAAGTGTTATCAACAAGAATATCTAAGAATCCTATTCTAATAATTTTGTTGATCTCCAATAGAATAAATATAAATAAGGAAACCTAATGATCCACAAAACATGTAAGATAAAATAAGTTAATACGAATCTTTCAAGTTAAATAACTAATATGCCAAAAATGCAATCTGCATACATAATATAAGAAAAGTAGATGTAAAAATAAATACAAGTAGATTAATGACAATTTTAATCATAAAATACATAAATTTGTATAAAAATACGATGTTAAAATAACCAAAGCATATATCTTGTGCATCAAAAATCAATGAATGCAATAAAAAATATTTAGTTAATCGAAATGGAGACAAAAAAGATTCATCACTTACAAAATATATTATGCATGAATAATTAGAAAAATTAACACAATAAAACATATCAATCTCTCTACAATATCTATTCTTTTATGATTCCAATTAGTCTTACCCCTACACATAGGATATTTAGTCATTTTTCACCAATGTAAAGTGTTATATGTGTATTTACCATAATAATTAAATGGATGAAATTTTTAGCATTTAGATATATGATGCATATGTTTTTCACTATACATATAATGCTTAATAATTTTAACCAAAGCATGAGCATTAGAATCGTTATAATCAAGATAAGTTGCATTATAAGTCCTATACAAAAGATAATAAGAAGTCAAATTTGCATTAAAAGTAATAGAATCATCAAAATATATACATTTATAATTTTCATTCGAAGTAGGCAAAATAAGTTCAAGAATACCATATTCATAATTACAAAATACACCACCTGAATATCTCATATTGTGCATGATTTTTAATCTGGGGTTGGTAAAATAAGTATGAAGTTGAGTTTGAGTTTATATAGAAACATAATGAGATAATGAGTTAATTTAGAACAATACTAATCTTAAGCTAACACAAACCACAAATTTGACATGAATGTAACAAGTAGGGAAACCATTGAATAATGAAAACCCACACACTAGTATTAAACACATGAAATAAGAATATCCAATTACAATAACATGAAAAAACTAGTAGAAAAATCACCTTAGTCCAATAGAGAATTAAGGATACAAGAACAAGGTTAGATCAACATGATTGATTTGTGTCTATCAAGTGTAGAAAAAAAGGAAAGGATTACTCTTTGTAAAGATCTAAGGTAGAAATTAAGTTACAATTACATGTTCTAGAATATGTGTCATGTTTCTCTAACGCCCTTACAAGTGAGAAGAATGTGTGTGTCATGTCGAAGGAAAGGATATACATGTAATTAACTTAAAATATAGCAAGTGGATTAGGGAGGTGAGTGAAACCTCAAAAAAAAAATTGTATTTACAAATACAATAAATACACACACACATAAAACTTAGGATAAGCGTAAAATCCTATAGAAAAGAACCAAATTAGATTTAATTATCCACAATTAGGTCATTCCTAGGGAAGTTGGGGGATATTTGACAATATATACATGACCTTACTTATATAGTTCATCCTATCAATAATTTTCATATGAAGACAAATTGATTGACTTAGATGAGTGACTGTCATGATGCATATGAAGTGGTAAATTATTTTTTTACGCCTCCTATAAAAATCATAGTACCCAATCCTACCAAGCCTCTCATAATTCACATTAGGCCAATTGAAATTTCCATCACCTACATTTTATCCTAGGAGGATGACAATGGAAAAGAACATGCCATCTTTTTTATCAGTTGCATTGTTGTCAACTACAATACACATTATACTCAAGTCTAGAAAGTGTGTTGGGCCATCTTGTTTTTACTCATTGAGGATTATCTCTTGGATGAAAATCCCACTAAAATGCCTCGCATTATAGGTAAGGTAATATATATCCTAAAAGTCACTCATCTTAAAACAAAACTTTATTGTATCATGTTTATAAAGATGTAATTATTTAACATTACAACATATGTGAGAATTATGTCAAAATATATATATATATATATATATATATATATATATATATATATATATATATATATATATATATATATATATATATATATATATATATATATATATATATATATATACCATTTGAAACATGTATGTGACATATGAGGTAAGGCCTATAACAATGTAACAATAAGATTCATAGCAGAAAATTGTAATAGATGTGTAAGTAGTAACTAATTAATGACATGGATCATGGTACTTATAGAACTTAACAATCACACAAACAAAACAAGCACAATGTCATATAATGAGACCAAATGTTGTATATAATGAAAATGTTAAAATTTCACATTCAATAAAGGGCCAAGGTTCAAAAATAATGGAGATGTTAAAATGTTGCACATACCAAACAATGATCTCATAGAAATGTTCAATAAATTACACATAGGGGCTAAGGGACATACCCAATAGATAGGGAAATTTGAATATTATATGTAACATTAATAACATCAATGGATTATATAACTATAAATATATTCTAACCCATGTATATATAATGTGATCATATCTTAGAAAATAAAATACCCATATCCATAATGTAAGAGAGATATGTTAGCAAGACATTTGTAAAAAGTATATATCTCAATAGTATAGTATTTATAGAATGGTAACACCTAAAAGTATAGTAACCTTTGGATAAGATTCCCCTATTTTATTATGGTCATGGACTATAGGCAAGTCCAACATATTTGTCTATATGAAATAGTATCTCATACATAAAACTCATAAATACTAGTGAAATATATGTTTGATAAAAAAAAGTATGCTATCTACCAATAATGAGATAAATAACATCTAAATGATTTAAACTAGATGTATAATCATGCTCAGGTCCTTTTTTAGATTTTTAGAATATCTTTAATTTTTTTACTTTTAAAATATTTAATTTTTTGTACTTTTTAAATTTTAGAATTGGAACGGAAAAGGGAGAGATTTTAACAATCCATAAAATGTGTCTATGTAAATTATGCACTGAATATGATGGCATGGCCATATATGAGCAATTTACCTCCATTATATTATTTAGTTTGGGAGATAAAATAAGGATGTGGAGGGATTATTCTACATCTTTGTTTCATCAAAGGTACAATTTTTAACTTATGGAATGTACATGTATGCAAAATATAACATTCAAAAGAATTTTCTTAATGAATAAGTATTATTTTGCATACTATAACTGAATGTAATATCAATAGATTAGATGTATTAAGGCTCTATTTGTTCATATTTTGATATGTCTATGTCAAAACTTTAATCACACAAAATCAACTAGCTAAGAACAATAATGATATTCGATATTGATTGTAATTGGTCAAAATTATTTGTAATGGAAAAATGCAATTTGTTTTAATTAAATTATGAAAATAGAAAGTTAAATATCAAATGATGATAGTAAATATGAATATGTTCTGATGGACTATTCAAATCTAGAAAGTGAAAAAGAAGCTCGCCAAGAGGCCAAATATTCATAAAGAGCTAAGGGATATAATATTGATCAAATTGATCGCATGTGTAAGATGTATATAATAAGAACATGATAAGACAATCAAGAAGACATGTACAATCAATTTATTATTATTATTATTATTATTATTATTATTATTATTATTATTATTATTATTATTATTATTATTATTATTATTATTATTATTATTATTATTATTATAATATGAATGTTTTTGAATATTTTATAATATATTAAATTTGAAAAGTTATAACCAATAACTTAGTTGACGAGATGTTCCCACGGAGTCACTGAAAAACATATGTAATCACCTTCTAAATTCCATGTTAAGGCATCAATAGGAATGATATGAATATGTGTAGTTCCTATGTCATTGAAAGTATCCAACCAATCCTTTGCATAATCATGATCATAAATATATTCTTGTTCCTAGAATTATGGTATGACACTCTTATTATCTTTTATATCTATTTATATAAAACCAACTACACCATACTATGGTATTGAAATTTTTGATTTCATTTGCTTTGCATATGTGATGCATCATATATCTTTGTTATAATGGCACAAACTATCTTTGTTGCATAGTTAATTGAATATATATTTCCCTCAATCTGTTCCTACTCTACATATTTTTTTCTTTTGAAATTGTAACCATTTCACATTCATGCTCAAATGTATCATAGTCATGATCTTTACCTAATATTTCCCTCATTTTTATCATCCATGATTTTTAGTGTTGCATTGCATTGGTTTAAGATAGAGTTGATGTGAAATATAACATAACATAATTTTGATGCATGTTTTATTGGAAACTCAATGGATTTAATGTATCACTAAGGCCTATTAATATTACCCAAGTGTTGACTATCATATCTAAGATGTTGGATAAGTGTCATGCTAATAATTAACTTTTACATTTCTTTCCATCAATATGAAGAGTAAGAATCAATGGTTGTAGATATAAAGAACACTTTTTAGTTAACATTATTGGAACCACATTAGCCTTATGTAGTATGTCTTGATTTTGAGTTTTCTTTTTGAGAAACCCTTTTTTAAGGATTGCTTCTTGCTTATCTTTATTTTTTTCAACTTTTATAACTATTACTTTAGCAACTTCCCCTTTTTTATTTGTCCCCTTCGTTGATCTAGTTGTTCCCTTTGTAATTTTAATTTTTGCAACATTTATTTTTTATCTTGTTCCTTTTGTAACCTTTATTTAACAAATTTTGACTTTAGAAGCCTTTCCTTATCTAGTTTTGATATTTAAATATTTTGTTACTCTAACTTTTCTTTTTCAAGCCTTTATTTCTCAAAATTTTCTATTTTCTCTATTTGGTCTTGTGATTTACGAGATAAAATCATAGTGTGAGTGGGTGAATTAATTTATTTATCTATTGTAGGGTGACCACTATCAATGATACTTCACATTTACTTCTTAAAAACCCAACAACTATCGGTATGATGTCAATGCATTCTATGATATGAAAAATAGTATTTTGATCTCCTTATAAGATTCATCAGAGGTAATGTGATAAACTTGTTTAAAATAATTTATCTTAGAATTTCACTTGAAATATTTTTAGAATTTTGTATACTTTTTGAATCATTAATTGTAGCATAGTTTTTTTCCTAAAAAATATAACTAAAAAATATGTCTACAGCATGCGATCTCCATAATTTTCTTGATAACCACTTGATATTTTTTAACAATTACAAATGGACTACTATAAAAATGAAACATGATCATTCTATTCAATTTATATCAATAAGATGTTTTAAATAGTGTAATTGAAAAAAGGGTAAAATAGATGTTGGAGTTTGGTATTATCAGACATAGATATTGTGCATACCCATCCCTCATGGTAATGGTGTGTAATAAATATGACACCTAAAGTATGTGCCCATGTTATATAGAACTAAAAAAGTACACCATCAATTATAAATTACCTATTTCCATACTTTATGATTTAATAGATGGATTATATGGTGTTGTTTATATTTAAAAAGTATATGTCTTCAAGTTAACATCAAATTTGGATTAAATATGAGTATACACATAAGACTAATTTGAAAACTCATGAATTCCATTGTGATTATTTGGTTATACCTCTTTGTCTCATAAATGAACTATCTACATTCCAAAGTTTGATGAATGTCATTTAGCCTTTTTTTTAAAAATGATCTTAGTATTTTTTATAACACACTTTTATGGAATCATAATTTCATGATGTACATGAATTAATCCTGGATCGGATAAGATAGAGCACACCTACACTTTTGATTGGGTATATACTTTTTAAGAAAGAGCATGACCAATATGGGGATTCGATAGACCTAGTTAGGGGATCACTTGTCACAACATATCATGCTAGGAAGGGCTCCAAAGCTTACATTCGAACATAATCGCAAAACAACCTTAAAAGAGTCCTATGATTCGATATTTACTTATGCTAATAAAAAAGAGAGTAAAGTATTCTAATAACAAGAAAAGTAAACTAATCTAGTGCACACCAAAGCTTCTAGCACAAAGTGGGGGCTAGAAAAAAATAAATAAAAAATAACTAAACAAAACATACATAGGATACATATACTTACATAAATGTATACACAATCCTAGTACATGGAATATAAGAATACATACTAAATTATTTATCTACTCTTAAAAGAGAAATAAAGTTAGGAATACTTACCTTTGACGATGAACCTGTCGAGCCTCAATCTCTCTCTTGGCCAAGGTGCTTAATAAGATATTATTATGGTTTGTAAGGATAACCAAGATAAATAATCTATAGGCTATAAAACCTACCTAATCATCCAACATACATCTCTACAAGACAAGATTAGAGCTTCAAAGAAAGTATTGAACCCTAAATCTATATTTCTCAAGTAGAATGGTCAATAAGCATATGTTCGTTTGCACTACTTTAGTTAATTAAACTCTCTTTAATGAAATGGTGGTAAATGACCTTGTATATATAATAACATCTTACCTAAAAACTTTTGGACATGTTGGATTTACTAGGTTGATCAGGTTGACCTACCACATTTTTGGGCTGACTCACTAGGTTTGTGCTATGTCAGCCAGGAGGCTAACAAACCAAAAAAGCTAAAGTATCCCCAAAACACACTAGGTTAACCTAGTTATTTAAATATATAAAAAGTGTAAAAACATAATAAATGAAGGAATAAAGCATGACAATGACTATAATGGATAGGAAAGAGAGAAATAAGCTTAGGGTTCAAGGATTTAGGAAACAAGTGTGTAGATGGAAGTGACCAAATGAACAACAATCTTACAAAGCACCAATGGTCTACCCACCCCTTTATGGTACACCCATTAAGGCATGCACTCAGAGAGATTGAGACTCAATCAATTCTTTCAAGATACAAAGTATCAATAAACAATAATTATTTGAAAATATTATGTGTATACATATGTCCCAGTAGAAGCTCATCACGTGTCTTATAAGTGTCACACAGGATGGTGCTTTAGAAGAAAACATGATAACACACAATGTTGATGCTAAGTATGGTGTAGTAAGTAGAAAATAATATAAATGAAAGGACTAAATTTAAAAACACATACCTTTAACTTACCTTAGTGCCATAGATAAAGAAGTATACTGCAAGAAATGAAGGTGTCCAACATATAGTACACTAGGCAAACTTGTAGGAGTTAGTGAAAAAATAAAGACCCAAGAATTGAATTGTTTGAAAGATAGGCATATAGTGGTTAGATTGAGACATAGATTTTTAGGAAAATTTGGCAAATTAGGATTGTTAAGGCAAGGTTTAGAATATTTAAGGAAAATGATTGACAAAAATGATGGTAAATAAATAATAAATTATGGAAAATGAATGATAAGTTATGGAAAATGAGTGATAGATAAATGATAAAAATGATGGTAAATGAATGACAAATAATAGGCAAATAAATGACAAATGATTAGAAAACACAATAAACCACATTAGAAAATATGTAAACCGTGAATGCCAATAAGGAATGTAGAATATACTAAATCACGTTGGGAAACATGTAAAACATAGATTACAAATGAAATATTAATGCAATAAAACTTGAATCAAAGATATGTAAGAAATTAAAAAGTAAGCTCATGTAAGATAGACATATAAAATGAAGCATAAATAAAAATATGAAATAATTTCAAATGAAATATAAGTAAAGATGTAAGACAAACATTAAGAAGGCATACATAAAGAAAAGCATGTAAAAATGGAAAAAAGGTGTTGACTTGGTTGTTTGTAATATATGGGTAGTAAAATCATGACAATTGAAAGAATAGAGTGATCTATAGTTACTAAAACATGTTTTTTTAATCTAAAGATAGATAAAACTAAAAAAAAAGTAGTGTTAACATGTTTTTAATGAGGTGAATAAGAAACAATGATAAAGAAGGGATAAAACAAATGTGGAATCATAATTTGGCTATCAATGGGGGGAGATGAAATGGGTGGAGGAGATAATGAAGGAAAAACCAAGGTAGAGAAATTCTTTATCGAAGTCAAGACACTCAAATTTGGTTTGTCAAAAAGAGAGGACTATCAACATTAGGGACTCTGAAGAACTTATCTTAGCTACACAAATCTTAGGTCAATAAATAGAGTATATAGATCATCTCATGAAGGCTTTATACATGAAAACTAAAATAGACCTACCTTCCCATGATGTGTTCTCCATTCTTCAAGACCCCTTATAGAGTCATCGATCTACTATGAAGATTGGGTAATTATGTGAGAAATTAGGTAGGACTATAGATTTTTTTTATAAACTCCCCTATTTTAATTTACTGGCCTATTATACCCCAAAGAACTTCAGCTCTATATAAAGTTGAATGTGGAGTTTGAGCTTCGATTAGAGATAGGAGATGTGCTTTTAATCATGTCATTCGATGTGAATTTGAATTTTGAGATTTGTATGTTTCCTTTTAGATATCATTGCCTTTTATTTCAAATGATTTGGATTTTAACTTTCTTTTGATAGAATTTTTAGATTCCTCCTCCATACAGATTTGGAAGACCAAACATGGGTGGTAAAGATGACTTTCATTTAAAAACGTAGGACAAGGTTGTTAAGAGAGAGAAACTTCAAAGAGCATGGGGTATAAGAGTCTCGTAAATCAAGGTGAAATAAAAGTGTTATCTTGACTTTGAACTTATTTTATCTAATGTGGAGATTAGAGAAAGGGGAAAATCAAACAGAATGACACATGGAATAATTTTAATTACTTCAAATCATAAAAATGTGTGACAAAGGGGAAAGAGGGATACAATGATAGTAAAATGTGATTCCTTATCATAAGAATGACGGAAATGGAGGAAAACATGCTAACATAGATTGTTTTCACAAATTCCATATAGCAAAAGAAGCAAAAGCTAAATTTTAAGAATAAGGATCAATAACATGAGAATAATGATAATTTTATGAAGAGGGTCGGGTCATATCTGTGGTCTTATGAAGCAACTCACAAAAGAGAAACCCATGAGAGTGCCAAAAGAGAAATGCTAAAACAAAAATAAGACTATGATATATAAAGAGGGAAATGCTAAGAAAGGGGGGAAATGATCATAAAGCTACTAGGGCAAAGAATGACATAAAAATGACAAATAATAAAAAAGATATATGAGGACAAAAATTAAAGAAAATGCCAAATGTGATGTGTAAGAAAACCAAAGAATGTAAAGAAAAATAATGATGATAGTAAAGTGAAACCAAAGAAGAAAAATGCATAAGAACAAAGAAATATGAGACAAAAAGAACATGTAATATTGATAAAGATGTTTAGTGAGAGTATCAAGATTGAAATGTGGACCAAGCAAGGAAGAAATAATAAATCAGTGAAGATCATGACAAGACTCATGAGAATGACCTATAGTAGCATGCCACCAATAAAATTTATTAGGATTTTATCATTTTATAGGAGGTTTGGAAGGATAAAAATTCATGGGTTTAAAAGGTGGAAATTTATCTTTAAGTTATTCTAAACTCAAGGGAAGGTGGGTTGGGTTAAAACAGGTTGAATTGTATGCTTCATGTTGATATTGGGGAGACTTAGATGAATCAATGGTATGAGAAAAATATTGTAAAGATGATTTAGTATTTGTTTGAGGTGTTTCAAATTGAGTCATAAGAAAGTCTTATCTTTTTGCTTGGTTTAAGGCTTCTTCTAAAGTTTTAGGTGAAAAGATTTGAACTTTATATTGAAGGGGAGGTTTAAGAGCAGTGATAAATAGTTCTAGAAGAGTGTCATCATTCATGTTATGGTCCACCTTATGAGAAATAGACTTTCATCTTTTCATGAAAGTATGAACAGATTCATTAGGAAGTTGTTTGGCATTGATGAAATAGCTAAGGTAATTTTTAGGAAGGTCATCATGTTGGAATTCCTTCACTAAAGTATCAACTAAATCCTTCATTTGTGAGGTGAAATGTCTAGGAATATGGTTGTACCATTCAAGTGAATCACCAACAAAGGTTTTGGCTAAGATCTTGGTGGTAACAAAGGTGTTAGTTTGGACCCATTCCTTATAGATATTAGCAAAAGACTTAATAAATATAGTAGGATCCTTAGTCTCATTATATGTGATAGTTGGAGAAATGTTTCCAATATCTATGGATGTAATGAATTGGGATAAAATTTTATTTTGAAGATGTTGAAGCATTTTGTTATTTATTATAGGTTGTGGGATGATATTCCCATTGGCATCTCTAAGAAGAGGAGGGACAAAATTTTGATTTTGTTGAGACATGATGACTTGAGATGATTGAATAATCATGTTGCATGTTCATAATTTGAGATTGATTAGAGGTTTTCATGATATTCATTTTTTGGATAACTTGGGCAAGAAGTTGAGTTGTATCAATAGGTGGATTAGTGTTTCTAGGAGGGGTATTAGTGTTGATAGGAAGAGGATTGTTAGTGTTGTTAGGAGGAGGATAATTTTTAGGTGGAGGCTTACCATTAATAGTGTTAATTATCTTAAGTGTGGTATAATAATAAGGAAGATTAGTCAAGCCACCATTCTTGTGAGGAGTAAAATAGTATTATCAAGGTTTTTAAATATTTGAGAACCATCTAGATTATCAATTGGAGTGGTATGATGTGATGAAGGATTACAAACATTGGTATTAAAATTATGATTATGATGAAGGATCTCAACAACATTGCATTGTGTAGTGAGTGGTTTAGGTTTAGGAGAAGGGGAAGGAAGAGTTGGATAGTTTCATTGAAAGTAATGAAATAAGTGAGGTTACTATCCAAGTTCTTAATAATACAATGTTATTGACTAAGGGAAAAATGCAAAGATACAATCATGATGGAACAAGACTAGATTACCACACAAAGAGAATAAAAAGTGATAGAAAATAGTACAGGGTCAACTAGGTCAATCCAGTATAGTGTACAAAGACTGAAAGAAAAGGTAAAAGAGAACACAAACAATGTTATGTTGACTAGGTCAACCTATTATATTGTATAGGGGCTGAAAAAGATACTAGGTTGATAGGGTCGACCTAGTATAATAGATTGGGTACTTGTTTTGCCTATATCTTTAGTTCTATGTATCCATGTTGTAAATCATAAAGTACATTAGATTGATGATGATGTAGGTTATATGAGGAATTTGATATAAAGTTGTGAATTTAAATAATATAATTTGTAAATAATGAAACTAAATAATTACTTAATGAAAACAAACAGTCAATTGAATTGATGCATACAAAGCAAAATCTTGCATTAACACTAGCTAATACAATTTCTTACACACACTATCGAGAAAAGATTAAGAAAATAACTTGTAAAGTAAATCTATCTAATTTATCAACTTATAATGTTAATTAGATTATTAAGAATAATTTTAAATGATAGGGATTTGACTGTAAGTAACATACTAGATAATAATCTATAGATGGTTTCAAGTGAGTTTAGAATGAATGGTACTATAGTGGAAATGATATGGGCTTGGTATTGGAACCTAGCACCTCACTTCACACACTATAGTAACAAAGGTGTCAGGTGTTTAGACAAAATATACCATTAACCATGCTTTATACTTTACCAATGCATCAAGTCATCTTCCCCCTTGGTAATGAAATCTAAATAGGTTGGCTAGGGTAGTCAAATGTTGAAATAATTTTTGATGTTATATGAATTTGGCCATGCCTACATAAAAAATAAATAGTGAAACTAAGTGGTTAATTAAAAACCTCCTAATTAGATTGTGTTAATTATTTTAAGCATGCAAACAATTGAAAGAAAAGATATGATTAACATACAAGGTGAATTCCAACTTTGAAACAAGGTATAGTGAAAACACTATATGTGAAACATAAAGAAATAGGTCAATAGGGTTAAGCTAGTACTATTAAAGATAAGGTATAGAAAACCTAATAAGTTGACCAGGTCAACCTAGTTTTTTTAGACAATACACATAATAGAGAACTAGGTTGACCAGGTTGATCTAGTTGGCTGTGTAGGGTAGTTTTGAAGACTACAAACTTGAACGAAAATTATAAAATAGAAAGAGAAGGAGAATATAAGACTAACCTTGATGGTTTAGAGATGGAAATAAGAAGATTGATGATCAAGAATCTTGGATAAATCTATCAAAAAACTATAAATTGGGTCAAGCTCATTGGCTAAGTAATACAAAAACTTGCTAAAAATGTGTTCAAAATGCACTAGGTCAACTTGGCCAACCTAAGAAGGTGAACAAGATGTCTGAAAATGAACTAGGTCAAGTTGGTCGAACTAATAGGCTAATCTAAAAGTCTATAAAATTGAAACTTGTACTAGGTCAAGCTAATTGATCATGCTATATAGGAACCTATTGTAAAGTGGCTAAAAATGTGTTAGGTCCACCTAACCTACCTAGTACGCTGAATTAGAATTATAAAAAGTGATAAAAACATGTATTGCATCGAGCTGATCGATCCAATTGACTATTCCTACACAGAAAGAAAAATAAATGGGTCAATAAAATTGAACCAGTATGTCAAACTATATGATATAAATGAGGAGAAAAAGAATGAAATAAGTGAAATAAATTTTTCAAGTGTTAGTTTCACATCAGGTTCACCCAAATATATACAATCAAAATTGTATGATGTATATGAATTAATCATAGATCGGATAATATAGAGCACACCTACACTTCCGATTGGATATACACTTGTTAAGCAAGAGAATGACAAATATGGAGATCCACTAGACCTGATTAGAGGATCACTTGTATCACTTGTCACAACATATCATGCTATGAAGGATTCTAAAGCCTACAGTCTAACATAATTGTACAACAACCCTAAAAGAGTCCTATGATTTGATATTTCACTTATTCTAATAAATAAGAGAGTAAACTATACTAATAACAAGAAAATTAAACTAATCTATTGCACACCAAAGTTGTGGCATAAAGTGGGGGTTAGAACAAAACAAAAAAATAACAACTAAACTAAATATGTATAAGAGACATATACTCACGTCAATGTATATGGAATCCTAATACATAGAAGAGAAGAATACATATTTCATTATCTATCTACTCTTACAAAGGAAAAATAAAGTTAGGAATAATTACCTTTGAAGATGAACTTGCCAAGCCTCAATCTCTCCCTTATCCAAGGTGCTTCATAAGATATTGTTGTGTTTTGTAATGATAACTAAGATAAATCATATCTAGGATACATAACCTACCTAAACATCTAAAATACTTCTCCTAAGATAAGATTGGAGCTCCAAAAAATGTATTGAACCCTAAAGCTTTATTCCTCAATTAGAATGGTAAACAAGCATATGTTTTTTTGCACTTCTTCACTTAGTTTAACTCTCTCTTATGAAATGGTGGTAAATTAACTTGTATATATAGGTGGATCTTACCTAAAAACTTTTGGACATGTTGAATTTACTAGGTTGATCAGGTAGACCTAGCATGTTTTCAGGTTAACTCACTAGGTTTGTGTTAGGTCGATCAGGATGTTAACAAACCAAAAAAGATAAAGTGTCCCTAAAACACACTAGGTAAACTAGGTTGACCTAGTTTTTTTAATAGGTCATAAGGGTAACAAGGTAATAAATGAAGGAATAAAGCTTGACAATGATTGTAATGGATAGGAAAGAGAGAAATAAGCTTAGGGTTCAAAGTTTTAGGAGACAAATGTGTAGATGTCAAGTGGCCAAAGGAACAATAATATTATGAAGCACTAATGGTCTACCCACCCCTTTCTTGGCTCACCCCTTAGGGTATGTACCTAGAGAGATTGAGACTAGACAGATTCTTACAAGATACAAAGTGTCAGTAATCAATAAAAGTTTGAAAATATTATGTGTATACAATAGTGATATATAGTATGACATCAGAATAACACTTATAACACATGAAATAACTACATGATAATTATATAACATTATCAGCTATATATAGAGCTTTCTGAGTGTGCTTTTAGAGTATAAGAGGTGGAGTGCTTGGATCACATTGTTTCACATGAATGCATAAAGTATATATATTTGATCGATACTTGAGGGTTATGGGATCCCTCACCCATATATTATAAAAATAAAAATATTAAAAAAAATAGGATCATCATCCAATGCCTTTAAGAAGAGGAAACCATTAGAAAAACAAAACCAATACTTTTTTGTGAGTGTCTAATGAAAAATATCTACACAAAATGTAAAAAAATATCCCATACCCATTCAAAAAGGGATAAAAGTGTATCTAATCCTAAGAAAAACATGGGAAACAAATCACCTAATACATAAAAAAATCCAAATGACATATCCCCCAAACACACCTAAGGTGTCCCTTGAAACCAAATTAGATCATCTAAGTCTGAAAATGTCATTGATAACAAATCATTAGCTAGAGTCGTATTATCAACCCCCTGAATAACTACGTCACTCTATCCACCAACCACCTTTGGAAAAAATTATTTCAACTAAGTCTCAACCTTATTTTCCACCTCCAAAAACATGCAAACACATCTGCAATTCATGCTTGCATCCTTATTTTTGAGCTAAAGAGGGATTTATTAAATGAACCACCACTTGAATTAATTCAACTGATTGAAAAATTTTCCCTTTGAATACCACTAAATTCTACAAGAACATTTATATAAACCATTTTACCACTTTATTTCATGCTTCTAGATGGTCATAATGATCTCTCTTCCTTAGGTCATAGTTTCTTTGGGATTTATTAGACAACTATTTTTTCCATTTCCAAAACTACCTGGTCCACCTAATTTTTTTTTTGGCTAGATTCTTCTTTTGATTACTGCTCATGTGAGCATGAAATGACACTAATTTTAAATCTTTGGGTGTTTTATTCCAATAAATAATGATGCTCAATGAAGCTGTGGGATATTTAATAAATTCCAAATAAAAAGGATGCAATTTCTTCCCCCGAGTATAGTCTTTACAATGCATAAAATAAATAAATTGATCTAGATACTCAACCACACCTGAGAAGTGCCCTTCTAACTCCCTTAAATTGCTAAGATTAATTATCCACTTACATTCCGAGCCAAATAATGGGAGAATAATGGGGGAAGTAAAATCCTTAAACTCCATAGCTAGATTTAATCCTACTCTACATTTAGGTCTTACAAACTTTTCTTCTACTCCACATGTGACCTCCTTAACCTCCATAATTTTGAAGATATTAACAAAAAAATTGAGTAAATTTATCATGTAACCCTAATAGGTATTCCAACCTTGGACATTTGAATCCAAGAACTTCTCAAGTTGAATTCAAAACATTACCAATAAAACCTAAAAATTCCTCTTTATTTTGAGTTCTGTGAACCAACTATGAAATGAAATTTATCACTTTGTTGAGAAAAAGAAGAGAATTAACTCCATTATAGATAATTACTTTGAACCTTCCATTATTCAATCACTATGATCCATAAAAATCACTTAAAAGGTTATCCATGTCTTCCCACCACCAATACCTAAGTAATTTCACAACATGAATTTAATCAAAACCAATAGAATTAAGAAAGCAACTAGCATGGAAGAAAATTCTTTGAACACTCAAGAAACAACTAGAGAGATCCACATCATATTCCTAAAATCCCATCCATCTTTTGCAATGAAGAGTAAAATAAAAATCACATGCTCCAACTTGCATCTAAAGGAGAAGTATTTCTCAACATAAAATCACTCCAAACCACATTAAATCTTACCAATCTTGCTCAACCTAGGCCAATATTCTAAAATATTATCAAAAAATATATTTACCTCTTGGGAAATTCCAAAGTTTTCAAAGAAGTTAGCCTTAACATTAGCCTCTCTAAACCAATAAAAATCTAATTAAAAAGCAAAGGACTAGAAACTCCTCTATGCTTTATCCAAAATGTATAAGATGTTCTAAGACTTGGATCTTTGATTTTAAGGGAAATAATAATTACCATTGAATCACCTTTGCTCGATAGGTGCTCAATCCCACATTGGATCATTGGTTCTAGATTTAAGCCTATTGTTTGCACCTCTACTCCATTCTTAGTGCCATCCACTATTTTCATAAAAGGGACATTAATCAAAGATGTAGAGGAGTTACATATTATACAACCAACCTTGAAGGCCCTAGGGTTTCCTCAAGTAGCCCCATAAAAGATCAACATGAAAACATTGGAGAGAGGGGGGACTCAAACTAAGTAAGTAACCTTGCATCTATTTAACATGTTTACCCTCAAGTGTCTTATTAATGAGGGAATATAATATAATAATATATTATTATTTATTTAATATATTATACATTATATATAGATATATTATTATTATTATAT
This sequence comes from Torreya grandis, assembly GCA_037957365.1. NCBI lineage: Eukaryota > Viridiplantae > Streptophyta > Pinopsida > Cupressales > Taxaceae > Torreya > Torreya grandis. Next base: position 338,230 of record JARHVA010001486.1, on the reverse strand, counting down.
TTTTTATATTAATATTATATTATCCAGATGAAAAATGAAGATGGATTTAAATTATCTCATAATATTTATGAACGTATATTTTGTCCCATTCATCAATGATAGAAAACTAATGACCTGATCATGATTTTAGAATAAAAATGATGGATAGTGACAGAAATGTGTTTTAGTTTCATGTTTTTAGTTTAGGTAACCTTTAGGCAAATTATCTCAAGATTTCAAAGAAGTAATATCTCATAATGTACTCATGGACACATAGTTCATCAACATTACAAATCTCAAGGTATCAAGGTTGGCTTAGGGACCTTTGTTAAGGGAATCAAGTTAGAATCTAAATATTTCAAATTCGTTAATCGGGAGGGATATAATATGTCTATCATTGAGGTGATTCAATAGCCCACCATTGACATGGCAACCATGCCCACTCTTTCCTGCATTAAAACAAAAATAATTGTGGTTTTATTGAAAAGTGGCTGCAAGACCTTCATCAGGTTGATATTATTCATTGGAGGCATCAAATCTTATGACATCCTTAAAGGGGATAAACATGATGACTAAGTTCAAAGCGTTCACCACTGACAATGAGAAATATGTTTTGAAGTTCCACTAGCAAATATGTTGTCTAATGCCACATTTTTTGGATTGAAAAGTACACTTATATTAATAAAAACTAACATGGTATAGTACTATTCATACAAACAAATGGGAGAAAAGAGTCACACCCCATACGTAAAATCATATTGAGCCAGAAACATCATCCATAGATGAATTAGTCTAATATAAGATCAATAATCATGACATAAAACAAGATCACTTCGGATCATATTGACATAAGTGCATAACAACAAAAAATGGAGCACATAAAAAATAAGTAACAATAAATTCAATAGGTAATAGCAATAAACATGCTCGTTGGAGGTAAGGGTGAAGAAGGAGGATCATGTAGATTTCCTCCCCTACCCCCTAAGTAGATGGGTCATCATTCACATAAAACGAATCCTAACCATAATTCTATTTGTTATTTTCATTTTCATCAGCTTGCTGCTAGGGCAAAATGTCAACAACCAAGCATGAAAATATGTCCTATGGAGGAGGGGCCTAGCCTCTTTGCACCCCCCCCCACCCACTCTACCACCTCCTCTATTAGATCCATCAAGCTTGTCATATAGAGGGGATGACTGATGAGAATGAGTATATGGGATACTACAATGGATCTTAGATTGCTTCCTATAAAAACCACATCATTATCCATGAGGAGGAGAGTAGAAACATGGAGGATCTAGAGGCTCACAGCTAACTGCACATGGGGCATTTACCCAATGATCTAATAAAATCTAGAGATGATTAAGCTCTAGATGAATTTGTTAGCTTAGTTTTGAATTTAGAGGATGACATTAGAGATCACAAAAACTCTATTAGTTACACAAAAAACATCTTTCCATATCTTCATGATTAAAAAACCATAGTTTGTAGCTTTCCAAATTTGAAAAAAAATATCCATCGGTAAAATCTACCAAAATCAATTGTATTTTATAGGTAACAAGATAGACTTCCCCAAAAGAGCCATTTTCCAAGAAAAGCATTCTAGTCTGATAAGCATAAAAAGGGTGTGAATCAAATTCTAAGTTGATTAGGCATGAACACAAAACTAGAAAATGTGATTGATTGTCTCTAGTTGGGGACAAGCTGCGCAAGTGGGATTCAAAACCCCCATATGCTTGAGAGATGGTCACCCACAAATAAACACTAGTAAATAATACACTATATAAAGTGAGTTTTCTTAGATTCAATAAAGGCATCCCATATTGTGGAAAATCATATAGACTAGACTTCTTGGCAGAAATAAAGATTCTATTGATGATCAATAATGTCATCTTCATTATGTCAAGGAGACAAAATATTATACCCCAAATGAGAAGAATTATGACAAAATTGTATGGAAAGAGGCCAATACCAATCCTCGCACTAGTATTAAGGGAAGTAACTGCAATGCTATGAAGGTACTCTTCAAGTGTGCAACTTTGAAATTCTCTAATAAACTCAATATCTTCCTTGTTAAGGTTAGATATGTTCTAAACTAGATTCCAAGGGATCCAAGTTCATCAAGATTTGTAGAATAAATACCTAATAATTTTAATACCCTTTTAAGACAACCTCAAACTCTTGATCCATAAGATTAGGGAAAAGAGATCATTATGAAAATTTAAAGTTAAGGATTCCTATAAAGAGTGAGAATTAAAAGATAATTCATTATTAAATCCCTCTCCCACCCATATGAGATGAGGTATCACATTTTTAATAAAAAAATTAAACAAAAAGTGAAGAGGCAGATCTTTGGTGAAGAGTAGTGTAGGTAATAAACTCTTTGGAGAAGTTAATTGCCATTAAAGGTGCTTCTTGCATAAGATAAATGACCAATAAAATCTTCAGAAGGAAAACTTTACAATAAAAAAATTATTATATAAATTTTTCTGGTGTTTAAAATAAAAGGCACCTAAAAAGATCTAACCATACTGAAAATTCAATTTCAAAGGTGGGGACGACCTGAGATTCCAAGTGTATAATAATAATAATAATATACACTGATATCTATCTTTCATGGATAGGATCAAAGAAAATTCTAGGCCTATAATAATGCCATCTATTTAACTTATTTCTACATGTTACAAAATTAAATAATTAATATTATATAGTGATAATAGGTATAATGATTGAAATTTAAGACCAAACCATTTTTGTTTGTCGTATACCTTAAAAAATTGTAAGGATTATTAAAAACATATATATTGTTTTTAATGATTGAATAGATGTAGAATATAAAATTAAATCACAACCAAATATATGCAATATTCATAACATAGAAGAAATACAGAAGAAATGAGAATTGCCAAAATAAAAATACTTCAAATTATTTGAATCATTCTCCTTCTCCTTCAAAAAAAAGATCAATTACAATGTATTAATAGAATTTCATGTGAACATTCTTTTCTAATTAATAAATAAAATATTCTAAATTAATCTAAATAACAATTTGCATGTAATATCAACTAAATCTAACTCTATCTTTTCCAAAGCTTTATTTTTTAAAAAATATATTAACTAAAAATTAACTAACTGTCTAAATTCAGCTCCACAAAATTGAAATCAAACTATAATTAGCTATGATTGTTTAAATTGTTCATGGAAGGTAAAGTCTAGTTGCATGGGTGATTCAGATAATCATGCATCACTTTTCAACATACTCCCCCTTGATGCTTGAGAGGGCTTACAATCTAATCTTTGAGTGTAAAAAAATAATCTTTTGCAACTGTCTTAGTGAAGATATCTACTAATTGTTCTTCAGTGTTGATGTATTTCAATTCTACTACCTTCTTCTACACTAAATCTTGAATAAAATGATACTTTAAATCAAAATGTTTTGTCTTGATATGATGGATTGGATTCTTGGCCAATTTAATGGCACTAATGTTATCACAAAAAATCACTGTGGGCTGAATTTGTATCTCTCCAATTTCTTCAAGAAGTTTTCTAAGCCATAATGCTTGTGTATGTATTGAATTGACTACAAGATACTATGTTTCTATAGAAGAAAGGGAAACTATACTTTGATTCTTTGAGCTCCAAGTAATCAAACTAGAACCTAGTGAAAAATAATTCCTAGATGTTGACTTTCGGTCATTCAAACTACCTCCCCAATCAGAATCACTAAAACCATAAAGATTGAACCTTTTAGAAGTGTAGTAATGAATACCAAAATCTAGAGTGCCTCTCACATACCTCAAATTTCTCTTTGTTTCCTTCATATGTATTTCTAATGGATTCGTCATCTACCTTAAAATAAGTGAAATTGAATAAGAAATATCAGGTCTTGTGTGAGTTAGAAACATCAAGCTTTAAACAATGCTCTTATAAGTTGTCTCATCAACTATTTCAGCACCATCATCTCTACACAACATAGCTCCATGAGCAACTAGAGTGGAGACTGCTTTACAGTCAACCATATAAAATTTCTTCAAAATTTCTTTGGCATACTTTATTTAACAAATGACAATTTCATTCTCACTTTGATAAACCTCCATTCCTATAAAATATTTCATGAGGCTTAAATCTTTCATCTCAAATTCATTCATCATAGTAACTTTGAATTCATCCTTCATCTTAGAACTGTTACCCATATACAAGTCATCAACATACAAACTTATAATAAGAATATCATTACCTTCTTGTTTATAGTAAAGGGTAGGTTCACTCTTACTTATTTGAAATCCATTCTCCTGAAAATATCTATAAATCCTCGTATACCACACTCTTGGTGCTTGCTTGAAGCCATACAAAGCCTTCTTCAACTTGTAGAGATTATTTTCTTTTCCTTGTACTTCAAAACCTTATGGATGTTCCACATATACTTCTTCTTCTAAGTACCCATTCAAGAAGGCATTTTTCACATCCATATGATGGATTCTCCAATTATTTTGACTTGCTAATGAAATTAGCATTCTAATAGTTTCTTGTCTTGTTACTGGTGCAAATGTCTCCTCACAATCAATGCCATACTTTTGTGTGAAGCATTTAGCAACTAATATTTCTTTATGCCTTTCAACACTTCTATCACTGTGACACTTAGTCTTGTAGATCCATTTGGTCCTAATCTTTTTCTTGTCATGTGGAAGCTTTGTAAGCTCCCAAGTGTCATTTCTATGAATAGAATCTATCTCTTCTTGCATTGCTTACACCCAAACCTCATTAGTACATGTATCTTCAAAACATGATGGTTCAACATCAGCGTTGGTAAGTAAAGCAAAATTTAGTGTCTCACCTCTTGGATTTTTTTCATGTGCTTGATTTGAACTCCATTGATAGATGTCACTCAATCTTCTTACCTTTCTTTTAGAACTAGGACTTGAATTTGGACTTACACTTGGAATTGAACAACTGGATGAGGGGCTACTTGGTGGATTTGGAGCACTTGAAATAAAAATATTATTGGGCTACCCATGATCAATATCATCCATAATAACATCATTTAAAACATATTTTTACTTTTTTATATGGCATGTTTGATTACCATAAACTCCCCTTTCATCAAAAATAACATCTCTTGACATAATAAGCCTATTAGTGAGACGATTATATAACCTATAAGCCTTACTTTCCTCACTATATCCAATAAAAATACATGACTCACTTTTGGGATCTACCTTTTACTTCTTTTTATCAGGAACATGAACATAGGCTAAACAACCAAAAACTTTGAAATAATTAACATTTGACTTTTCCTCATACCAAGCTTCATATGGAGTCATCCTATCAAGTGCACTAGTGGGACTTTGACTGAGAATATATACTATTTTAGCAAGTACATCTCCCTAAAAATAATTGTTTAATCTCTTTGTTTGTAGCATACTCTGTGCCATCTCCACCACTATACGATTTTGTTGAGGTGTGTACGTAGTGGTGAGTTGTCTTCTAATGTTATGCATATCACAATAACATTTAAAGGCTTTTGAACAAAATTCTCCTCCACAACCAGTCTTTAAGCATTTGATTTTGCACCCATTTTCATTTTCCATAAGTGATTTAAACCTCTTCAATGTTTCAAGAACTTCACCTTTGGTCTTTAAAAAATAAACCCAACACTATCCTTAGTAATCATTAATGAAAGTAATGAGATATGATGACTTACACAAACTCTTTATCTACATAGAACAACAATTGTCTAAATAAATGAACTGAAGTGGATAATGGGCCCTCCATGCATTGCCTTTTAAAAATTTCTCTCTTGCTTGCTTTCCTTTAGCACATCCTTCACAAACTTGCTTGTGCTCTTCAACCTTAGCCAAACCAAAAACTAATGTTTTTGATGTTAGAATATTCAAACTATGAAAATTTAAATGCCCATACCTAAGATACCATAACTAACTTTTGCCCTCATATGCCATATTGGCAAGGTTATTATTATGTTTACCTAACTTCAATGGGAACATTTTATTCTTTGTCATAGGCACAAGTATAACCACCTTATTGCTTTAATTCTTATCAAAAATTATACATTGTTGATTTTCAAATACAATTTTATAATGCTTTAATTGTGGAGTGTAATAAATGTCCTTAACACTTTTCATATATTCTTTTGTATGGACTTCTATAGCTCATTTTGCAGCAACCTCCAATGATTTGTCATCACCAAGCTTGATCTTGGATTTAAAACTTTCATCCATTATAGAAAAAAAAAAATTCATTCCATGACATGTGGTTAGAACATCCCAAATCTAAATACCAAACATCTTTAGAAACATTTTCAGCTTTGTCATAAGATAAAAATAAATTATTTAGAGGATTCTCATCACCTTCTTGAGCATAATGAATGCTTTTATCATTATTACCTTCTTTTAATTTGCACTCTTTTTCAAAGTGGCCATACTTGTTACAATGATAACACTAGACATTTCTTTTATCAAATCACCCTCTACCTCTTCCTCTAAATCCACCTCTTCTTCATGAATCACCTTTGCCTCTATTTTCTCTTCAGTAATTCTGATTTTGACCTCTACCTTGACCTTGATTGCTTTTGGTGGTACCATTGACATCTTCATTATTTTTTATTTGTAATTTGGAAGAAAAGGCTTTCTCCTCACTGTCTCCAAATGAATCTCTAAATCTTTCTTCATGACACATCAAAGATCCAACTAGATGATCAAATTGAAGGGTAGATAAATTCTTGCTTTCTTCTATGATTATGGCAACATGGTTCTACCTTGGTGTGAGAGTCCTCAACACCTTTTTGATCACAACATCATTGTTCACAATTTCACCAAGTGTAGCAATATTATCGACCACATTTTTTACTCTGACACAATAGGTACTCACACTTTCAGCATCTTTTATCTTTAAATTCTTAAATTCTCTCTTCAATGTCTATAACTTGACAACTTTGACTTGATCACTGCCTTGGTAAGCTTCTTTTAGAGTCTTCCAAGAATCTTCGGTTGTCTTTGCTCCTGTAATTCTTAGAAATATGCTTTTATCTAGAGTTATTTGAATATGAAATAAGGTTTGAGCATTCTTCTTCTTAGCCTCTTTCTTAGCTATTTTATTATTGGCTATGAAGGCATTCCAATCCACTGGTTCTGCATAACCTAATTCAACAATCTCCTACAATTTTTTTTCTATCAAAAAAGTCATCATTTTGATGCACCAATAATCATACTCATTTCCATCAAATTTTGGAATGGGCAAAAAGTTAGAATTTGACATGATAAACTTTTGACAAATTTCCAACCACTAAATCTTTGACCTAAAAAAATACATGCTCTGATACCAGATGTAGAATATATAATTAAATCACAGCCAAATATATGCAATATTCATAACATAGAAGAAATGTAGAAGATATAAGAATTGCCAAAATAAAAATACTTCTTTTTCAAATTATTTGAATCATTCTCCTTCTCCTTGAAAATAAAGATCAATTACAATGTATTAATAGAATTGCATGTAAACATATTTTTCTAATTAATAAATAAAATATTCTAAATTTATCTAAATAACAATTTGCATGTAATATCAACCAAAGCTAACTCTAGCTTTTCTAAAGCTTTTTCTTTCTAAAAATATATTCACTAAAAATTAACTAACTGTCTAAATTCAGCTCCACAAAAACTGTTCATGCAAACTAAATGTCCACTAATAGTCTAAAAATAGAATTGAGAGTTGCAGCATGTCACGGTGGAACTGGCTCTTCAACATCACTTTTCAGCATCGAATGAGCTCAAACGGCTAAGATTTCTGTAGAGGATCTTTATAATAGTCTTAATAAGAAAGCATAAACAAATAGCTGAGATAGCTTGGTGTTTACTCCGTGGATATAAAATATGAAAAACATTGGAATATACTACTGTCATTACAGGTCCCTTATATCAAACTCAAAAACGAGTTTACTCGGCTGCAAATCGGTAGTCTAGCTGGTATTGTAGTTGCAGTAAAAAATTTCTCCATTGTTGTAGCTTGTATCGTATGGGAGAGAACCAAACCAAAATGAATCTGAATCTCCCATACGATCTGCATGACATCGGTGTGAGGTTGTTAGACCTTGTATGCTCTCAGAAATATCGCTAAGGAATCCATGAGAATTCTGTCGAGACTATTCTACTGTTGTTGATGCGGATACTGCAGTATGTAATTCATCAATCTCGGATGAAGATCTGGCATTGGAGTTTGTTGATGATACGACAGACGCATGTGTCTTGTCATCGACTGGTTCGGATTCTGCCTGACCAGCGATCGCATCTATTTGGTTATGATTCTACCCTTGCCATTGGAGGAGGATGTATCTTTTGCCTTCGAATTGGTAGCCAATTTCTTGCTCGGATGGATATTCCAGAAGTTCTTTACGTCGTTGTCTGTTCTTCCCGGCACACGTGCGGCAGTCAACGACCACCTGCATCGATTTTTATTTTTACTTTTACTTTACGGTTCATTCGTCAACCTTAATTGAAGATAAGATATTACGGCCTGCAAATGCTGTTTGTAAATCGTACCTGTTTCCCAGCAGTTTATGAAATCTAATGATGAGCTCTTCTTCGTCTGCAGAAATTTGGCCGCGCTTCTCATTTGGGCGGAGGTAATTCATCCACGGCAATCTGCAACTCTTTCCGCACCGCTTCAAACCTGCATTATAAAGCCTCAAATCTTTGTGAAGGCCTCAAATCTTTGTGAATCGTGACGGTAAAGCTTTCAAAAAAATGACACTATCTAGAAAAAATGGTGTGGTGACAATATATTAGTCATTTAGATTTAATATTTCTTTACGTTATAGCTATTCTTTCATTTATAAGGAATTTGCCTTCTACATATTAGAGTCCAAGTTAAAATTCAATTCTTTTAATTATAAAAAATATATATATTGCCTGCTTTCGTAGGAACAGTACTCCACCGACCCACGCCATTTGCTTCGATGTATGTTTTCAAAAGCACATCTTCGTCTGGTTGGCAAGGCCCTCGGTTAAGTCCATCCAAACACTTATTTCCGGTCATCATTGCCTCTCACATTCAGCTCTAATTTCTGGTCATCATCATCATAAACCGATTGTGGAATTTATTGGCAGATTTTACCCAGTGACTTCCTGTAATTTACAGCGTAATTGTTTAGGTACATGGAATCGAGCACATTTTACAGAAAATATTACAGCCCAGCTACATAAAGTAACTTTAGAGGGCCGTATCTCTCCCAATTAATCTCTTTTTAGCTGTCAAAATGAGTCCACAGTCACCTAACCCGATCAAATTTTAATCTCGGATTCTTTGTGCATAGTCCAAGATTAGATTTGTTGTACGGTTGATTGAGGAGATGAATGTCATAATTCTTAGCTGTTTAGCATAGTTAGTAAAGCTCGCAAAGGTTGATGAAAAATGTATAAAGCTCTTTTTGAGAGGGGTGACAACTCAATCAAAAGTTAACGGACCAAAAACGCTTTGTCGTAATCGTGGTCAGCATTTACGTTCACGTGCATTTTTATTTTTATTTTTATTATTATTATTTGAAAATGGATTGGTGGAGGACCCTCATTTTCACTATTTTTTTTTATTGGGATAAATAAGAGGGTTTCGACAGGGTTTCACATTCCAATACAAAATCGATTGAATAAATAATCAAGTGAGTGAAGGTAAACATTATTTTCATAATGAATTTTAATTTAATTGGATCAAGCCTACAAAAAAACACCATCCAAAATATAAACAAAAATCTATCTAGAATTAATAAAACAACAAGGTTTCAGCATAAAACCAACATTCAATTAGGAAAAGGATGGCCAACACCCATCAACAATGTAGTCACAAATCCTATCCCAACCAACGGAAACCAAACAACAAACAACTTAGAAGCTAGTTTCCCACTCTCATTAAAAGACAAGGGATTTACAAATTAACCAATGGTCAAAAATAAATTTCTACTGCACCGAGAGAGAAGGCCTTTTATTGTTCATTGAGTACCATCATTCACCATTTAATTTTCATCATATCTCATTCTTTCTGCCTCCATCCTACACCCTTTCTTCTTGATCACTGAATCCATAGGCACTTTTAGTTTCACCAAAGAGGAATGAGGAGGGGGAGTAGTGGATTCCAACAATGGAGTATGATTCAAAGGCTCAACCTGAGTCACTTCCACCCTCTGATTGACCTCCCATCTATGAGGAGGAACCCCAACCGAGGTGGAGGGTGGCTTAGAGCCCCTGATAGATGATAGAAGTTGTGATTGTGTCATAAGAAAACTTAGTCTGAAGCCCCATATTTATTTATCTAAACCAAGAATCAGGTGCCGCACATTGAAATTCCTTTGAAGAACACCCTACAGCACAATGGTCAATGCGGTTACAAAGAAAACTTTTGAAAGGTAGACTCTTGAAGTTGAGATACTAGATACATAAATCATGAGATGAATAGAGCCCAACAGAATGACAAAAGGGCTTGAAGAGATGAACAATTGCATAGGCTCTCACAATTATTTTCCTCACAAATCTCATATCTAGTTTTACAAAGGAGCTAGCCCAATTGATCCAGATTGCAATGTACTCTTCTTTTCTTAAAATTAGAAGGATATTGTATAATCTCATCCAAAGGGGAGACGTTGTGACCTCTACCTTTTTACGATCACAAAAGGGAGCCTTAGGGAAAAAACAGACAACAAAAATCCAATGAACCAAGGTCCCGAAGACCAAAAAAAGTCCCAATTAGTTACATAATTGAAATCCACTTGGAAAAAGCCATGGCTAAGAAAAGTAAAATATGGAATACCAAAGGAACTCTAAGTAAATTTGGCTTAGCTAAGAAGGTCAAGCATTGAAAGTGGAGAGTCCACATGCTTGCCGAATAGGCTATGACTACCAATAGCCAAGTCTATATCCATAATGACCTCGTTTGAGAACTCTAGATCTAGGATGTCAACTGAAAAAGACACTGGGAGGTCTCCCAATAGGTAAGAAGGGGAGAAAAAACCTAAAGCATCAGTAAGAGGTGTTTTAATGCCAAATTCAATCCTCACCATGTGTCAAACCACACCTTTGCAACCAAAATCCTATTGTGATTTGTAGTAGTTAGAACATTCATGGAAAGGATTTTCCACATTATTATAGTTAGAAAAAATCCATCTCTTTTCGGATTCCTTAAGGGTAGACACAGTCTAATAGCCTAGGCACATGGAAGATAAAAGCATTTTTAGGCATGCTCGATGCCCTCCAAAATGCATTCATATGAGCTTTACCAATTGCCCTCACTACAATGTTAGCTCACTTGTAATGCATAATTATTAATTATTATAATCCATATGATTTAATTTTTTAAAAGATGTTTAAAACTACAACAAATCACCACATAATGCTTTTTAATTTATACTATTTATAGTAAAATATTATGATATAAAGGACCATAGTACAACTTTGTTTTCATGTGAATGAACATGGAAAAAAGGTTCAATGATGTCACTGAACTATGCTTAGCAAGGCTTCATAATATTTTACATGTGCATTGGACATGAGGAGCATTGGGTAAATCACTATATACGTGATCAACCAAAATAAAACTAATATATTTATCTCTAACCTCGACATGTTGAACAAGGTTGATAGGCAGAATAAAGCAAGCACCCTCAACATTTCATACAACATAAATAGTGCATGTGTCTTCACTGGTAGTTGGGATGTGTATGACATTATAGTTAATGACCACATGTTCCATTTGAGGCAAGATTGTGTGAATGGACTCCTTAAAAAAATCCTTCGGTCCTAATGCTACCCCACTGCTTAGAATATGTGTTTGCCTTAAAACTAGTTCCCTTAAATGGAGTGAGGTTTAATAATCCCCTCTGTAGACATGTTATGCAAGCTATGGAAGCCTTTAAATACTTCACCTTGTTATTATCATCATTAGACATCGGTCTGCTTCTGGCCTCTATGAGTGCTTACTTAATAATTTTGATTCCTCTTCACCACCATCCTTTGACATATCCTCCCAAATCGACTTGAAACCAAAAGTTTTCTCACCAACATAGCTAATCCACTGACCATTGGAGCGAGATTGTGTTAGGGTTTTATTTCAATGCCCCTCATTCGCCCTCCCCCATACACACACATCCTCACTATGTTACTGTAGGTATCTTGTCTCCTATTTTGATACATCATGTTTTATCTATTTTATCTTCATTTTGGTCATGTAGCCTTAAGATTTTTTATTATTATTGAGATTAATCAAAGGAAGATTCATCCTTAGTGATAATATTATTCTTACCTATATGATGTGGTAACTCACAATTTGAATTCTTTTTAGTCCCAAAGGGCACTAATGCTTTTTAACTATTTTAACCAGTGATTAATGCTTGCTTTCTAGACCAATCACCATTCATTGATTTATGTGTTAGGAAATATCTAAAAAAATAGCAAAATTAAGATACATATTCTTTAACTAAGATATAAAATAACATTTTTTGGTTCAATTTTATAGGAAGATAAATTTACATGTTATGAGCCATTTTACATCAATCAAGGTAGAGCTATAACACCATTGGCTTAGGCAATCAAATCACACCAAGAAATTTTATTGGACTATTGTCAAACCCAGCATGTAGTGTTGGAGTATCAGACTTTAAAAATTATAAGGGTTAATGCTAGCATGCCAGAGCAAGGGTAAAAACATCATTCCTCAAGTGTAGGGTCACGGCTATTTCTCATGCTATTGGGTTGGATAGAGTACATCAAACTGGGAGTAGAGGAAGAAGATGCCTCTAAACAGGTATGTATTTTATGAATAAATAATAGCTTTTACCCCTTTTTTCAATTTGGATTTTAGGATTCATATGGGGCTCTATATCATTTCTGAAAGCTATTTTGTAGTGGGAAAGCAAAAAGTTCTAGCAAGAAATTTTGGTTGCATTTATTTGTCATTTAAAGATATAGATCGATCCCCCAATATAGGAGGCTTTATTTTTGCCTTTTCCAGTTGTTTTGAGGGTTTTGGCTTCCATAAAAATGATAGACAGTGGCCCCCATATCTATATTTGTTTTAGGCATTTGTGTTACTGGCAGGTAAGTTATATTATATTATTTTTGTTATTTTCTTTTTGTTTTTCAGGGGTTTTGAAAAAAATAATGATAGCCTCTGCAAATCTAGTTTTGTTGGAGTATTTTCTATCTCTTTTTGTGTAGAAAACATTTTCAATGATTCACATTATGCTTATATTTTAGAGCGTAAGAAACGGGTTCAATCCAGCCCATTATTATTTGTAGTAAGACAATCAAAGATATGTTAGCTTTCATTATCACCTTTTTCTACTATGAAAATGAATCCTTGGTACTTAATCATTGTAGGCTACTACATTAAGTATATTTTATGAGTCATGACTATGTAAAAGATTCAAGGTTGTTTGATCAAATTTTAGGGTTTGCATCAGACAGAACATCTTTTCAAAATTATCTCAATAGTGTCCAAACATTTTAATAGCAGTTATCTTTTCTATACTTCTTCATTCTTTAAAGATTGTGCTTTAATGCCAATAGTAATTTGAGTCCGTATGCTTGATGTATAGAGATCAATTATTATTGTGAATGATCTACAGCGCATGTTTTTTCTATTTTATAAAGCCTATTTTTTATGAAAATATACATTATATTGACTATTATTATTCAAATGTATAGATATTAGTAAGTTAAATGTGCTAAAGACTACGAGCATAAACTTTCCAAATGGTAAAGATGACTTTATGAACTTTGAAATCATCACTCAGCCATATTAAGGCTATTATATATTGTGACTCATTATAAACAATCCTTTTATTCAACTACTCATTGCTTGAAGATAATACTTAAATTTAATAAAACACATTTTATTTAGAATCATGCCAGAGAATCAATTTTTTTGTGAAGAGTCAAGTAATGTGTTTTTTGGCGTTTGGCTTTTCCCTTTGAATTTCTTGGTTATTTTTAGTAGGATCTTATCAATAGTGTACAACTATAATTTAATGCAACAAAAAAATTTATGACATTTTTGTATTTCTATATTTTCATGTGCAGGTATCTATCTTCTAATCAGTTCATCAAACTACCTTCAACATTTACCAAATTACATAATCTAAAAAAATTGTAAGAATCTATTATATTATTTCATGAGTATATTTTTTTAAGATACAAAAAAAATCTCAAGGTTAAAATATCATCACACGTAGATTATTTCAACAAACATATTTTCCTTGGTTAGTGCATTTTGGACATCTAGTAATAAATTCACTGGTAAAATACAAAACAATATTGGGAACTTGACAAATCTTAAAATATTATGAGATAACTTACCTAATTTTTGAATTTCAAGCTAGATTGGGTATTTTTATATATAATATTTATTATGAAATGTTGAGACCAAATGAAACAATAGAGAAATACAAATCTAAAATTCTGTAAAATGGTTCAATTTTAGGATACTTCAAGGAAATTATTTTTAGGGACCAATACCATCGAGCGTATCAAATTTAACTAATCTATAAGACTTGTTGGTATTATTATACTCTCTTCATTTTGTGAAATAAACCTCCTTGTATTATATTAAAAATTGTTTGTAATTGAATTTAACTATAACCTACTTAACTTGTAAGAGATAATTCTCTTAGTTTTCTTTAGGTGGATGATTGGTATAACTAATTCACTATTTCATTTCTTTCATATATTCAAAATAAATGGAATAATCCATATTTTGAATGCCTTTTATTCAGTTACTGGTTACCTGAAGATAGTGCTTAAATTTAATCAAATGGGTTTTATTCATAATCCTACTAGAGAATCAATTTTCTTGTGAGGAAATTAGGTAAGGTGATTTTTGGCATTTGGATTTTTTCCTTTGAATTTCCTAGCTATTTTTGGCTACTTTAGGTTTTTCTTGAAGTATTTATCCTTTTCCAGAGGTGCAAAATCTTATGTTTTTACTTAATTTGCCTCATACATGAAAACATTATGTATAGCCCCTGCAGTAGCAACTATTACTTATCTAAATATTTCCAATGGAACAATATTTTATAATAACATCAAAAGTAATGCTTTATAATAAAATAAAACATCAAATGAAGAAATCACCATATAAACATCAAATGTAACCAGTGAATGTCCTTCTCTCTTCAGCTTCCTTATAGCTATTAGCCCAACAGGCCCTGCTCTAATAACATAGAGAAATCCAATGCTTTATGTCTTGATGAATGTCAATCTACCGTCTCTAAAAATAATAGAATATGTGAGGTATCTCACTATTAGGATGTTCTTAATTTGAGCATTTTCTCAAATTATTTTGAGGGTATGATTGGGGGATATATTGAAAATTTAAAATCAGAATCCAATATATTTTTACTCTATTATTTCTCAAATAAAATGTTTTTGTCTAATCCATATTCTCATCATACCTATTTATCACAATAGAAATTGCAATAGAACTGTGTCAATAAAAATTCCAATGAATGGAATTATTCATTTCTTTAACTATAATGATTCAAATATATTAATGCTATGTTGATGGATGGCATAGACAATATGTATTTCTATATATACAATATTAAGCACAATTCACTTAACAATAGTAGTCGCTCTAGCATCTAGTCCTCAATAATAATTATTAATCTTTTTATTAGTTTAGTTGGCAAACCAATTAAATCAGGTATTATAACCAATGTATTTCATAAAAATACCAGCAATAAAAATAAAACTAAATTAGAATAGAGAAAATAAATTGTATTTTATATCGATTAAGTCTAGTTTTTTTTCTAAATTGACATACACGAATAAATATTCTTGTTGTGATCAATTAATTTTTGTAAGTTTATTTATGACTATAATCTAGGTCTTTTTTTAATATCTAAATTTATTCTCTATTAGTTTAAGTTTTTTGTCTAACTTTAGTTAATTATTTTTTACATATACATAATCTATGTTTCTTGTGTTTATTATAAAGCCTCTCTAAAGGCTTGTTCATTTTATGCAAGATTTATGATAATGTATAGTCATTGACTAGTAATCTGATTATTTTTATCTATAGATAATCTTTGCATTTTATTGTTGTGCTACTTGACTTTCAAGATAGATTTTCAAAGACCTTAACGATTTTTGAATGTTTTAACTATTGCTTCAACTTTATTTTGGCAGGTAAGACATTATAAAGTTTAAATTGATATTTTTTTATAACAAACTTTGTCAATGCCATTTTCAACATTAGGAAATGAAATGCATAAATATATATCAAGAAACAATGCAAATGCATAATGATGAATAATTCATTTATGTGAAAGACTACATGCCATTGACCAAGGCTAGTTCTAATTGCATAGATGTTGTTTTGCATATATAAAACCTTTTTAAAACATGTATTTTTAAATACAATGTGGGTGATTGCTTGTTTAATGCATTTCAAGTTTTATTGCATTTTTGTTACACATTGATAGAGCTTCATGTTGGAGTAATAGAACATTTTAAAAATTGTTTAGACAACAATGACCCTGATCCATTGAGATATTTACAACTAGAATTGGATCCTAAAGATATTTGCAATCTGCATCAAGTACATGACATAGAGACATACTTTTATCGAATGCAAATTTTATCAACTTCATGCACACCTAATGGTCAGTATGGCCTATGGGGTGACAATTTTTGTATATATTGGCTTTCCAAATGAATACACATTCCCATGTTTGTTTGGTCTTTGATAAGAAAGAAAAAATATTTTCACTTTAATTAAAACATAAATTTGGCTCATTATTTCATATTGTTTCATGATCAAAATCCAATGTCATGTCATTATGAACCTTTGTACTATAAAAACTCGACCAAATAATAATGGCCCTTAAGATAGATGCCTTTAACAAGAACATGTGCTATGTTATCTCTTTATTGGGAAACAAATGTTGTAAAGATGAAATTAAGTAGGTTGTCTAGAATGTATCAAAATGCATATTATTGTCATGATAACATATTTAATACCATATGCCATATAAAAAACAATGCCTTTGATGTGCATTATTTATGATTCTATGCAGCATAGTCTTTTTGTAATTTAATTATATATGGAGATGCAAAAGCACAAGCTTGTTTGTAGTAAAATCTAACAGATAATGTTATCAAGAACATTCCAATTATTATAAATTGGAAAGCAGACATTGTTAAAATGGATTCAATTAATGACAAAGTTTGAATATAAGGTGACAAGTTTTCTATCCAATGGCTTTCATAACTGTTAAAGGTGAGAATTTACCTATGGTCTTCAATCAATTAATAGATTCTTGAAATTTATAATGATAGTGTGCAATCACTACCCATATACAACATAATAGTGTTTAAAACAAATACATGTTGTACACATTATGAACCCTTGATAATGAATAAACATAATGAGCTAAAAGTACATGATTTTACTAATCACTAGTCTTTACTACAAACATTAAAAACTACAATTTAGAAGACCACAAATAGAAAATCAATGTCTTTGTTAAAAACATTGAAAATTGCATGTGCAAAGACCATAAATAAAAAAATTATCAAAGTTCAAAAATTAAAAATTATACGTGAAAAGAACATCAACAAAAAATCAATGTCTTTGCTAGAAACACTAAAAATTACACATGCAAAGACCATAAACAAAATAACTATCCAAAACCTTGACAAAAAAGCAATACAAGTTTTAAAAAGAAAATAATTGACACTCCTATACATGTTTGTGCTCTTTGCAAGCAGTTGCATTTCAAACATAATATGAAGATTTTTAATTTGATGCTCATATACATGTTTCTACTACCAACACCAAATGATAAATATCTAAAATCATTTCCACTAGTTTGAATCTTCTCCTCCAAAAATATCCCAATGATAAATGGATTACGTTTATCCCACCATTCAGGATTGTTGACAAGACACCAAGTAATGACCAAGATTTTACTCTCAGCTGATATGTTATATCCACCAAGCCTCACATTATTAAGGTTCATGTGGCCCAACTAGAAATGGGATATCCATATATAACCTCACGATTTTTTTACTACAGCTTGAAGATGAGGAAATTTGGTGGTGTTTAGCTCTATAATTAGAACACCACGACCAAGAACAGTGTCATGTTCATCTTAGATTCTTTTGTTGACTTTTAGGGTGGTTTATAATATCTTCAATGCCCCAATATAATGACTATAGAATTGTCTCAATTGCTATAACCACCTAAAATATAGAGAATGAGTTAAAACTTAATTTTATTTATCAAGAAAAAAATTTACTGTTAAAATAGATTTAGACATACACTAAAGGGAAATTAGTGATACCCAATTGGAGTTGCAGCCTCTCTCAACTATCTTCCCTGGCAATGAATACCCTGTGGGATCAAAGAAAAATTGATACACTAAATGAAAAATTGAATTTTTTCCCTCCCTAATTTTTTTTTTTTAATTTTGCTTTTCATGAACTCATTTATGAGAAATGGAAATAATTTTTATTTTTAAATCACATTTTTTATTTTTCTCATAATTTTTGAAGTGTGGCTTTTCCATCCATATTTTTTATATAATTAATATTATATTATTATTTTATTTAGCAATAATATTACACTTTTTTTTTAAAAATCACAATTTTTAAAACAATCCATTAGCATTAAAAAACTTAAGAATACCCCTTATGATTTGATTTTTGCAAAGGTACACTCTTATACCATCCACCTTGCTTTTTTTAGTGAATGTTATATTCCTTAGCATTTTTTTTGAGTGAATGCTATATTTCTTTTTTATGAATATACTGGGTGTTTCAATTTTTTAAAAAACTTAAAATGAATTTTCCAAACTTTAACATTCTTTTCTCAACATATTATGGATTTTTTTTCACAATTAAATTTACTTTTGTGTGGTATTTTAATTCTGATCTTTATTGTTTTTTATTCAGGTTGAGTTTGGCATTTTTTTCTTGCATAAGAAAAATGTTATTATCTTTTTTATGGTGGAGAAGGAAAATATTTTTGATTTCCTCCCTAGCCCCCTAGAGCAAGGGAATCATCATCCACAAGTAAGGGATCCCACCCATATTTTTTTGGTTTGTTTTCATTCTCATCAACTTACGACAAGGGAAAAATAACAAGGGCTAGGCACAAAATCTTGTCCTATGGAGGAGGGCCCTAGAACCCCCTCTCCCTCCACCACCTCCTCTATTAAAGCCATCAAAGCCACTGCAATGATTTAATTATTGGTGAGAATGAGGAGAGCGAATCCTATGATGGATTCAAGAAGACTACCTATGAAAACTATGTCCTTACCCAAAAGAAGGAGAATGGAAATGTGGAAAATCTAAAGGCTCATGGTTGATAGTGCATGGGGATTTTACGGAATGATATAGTGGAATATGGAGATGATTAATATATAGATGAACTTTGTATATTTGGATCTAAATTTGGAGGATGACATTAGAGATCACAATTTTTTTAGTTACAAAAAAACTTTTTTATGTCTTGTCATGACTAAAAAAATATAGTTTCTAGCTTTCCAAATTTGAAAAAGAATATCAACATGAAAAATCTACCAAAATCTATTATATCTTACATGAAAAAGGTAGAGTCCCCCAGGAGATCCATTTTTTAGGTAAAGCATTCTAGTCTAAAAGGCTTGAAAATGGTGTGAATCCAATTCTAAGTTGACTGGGCATGAGAACAAAATGAAAATAGATGCTTGATTGTCTCTAGCTAGTGACAAACTGAGCAAATGGGATTCAAAACCTTGATGTTCTTGAGACGGTCACCCAAATTTAAACCTTGGTAAACAATACACTAGACAAAGTTAGTTTTTTAATTTCAATAAAAGCATCCCATATAATGAAAATATTCTAAACCAGACTCCTTGGCTGCAACAAAGATTATGTTGGTGATTAAGAATGTCATCTTGAATATGCTAAGGAGCCAAAATATTATACCCTAAATGGGGAAAATAATAAAAAAGGGTGTGACAATAAACCAATGCCAACAAAAAAAGTGTGTGATAATAGGCCAATGCCAATCTTTCCACTAGGGACTAAGGGAATTAATTCCAATCTTATGAAGGTACTCTTTAAGTATAGAACTCTGAATTTCTATAACAGACTTGACATCCTCCTTTTAAAGGTGAAATATGTTCTAAATCAGATTCCAAGGGAGATAAATGTGTCAATCTTTTCATAATAAATCCCCAATGGTTTAAATACCTTTTTGAAAAACTTCAAACTTTTGATCAATTGGACTAGGTCAAAAGTAACATTATGAAAGTTCAACACTAGGGACCACTACAAAGAGTGAGAATTAAGGTATATGCCATCCTTGAATGCCTATCCCACCTAAATGAGATGAAGTGTCACATTCTAATAAAAAGTAAAATGAAAAGGGAAAAGTCATATCTTTAGTGAAAAGTGGCACAACTAATATCCTCTTCAGATAGTGTAATTGCCAATGAAGATGCCTCCTACATAATGTAAACGACCAATTAAAGTACTTACAAATAAAACTTTAACATTAATAAATTTAGTTTATAATTTTTTTGTGGTGTTTAAAATAAAAGGCTCTTTATTCAATTTCAAAGGTGGTGGTGACCTGAGATTCCAAGTTTATAATAACAAGGGCATAAAGTGCCAAGTCCCTGCAAGGATTTTGATGTTCTATTTTTAATTCACAAATGTTGTTATGTGGTAAACTTCATCTTGAAAGTAATGTTTCAAATCTTTCTTTTCCCCAATTTTTGAGCCCAAAATAGAATAAGTCTTGAGATTAGGATTCTAGATAGTGCATCATTCCAGAACATTATAGTGGTTTCCCATATTGACATCATTCTTATTATTGTCTTCACCTCTTTTACTTCTCACTATGCACATCCTCCATGGACTTGCAAAGTATACTTCCTCCATTGATGAGTCTACTATAATAGCTCTATCCATAAACTTGTAGTGACAATTCCAAACAATATAAACCTATTATTTAAATTCTACTGATATCTGATAGAAATAGTTGAAATTTTCATAACAATTTATCTAATCTATACCTTGACTCAACTCTTTACACACACACACACACACACACACACACACACACACACACACACACACACACACACACACACACACACACACACACAGAGAGAGAGAGAGAGAGAGAGAGAGAGAGAGAGAGAGAGAGAGAGAGAGAGAGAGAGAGAGAGAGAGGAGTTTTGGAAAAAAATGTCTTTACTATTAGATAAGAAATGTATTCATGATAGTTCTGCCATCAATGATTCCTGCCCACATATAAGGAGCTCTGGATCGATCCATTCATCAACTTATACTACCCTCAATAGTCTTTGCCATAGAATTTATATGATTCAAGTAAAAAATGTTGTATATGGCCGGAATGTAGTGCATTTACTACAATTTTGAAATTTAATCTATTTTATTGTCATGGAAGCTAGTTACAATATAAAATATTTAACCATAGAAAGAGAAGTAGGACTCGTTGGAACTGATTTGTGTGGGTCATCTTTTTGTAGGATGGAGATGTTTGAACATTGTCATTATACAACTGATTTTGCATTGCGGTCTTTTACTTCTTGGTTAGGTACACCAGTATAGGTATTTTAACTTAAGTTAGAAAATTATTAATAATTCTATCAGATAATGTTTACACAAAATTTAGATATTGAAGTTGTCTTGATATTGGTAAGCAGTTCTTTTTTGACTATTTAAATAGGGAGAACCTTTGAA
The DNA here is from genome assembly GCA_037957365.1 of Torreya grandis. Lineage (NCBI taxonomy): Eukaryota > Viridiplantae > Streptophyta > Pinopsida > Cupressales > Taxaceae > Torreya > Torreya grandis. The sequence goes on along the minus strand of JARHVA010001486.1, from coordinate 316,493 downwards.
GACCTATGGGGAGCAATACCACTTGAAGAGTCAACTACCAATGGCAAGGGAGACTCGAACATGGGACCTACTGAGTAAAGCCCACCTTCTTTACCGTTGAGACTCGAAAATTTAGATATTGAAGTTGTCAAAGTTCATTTTTACTTTCAAATAACATTCGAAAGTTATTGCAGAAGCATATGCTCGAAATGTTTTATTTAACAAAAGTTTGAAATTTCAATATAAATATTTGGCACAATATGGTAAACTTTTGAGTAGAAAATTATGATCCTTGCGGTTGATTATAAAGGTGGTTGTTTATAACAATCATTTTCAACTAACCATCAGGATAATCATTCAATAAAATACTCAAACATCTAAGGAGTATGGGCACAGTTGTGGGGTTAGGGCACGGGCATATCCAAATTTAAGGGTTGGCGATCTAATCAGGTGGAAAAATTTGGAAGGGTGTTTGCTTAGAAGTTAGAAATAATTTTTGTATTATGATTCCAGAAGTAAGAACATTTCTTTCCCGTAAGTAGTTATTATCTTTTCGTAATAAAATAACACAAAAGCTACAAAATTACTCAGATTTATTTCTCACAAACAATAGCACGTGACTAGAGACTTATCTTATAGGATCGCCCTTACAGTTTTCTAATGCTCCTCTTCCATGGTGGAGTTCCTCATGTAAAATAAGATAGAAACTTAAATATATTGATAAACCAGGAAAAGCCTCAACATGCAAAAGCTCTTGCGCACATAATGTACTACCTAGATTAGATTAGATTTTTTTTTTTTTTTTAAAATTAAATTTGAGCATTTTTATGGTGCATTCCTAGAAACCAAAAAATTACATGACTTTAATCTGGTGAAGCTGAAAAGTACAAATTGACTCTGATCATTTTTTTGATAGAAGAGTCAAACCCGTAAGAGCTATGAGGAGTATTGTGACTGAAATGGTAATGAAATAAAACAGGGACTTGCAACATGGATTCTCGATGGTTTCCAAATTATTTGGCTCCATAAATCTGGGCTAAACTCTAATCAGGAAATATATTATAAATACTGCTCATAAAATAGAAATAGATGATTGTTTCTATTCTTGGTCAGGTAGGAAGAGGAAGGCCCGTGATGATGGGTCTTTCCTTCATCTATCAAATATAAATCTTCATTCTGTTTTATGAAAAAGAAAACAAAAACAACCTGAATAAATAAATTACAGGCCACCTGTACAAAACAAAGATAAATCAAAATAAATTAATTATTGTCATCAAATGAATAGAGATTCAACAGAGACTACTTATTATTCTTTGACAGCTCTGAGAATCGTTTAAGAATATAGCATCTCAAACTTTTAATAGGAACAAAGATATAACAGGCTACCATGAATCACAACTAAAGCGATTTTAATCATTGTAAAAAAATTAAGAAAATATTCAAAAGCCTCAACATATGAAGCAACCAATGGTGAACCACATTACAAAACCAGTGTCTATTGTTATTGGAAAAAAATGTTAGAAACATGAGATATTACCACTGAATTAATATGTTCTTAAGCGAGTTTTATAAGAACTTACACACTTTACACAGTCCACAAATTTGGAGGAAGAATCATTTGAAGTCTTATGGGCAGTCAAAAAGAAAGGACTGGATATGCTCGTAAGGAAACAAAGGCTGCAAGACGTAGTACAACGTTTAAGATGTAAAAGATATATCAAATGATAGTGACTGGATGAACAAGGAAAAAGCCATTTATTTTTCTTAAAATGTGAGCCTTGTTTCTGCAACTTGGAGGGTTATAAACATTAAAAGGAAATATTTTATTTATGATTGCGATACATTAACTAACTGTTCCAGCATAAGCGTAATCATGAACCGATAACCATCATTACAAAGTTTTATTTTAACAGTCTAGATCGTGTGCCCTAACTTCGCACCTATCTGATACTTCAACATTTAGAATTGACATCAGTGAATAGTGTAGCCTGTCTACTTTTTAATTCTTGATTTTAAAGTAGTATCTGTATCAGTATGAAGGCCCAAATGTTAACCAAAAAAATTCTTTGAAAAAACAATATTAATTAATCACAGTACATGTTATTCTGAAAAGTGTCGGCCCCGTGATTTTCAAGATAGGAATTGTGTAGGGGATATTTATAATAGTGTTAAGAAGAAAGCATATACAAATAGCTGAGGTAGCTTGGTGTTTACTCCGTGGATATTAAATATGAAAAACATTGTAATATGTTACTGCCAGTACAGATCCCTTATATGAATCTCAGAAACGAGGTTATTCGGCTGCACATCGGTAATGTAGTTGCAGTAAAGATTGTCTCCGTTGTTGGAGTTGAGCCATGGGAGAGAACCAAACCAAAATGAATCTAAATCTCGCATACGATCTGCATGACATCGGTGTGAGGTTGTTAGGCCTTGTATGGCACTCTCAGAAATATCGCTAAGGATTCCTTGAGAATTCTGTTGAGACTCTACTGTTGTTGATGTGGATACTGCAGTATGTAATTCATCATTCTCGGATGAAGATCTGGCATTGGAGTTTGTTGATGATACGACAGATGCATGCGTCTGCTCATCGACTGGTTTGGATTCTGCCGGACCAGAGATAGCATCTATTTGGTAATCATGACGCTGCGCACAGAAATTTGAGTTCAATTTACCCCTGGTCGAGTTCCCTCTACCCTTGCCATTGGAGGAAGATGTATCCTTTGCCTTTGAATTGGGAGCCGATTTCTTGCTCAGATGGACATTCCAGAAGTTCTTTACGTCGTTGTCTGTTCTTCCCGGCAAACGTGCGGCAATCAACGACCACCTGCATCAATTCTTATTTTTACTTTTACTTTACGATTCATTCGTCAACCTTAATTGAAGACACAATATTACGGCCTGCAAATGCTATTTGTAAATCGTACCTGTTTCCCAGCAGTTTATGAAGTCTAATGACGAGTTCTTCTTCGTCTGCAGAAATTTGGCCGCGCTTCACATTTGGGCGGAGGTAATTCAACCACCGCAACCTGCAACTCTTTCCGCACCGCTTCAAACCTGCATTATAAAGCAGAGTTAAGGCCTCAAATCTAATTTAATCGTGACGGCAAAGCTTTCAAAAAATAATACTATCTAGTAAAAAGTATGGTGACGATATTTTTTTTGAACAATTGGGGATTGAGGTTTAACTCCAGCATTTTCAGTTTTGTTAGTACGATCTTCTCCTACCCAGATGTCATGCGGTTTGGAGGGTATTGAATTTAGGTAAGAGCTCACTCCGAATTTACTATTAGATCCCATTACTAGATTTGTGTGCTGGCAATATATTAGCCCATCCACATACAAAATCAATACCTTCTTAAGTCCTAGGAAAACCAACTACTTCTACACTTATACAACCCGCTGAACGATTATAAAAAACTAGTCTATACAAATTAGAGTAAGTTCCAAGTTACCAGACTAAACCTAGATTCTACTGGTTATAAAAAATATATATATCACCTGCTTTTATGGGAAGAGTACTCCAACGACCCACACCATTTGCTTCAATATATGTTTTCAAAAGCACGTCTTCGTCTTGTTGCCAAGGCCCTCGGTTAAGTCCATCCAAACACTTATTTCTGGTCATTATTGCCTACCCTTTCCACTTCTCAGCTCTATCACATTCCTTGCCATGCTTTGACATAAACGAAATGTTGAATTTATAGGCAGATTTCACCGAGTGGGTTCCTCTAATTTAGAGCGTAATTTTTTTTGGTAACAAAATGATTAAGACGTACGTGGAATCTGGCACATTTTCCAGAAAATATTACAGCCCAGCTACGTAAAGCTGCTTTAGAGGGCCGTATATCTCCCAATTAATCTCTTTTTGGCTGTCAAAAAAGAGTCCAAAGTCACCCAACGAGATCAAATTATAATCTTGGATTCTTTGTGCAACGGCCGAGATTAAATTTGCTTTTTAGGATCGCCTGTTGTACGGTTGATTGAGGTAATGAATGTCATAACTCTTAGCTGTTTAGCATAGTCAGTAAAGCGTGTAAAAGTTGAAGAAAAATGTATAAAGAGGGGTGACGTCGTTAATTCATGACAGATACCGACTTTCGGGTGTCAACTCAATCAAAAGTTAGCGGACCAAAAACCCTCTTTGTCGTAATCGTGATCAGCATTTAAGTATACGTTCACAATTAGATTGGTCCATATCCTCATCTTTACTATATTTTTTTAATAAATATAAGTTAGATGGTTTTGATAGGGTCCCACAATCCAATATAAAATCATGGAAAAAACAATTAAATAAATGAAAGTAAATATTATTTTCGTAATGAATTTTGATTCAACTAGATCAAGCTTATAAAATAGCATCGTTTAAAATATCAACGAAACAATTAGCAAATGGATGGTCAACACCTATCAACAATCTAATCACAAATCCTATCCCAACTAATAGAAACCAAACAACAAACAATTTAGACGCTTGTTTCCCACTTTCATGAAAAGACAAAGGATTTACAAATTAACCTATGGTCGAAAACAATCTTCTTCCACACCGGGAGAGAAGGCCTTTTATTGTCCATTGAATACCATCATTCACCATTTCTTTTACATCATATCTCAATCTTTTTGCCTCCATCTTGCACCCTTTCTTCTTGATCATTAAATCTATACGCGCTTTTAGTTTCACCAAACAAGGACGAGGAGGGGGAGCAATGGATTCCAAGAATGGAGTAGGATTCAAAGGCTAAACATGAGTCATTTCCACCCTCTAACTAACCTCCCACCTAGGGGCAGGGACCCCAACCGAGGAGGGGGTGGGTTGGAGCACTTGATAGATGATAAAAGTTGTCGTGATTGTGCCATAAGAAATCTTTGTCTAAAGCCCCATCTTTATTTCTCCAAACTAGTCCAGAATCAGGGGTTGAACAGTGAAAGTCCTTTGAAGAACACCCTACAACTCGATGGTCAATGAGGTTACAACAAAAACATCTGAGAGGTGGACTCTCGAAGTTGAGATACTTGATACACAAATTGTGAGACAAATAGAGTCTAACAGAATGACAAAGGGGCTTGGAGAGACGAATAATTACATAGGCTCTCACAAATATTTTCCTCACAGACGCCGTATCAAGTTTTACAAAGGAACTAGCTCAATTGATCCACATTGCAAAGTACTCTTCTTTTCTTAAAATTAGAGGGATATTATATAATCTCATCCAAAGGTGAGTTGTTGTGACTTCTACCTTTTTAGGGTCACAAAAGGGAACCTTAGGGAAAAAATAAATAACAAAAATCCAATGAACCAAGGCCCTGAAGACCAAACAAAGTCCCAATCAGTTAAACAATTGAAAACCACTTAGAAAAAGCAATGGCTTAGAAAATTAAAATATGGAACACCCAAGGAACTCTAAGTCAATTTGGCCTAGCTAAGAAGGTCAGGCATTGAGAGTGGAGAGTCCACAAACTTGCCAAATAGGCTACGACTACCAATAGCTAAGTCCATATCCATAATTACTTAATCTGAGAACTCTAGATCTGAGATGTCAGCAGAGAAAGACACTAGGAGGTCTCCCAATAGGTAAGAAAGGGAAAATAAACCTGAAACATCGGTAGGAGGCATCCTAATGCCAAATTCAATCCTCACCATGGGTCAAACCACACCTTCGTGACCAAAATATTATTGTGATTTGTAGTAGTTGGAACATTCATGGAAAGGATTTTCCACATTCTTATATTCAGAAAAACCCACCTCTGTTTGGATTCCTTAAGGGTAGACACAGTATGATAACCTGCACACATAGAAGGCAAAAACATTCTTAAGCGTGCCTAAATCCTCCAAAACTTATTTGTACGAGCTTTGCCAACCACCCTCACCATAGCCTCAGCTCACTTGTACTGCATACTTGTTAATTATTATAATACATGTGATTTAATTTTTTGAGAAGATTTTTAAAACTATAATAAATTACCACATGATGTTTTTTTATTTATATTTTTTATAATAATATATTATTATATTAAGGACCATAGTACGAATTTGTTTTTCATGTGAACAAACATGGAAAAAAGGTTCATTGATGTCACCAAACTAGGCTTAGCAAGGCTTTGTAATATTGTCCATGTGCATAGGACATGAGGAGCATTGCATAAATCACTATGTACGTGAGCAACAAAAATAAAACTAACAGATTTATCTCTAACCTCGACATGCTAAACATGGTTGATAGGCAGAACAAAGCAAGTACGCAAGTACCCTCAACATTTTGTGCAACCTCATTATTGCATGTGTCTTCACTGGTAGTTGGGATGTGGATGACATTAGAATTAATGCCCGTAAGCTCCAATTGAGGCAAGATTGCATGAATGGGTTCCTTATAAAATCCCTCAACCCTAACACCACCCCACTACTTAGAATATGTGTTTGCCTTAAAATTAGTTCCCTTGAATGGAGTGAATTTCAATAATTCCCTTTGTAGACATGTCTTGCAAACTATGAAAGCCTTTGAACACTCCACCATGCCATTTTCATCATTAGACATCGGTCTATTTCTGGCCTCTATGCCTTCCTACTTTAAGAATTTTGATTCCTCCTCACCACCGCCATTTGACACATCCTCATAGCTAAACTCAAAACCAAAAGTCTCCTCACCAACATAGCTAATCCACTGACCATTGGAGTGAGAATGTGTTAGGTTTTTATTTTAATTCCACCCACCCTCCCCCATACACACACATCCTCACTATGTTACTTTAGGTATTGTTGGTCATTTTAGCCCACATACCAATCTTCTGCATCATTTAAATAAATGAGCAAAGTTTTAGATGGAATAGGTTTGTGTATGCCTCTAGAGTTTATTTGGGCATTCAAGGATCTAGCAGTGGTTTCAAGAATAAGTCTAGACGAGATTGCAGGCTTAAAAAATTTTTTGATACTAAAAAAAAAATTCAACTTTATTTGGCTAAGTGTTGGAGACCTTTTTGTCAAACTTATCCAAGGTAAAGATCCTATAGACTTATCTCTTTCAGGCAAAAGTTCCATAATAATTTTCTCGAAGACCTAATTGTTTTAGGAAAATTGTCAACATCAAAATGTTGAGTTAAAGTCCCGAAGGAAAATTCTTTCAAACATTTTATCTGCATCATAAGTCTTGAAGGCAAATTTTTACAGACAAAGTGTTCGAGACAATCTTTCTGAAGACACATTTTAGTCGAACAAAATGTTTGAAACAAACAATCCTTGTAGAAAAGCCCAAAGCCATTTCTGTCGAACAAATTATCCGATAAAAAAATGCCGAAATAAAGCTTAATAGTCATCCATTGGTATCCAAATATTGATGGTCGCACAAACATCATTGACATTCCTACAGACATCAATTGATGGGTACATATACATCAAATTGAGTCATAAGAAATGGCATTAGTTTTCAAATGTCTCGGTGTCAATCATGTAGACGTCAAATATAGGCATGTAAATGTCAATTTAAGCCTCGTGGAATAGTTGTTTGGATTCAAAAAGTAGGATCAATGATCAACATTCAAACGTACAGAAGATCCAATGGTGAACAATGATTGATAGGTTAATGGGTCTGGGCAGATCAATGGCTCACATTCAATCATGGGTTCACATCTAATGACACACAAGCAAGTCAAAAGGTCAGTAGATCCTAAGTGTAAATATGGGGCTACCGAATGGCACCAACTCAAATAAAGTTGACAAGTCAAAGATAGATCCAAGGGTTCTCATTAACTCATATCATGGAGATTAGATAATGCAAGCAAAGGTTAGTGAGTCAATGATATGAATCATGGTTGATAGATAATTAAATAAAGGAAGGCCCAATATACTTTTGATGGAAGTTAAAAAGATAATTTTCAACTAAGACAAGCAAGCATGAATGGAACCAAGCTCGAGCATGATCTAGTTTGGATGAAAAGTAGATATTTTGAGATCAAACGACACCATTAAGACTCTCTAGGGATAGAATAGGTCTATTTGGACCTATTTAGGGCAATAAAATAGGCTATGCACTCTATAGGTTTGTATAGACATAAAGACTATAGGAAAACAAATAACCTTAGATTGGTTTTTGCTTATAGAATAGACCTATGATCCAAACATGGAAATGGAACAAATATGTGATTAATGCAAAGGGTTTCATCTGTCAACATGGCTCCATCCTTGACAAAGCAGGTACTAACTACCATTAATAGCATGGTATTGTCAATTTCAAGATTCAAAGATTTGATCCTCATGAACACATCAAGTGGGCTTAGGGTCCCAAGGTGGTGAACCAGTAGTTGGAGAAGTAGTTAAGGGCATTGACTCCACTCAAACAATCTTTTTCACCATGTATAATAAACCCTTATCTTTTAGTGGGATATCTCAACCAATGAAAGGAACTCAAAGGCTATTGGAGTAGTAAAAGGCTAGTTTGTTGATAAGGATTGAGTTGGATTACAAGAAGGATGAGTATTGAAAGTGTTGGCCATTTTTGGTGCACATACCAAAAAATTTCCTAAGTGTGAGAAGATGGACATTCAAGAAAAATAGGCAAGTTTAGAACAACTTTGGGCTTCCATGAGTTGATATCAGATAGCTTCATGTTCTTGGAAGGAGGAGGCTTCGAGGTTTAACAAGTAAAAGACTTCAAGATTTCTATCAAAATAATTCAGGTCTGTCAAGAAGGAAGACTTCAGGTTTGTGAAGGTGCATTACTTATTTCAATTTATAAGTTCCAAGTAATATCGAAAGTAAGTATTGCCATTTGAGAAGCCTAAATTGGTCTTGGTTACTGCTTTTTGCATTCTCTCAGCAAGAAGACTTTGGGTTTATGGGGTTGTCTTGCTTAAAAGGTGAAGTATGTTGCAAGCAGTTAGAAACCCAAAATAAATAAAGGGACATGACAAACCTGAGCTGGTCTTGGGCAGTGGTTCACGAGTTCTTAAAGAGGCAAGTCTTCAAGTTTTTTGAGGTGAAAGACTTAAATTATTTTATAATTCATAAGCAGTGGAAACCCTAAAGTAAGGAAGTAAGAAGTAAGTTGCAAGGATTAAAAATCCTAAAAGAATGAGTAAAATCGATAGTTTTGAAAGGAAATTTATGGAAAATAGTCCACAAAAAGCAAATGGATGTGGAACATTAAGGTCAATGGTTAGCGAATCCAAATGGCAATCAGTCAAGGATAAGTGATATAAGTGCATACAACTCAATTATAGAACATGCAAAGTGGTCAAATAGGGATTAGACACATCCAAGTGGAGAATGAACATGCAAGGACCAACTATGCAATAAAGAACATGCCAAACTTTAATGTAAAGATCAAAACACTAAAACCTAGTAGGGACATGTAGCTACCACCGATATGGCTTGCTCAGTTCTGAAGAGGAAGACTTGAATGCGTGAAGGGCGTGAGGAGGTTTTACAGTGATTTTGGGTAGTCTATTTTATGGTGAAAGCAGTCGCAACAGCAGTGGCTCCAATCATCAATGGCTTCTTTCCTTTTTCCATTATCCCACATAAGTACCTCTTTTATCTTGTCCCTTTCTTCTATATATATGAGATTTCAAGCCATTGTAAAGGGTTCCCAATTTATATACTTTTTCATATTTTTGGGAGACAAACATTCATCGAGATACTACAAAGTATGTTCTACTTGATTAGGCTCAACCCTATCAAGTATATTTTAAGAACTACCTCTTGATGTAATGAGATGATTTCTTTGTCTATCTCTTGTCATTGATCAGTGCCTTAGTATGCTTGTGCTTGGTAGATTCATGAAGGAGATTCTTCCTAGTCTATCAGCCTTCTACTTACCTCTTTAATGTATTTTTAAGCTCTTGTGGGTCTAGATTAGTGTTTTGTCTGAACCTCTTCTAGTGTGTTAACTTGATCGCAAGATTATGTATGCCATATTTATCTTATGACTGATCTAGTGTGGGTTCAAGCATAGATGAGTGTCTATTTTTAGCTTTGGTGCATCACCTGGTTAGCTTTCTTAGGTGCCCTTATCCCCTTTCTAACCCTTTTCCCTATGAATCATTAGTTTAGCTTTAGTTTAGGTGAACATCAAAGAGGAACTAGTCTACTCTGGAGGTTCAACCTTCCTACAGGATACCCACATCCTGAGGTTATTCCCATTCTTATAGCTAGAATTGAGAGAACCTGAAAAACTCTCCCACAAGGGTGCGATTCTAGCCTACAATAGTTTTTGGCACACCTGGTGGGACCAAGGTCCAAAGTAGTAGAAGGATTTTTGGTGTTGTTCTTATGTATATCAGTGTTTAGAGGCATTCAACAAACATCAATGGTGACTCTGAGCATCTATCAGTTGGTTTAAAGCAGTCCAAGTGCCTAATCATCATTATCTGGTGTGTACAATCAATCATATTTTGAGCAAAATGCTCATTCTCTACCTCAACATCCTTCATATCAAGTTATCAATGTTTATGTCTTCACCTCAAGTGATTCTCAAGATTCTTACGGGCAGCCTTCTCAGTCTTGAGATATCCTTAGTTTTGCTCCAAACCAATCCATTTCAGGTTGGAGGCAAATGCTCTTAGGGTATCAAAAATACATGATGGAACTTAATACATAGAGGGGATATGGTCAATATATCCCTAACCACATCCTTCATGGCATAAGATTTGTATTGCAGCAAATGAAAGAGAAATGGGCACTTATTGAAAGCACAAATTGGAACAACCTTTCAGATGAGATGTTGAATGTGAGTGGTTACATCCAAAGCATTGAGGATAAACTAAACAGCCTTGAAGAATATCAGGTCCAATTTTGTCAACCTTATTTATCTTCATATATGCCACCTCAAACCTGACATCTATCACCCATTCTTCCCCAAAAGGCCTCTTCAAGTGAAACCCCTTATGTTCCAAGTTCTTCAAGTGTCCCTCAAACCTTCCCTTCTTGGAATTCAATTCCAGAAGGCTTTCAAAGAAAGGAGGAAACTATTGTAAAACAACTTTTCATTGAGATATACGACCCCACTTATCTTCCTCAAGAACCCTCGTATACACCATCTCATCCCTCTTGTGTTCCTTATCTTCATAAGGTCCCTGACCTACATAAAAAGAGTAGCTTTTCAAATAAAATATAGATAGGCAGATCAAAGAGTTAGAATTGAGGATGAATAAAGAGAAAGCGAGTCGAAATCAAGAAAGGGCAGTTCTTTCCCAAATGTTCTCCTCATGGAAATTAGTTAAGGCATACAAAAAGGGGAATAAGTATCAGTGATGAAGGTCCAAAATCCAATTTAGAAAAAAAAAGAGGCTACTCCTAATGCTTTTCCTTCATGGGAGTCAATCCAAAAAGGCTTTCAGAAGGAGGTGTTAGTTGAGACAATCCAAGAAGTAGTTTTTGAAAAGGAGTTGGTTGTACCAAATCTAAGAACCATAGCTCAGCTCAATAAGCTCAGTTTACAAGAGTTTTAAGACTCTCTCTCCTTCTCTCAAGAGCCACTAAAGAGACCATTCGAATTCCCTAGCTGGAAGGATACAATTTTTACATCTTGTCATGACTAAAAAAATATAGTTTCTAGCTTTCCAAATTTGAAAAAGAATAACAACATGAAAAATATGCAAAAATATATTATATCTTACATGAAACAAGGTAGAGTCCCCCAAGAGATCCATTTTCTAGGTAAAACATTCTAGTCTAAAAGGCTTTAAAATGGTGTGAATCTAATTCTAAGTTGATTGGGCATCAGAACAAAACTAAAATAGATGCTTGATTGTCTCTAGCTGGTGACAAACTGAGCGAATGGGATTCAAAACCCCCATGTGATTGAGACAGTCACCCAAAGTTAAACCTTGGTAAATAATACACTAGACGAAGTTAGCTTTTTTGGTTTCAATAAAAGCATCCCATAGAATAAAAATATTCTAGACCAGACTCCTTGGTTGTAACAAAGATTATGTTGGTGATTAAGAATGTCATCTTGACTATGCTAAGGAGCCAAAATATTATACCTTAAATAAGGAAAATTAAAAAAAGGAGTGATAATAGGTCAATGCCAACAAAAAAGGGTGTGATAATAGGTCAATGCCAATCCTTCCACTAGGGACTAAGGGAATTAATTCCAATATTATGACGGTACTCTTTAAGTATGGAACTCTGAATTTTTGTAATAGACTAGACGCCCTCCTTTTTAAGGCTAAATATGTTCTGAACCAGATTCCAAGGGAGCCAAATGCATCGAGATTTTCATAATAAATCCCCAATGATTTTAATACCCTTTTTGAATAACCTTAAACTTTTGATCAATAGGACTAGGTCAAAAGTAACATTATGAAAATTCAACACTAGGGACCACTAGAAAGAGTGAGAATTAAGAGATAGGCCATCCTTGAATCCCTCTCCCACCCAAATGAGATGAAGTGTAACATTTTTATAAAAAATAAAATGAAAAGTGAAAATTTAGATCTTTGGTGAAAAGTGGCGTAACTAATATACTCTTCGAAGAGTGTAATTACCAATGAAGATGCCTCCTGCACAAGGTAAATGACCAATTAAAATATTTACAAATAAAACTTTAACATTAATAAATATAGTTTATAAATTTTTTGTGGTGTTTAAAATAAAAGGCTCTTTATTCAATTTCAAAGGTGGTGGTGACCTGAGATTCCAAGTTTATAATAACAAGGGCATAGAGTGCCAAGTCCCTGTTGAGATTTTGATGTTCTATTTTTAATTCACGGATGTTGTTCTGTGGTAAATTACATTTTGAAAGCAGTGTTTCAAAGCTTTCTTTTCCCCAATTTTTGAGCCGAAAATAAATAAGTCTTGAGATTAGGATTCGAGACAATGCGTCATTCTAGAACATTATTGTGATTTCCCATATCGAAACCTATTTTACTTTTCTCATATGCACATCCTCCATGGACTTGCAAATTATGCTTCCTCCATTGATGAATCTACTATAATAGCTCTATCCATAAACATGTAGTGAGAATTCCAAACAATATAAACCTATTATTTAAATTCTACTGATATCTGATAGAAATAGTTGAAATTTTCATAACAATTTATCTAATCTATACCTTGACTCAACTCCACCCACTCCCCCACCCCCCACACAGAGAGAATTTAATAAAAATTGTCTTTACTATTAGATGAGAAATGTATTCATGATAGTTCTGCCATCAATGATTCCTGAACACATATGAGGAGCTCTGGATCGATCCATTCATCAACTTTCACTGCCCTCAATAGTCTTTTCCATAGACTTTATATGATTCAAGTAAACAATGTTGTATATGACCAGAATATAGTGCATTTACTACAATTTTGCAATTTAATCTACTTTATTGTCATGGAAGCTAGTTACAATATCAAATATTTAACCATAGAAAGAGAATTAGGACTCGTTGGAACTGATGTGTGGGGGTCATCTTCTTGTAGGATGGATATGTTTGAACATCGTCATTATACAAGTGATTTTGCATTGTGGTCTTTTACTTCTTGGTTAGGTACACCAGTATAGGTATTTTTTAACTTAAGTTAAAAAATTCTAAATAACTTTATCAGATAATGTTTACACAAATTTTAGATATGGAAGTTGTTGAAGTTCATTTTTACTTTCAAATAACATTCAGAAGTTATTGCAGAAGCATATGCTCCAAATGTTTTACTTAACAAAAGTTTGAAATTTCTAATATAAATATTTGGCACAATATGGTAAACTTTTGAGTAGAAAATTATGATCCTTGCGGTTGATTATAAAGGTGCTTGTTTATAACAATCATTTTCAACTAACCATCAGGATAATCACTCAATAAAATACTCAAGCATCTAAGGAGTATGGGCATAGTTGTGGGGTTTGGGCATGACATATCCAATTTTAAGGGTTAGCGATCTAATCAGTTCCTAATGTAAAATAAGATATAAAATGAAATATATTGATAAACCAGGAAAAGCCACAACATGCAAAAGCTCTTGCACACATAATGTACTACCTACATTAGATTAGATTATTCTTTTTATTCTATTTTTTTAAAAAATAAAATAAATTTTGATCATTTTTATGGTGCATTCCTAGAAACCAAAAAATCACATGACGTTAATCTGGTGAAGCTGAAAAGTACAAATTGACTCTGATCATTTTTGGATAGTAGAGTGAAACCCGTAAGAGCTATGAGGAGTATTGTGACTGAAATGGTAATGAAATAAAACAGAGACTTGCAACATGGATTCTCCATGGTTTCCAAATTATTTGGCTCCATAAATCTGGGCTAAACTCTAATCAGGAAATATATTATAAATATTGCTCATAAAATAGAAATAGATGATTGTTTCTATTCTTGGTCGGGTAGGAAGAGGAAAGCCCGTGATGATGGTTCTCTCCTTCATCTATCAAATATAAATATTCATTCTGTTTTATGAAAAAGAAAACAAAAACAACCTGAATAAATAAAATACAGGCCACCTGTACAAAACAAAGATAAATAAAAACAGACTAATTATGGTCATCAAGTGAATAGAGATTCAGCAAAGACTACTTGTTATTATTCTTTGACAGCTCTGAGAATCGTTTAAGAATATAGCATCTCAAACTTTTAATAGGAACAAAGATATAACAGGCTAACATGAATCACAACTAAAGTGATTTTAATCATTGTAAAAAAATTAAGAAAATATTCAAAAGCCTCAACGTATGAAGCAACCAATGGTGAACCACATCACAAAACCAGAGTCTATTGCTATTGGAAAAAAATGTTAGAAACATGAGATATTACCACTGAATTAATATTTTCTTGAGCCAGTTTTATAAGAACTTCACACTTTACACAGTCCACAAATTTGGAGGAAGAATCATTTGAAGTCTTATGGGCAGTCAAAAAGAAAGGACTGGATATGCTCGTAAGGAAACAAAGGCTGCAAGATGTAGTACAACGAAAGCCATTTATTTTTCTTATAATGTGAGCCTTGTTTCTGCAACTTAGACGATTATAAACATTAAAAGGAAATATTTTTCTTATGATTGCGATACATTAAAGAACAGTTCCAGCATAAGCATAATCATGAACCGATAACCATCATTAAAAAGTTTTATTTTAACAGTCTAGATCGTGTGCCCTAACTTCGCACGTATCTGACACTTCAACCATGTTAGGTCAACATTTAAAATTGACATCCGTGAATAGTGTAGCCTGTCTACTTTTTAATTCTTGATTTTAAAGTTGTAACTGTATCAGTATGAAGGCCAAAATGTTAACCAAAAAAATGCTTAAAGAAAAACAATATTAATTAATCACGGTACATGTTATTCTGAAAATTCTCAGCCCCGTGATTTTCAAGATAGGAATTGTGTAGGGGATCTTTATAATAGTGTTAGGAAGAAAGCATATACAAATAGCTGAGGTAGCTTGGTGTTTACTCCGTGGATATAAAATATGAAAAACATTGAAATATGTTGCTGCCAGTACAGGTCCCTTATATGAATCTCAGAAACGAGGTTATTAGGCTGCACATCGGTAATGTAGTTGCAGTAAAGATTGTCTCCGTTGTTGGAGTTGAGCCATGGGAGAGAACCAAACCAAAATGAGTCTAAATCTCGCATACGATCTGCATGACATCGGTGTGAGGTTATTAGACCTTGTATGGCTCTCTCAGAAATATCGCTAAGGATTCCTTGAGAATTCTGTTGAGACTGAAGGATTGCAGAAGAGAAAAAAATAAAAAAATAACAGAAATAGGATATTGGCGCAGACTCAGATTGCTACAGCAATCAAAAAGAGATTTTTGAGTCTTATTCATTCTCTATGCAAAAAGCTGCGATCAGGTCTTACATTAATAGAATTAAGAGTAAACAGAACTGAAAAATAGACTAATGTTTAACTGAAGTTGTGCATGTAAACTGAGCTATGACTTAAACAGATGATCATGCAAACTTTGTGCATGGGGAAGGCTAAACAGAGAGTGGAGAAATTAACTCGAGTTTCTAACACTCCCCCTTAATTTCTACCACTAACTACTTCAACATTTACAATGCCTAAATTTTGTTTTAGATAATCAACACTCTCTTTTGCTAATGTCTTTGTGAATATATCTACCAATTGGTCTTTAAATCTGCAGAACTCCAAATGGATTTCTCCATTGTTCACTAACTCTCTAATAAAATGGAATCTTGTATCAATGTGTTTGTTCCTCTTGTGAAAAACATGATTTTTTGACAATGCAATTGCTGATTTGTTGTCACAAAAGATTGGTGTTGACTCCTTTTGTGCTTGTAATAAATCTGTCAATACTCTCCTCATCCAAGCTGTTTGACATGCTGCTAATGTGGCTGCTACATACTCTACTTCAGCTGATGAAAGTGTCATTATAGGTTGCTTTTTGGATGCCCATGTGACCACACCTGTTCCAAAAAGAAAGGCATGTCCAGAAGTACTCTTCCTGTCATCCATGCTACCTGTAAAATCACTATCAGTATAACCAATCAAACAAAAAGCATTAGTTGTGGAATATAAAATTTCATATTTTGTTGTTCCTGCCACATATCTCAATATCCTCTTTCCAACTTGTCAATGTGAGTCTTTTGGTGACTCCATGAATCTAGAGATTAAACTGACCCCAAACATGATATCTGGTCTTGTAGTTGTAAGATACATCAAACTACCAATTAGTCATTTGAATGTTGTAGAATCAACATTAGACCTTTTGTCTTCTTTGTTAATTTTGGTCCCTGTAGCAACTGGTGTAGGTGCCGATTTACAATTCAACATCTTAAACCTCTTTAACACATCCTTTGCATATTTAGTTTGACAAATAAAAATTTTCTTCTCAGATTGTACAACTTCAATGCCCAAAAAATACTTCATTAATCCCAAATATTTCATTTCAAATTCTTTCTTTATTGTTGATTTAAATGTGTCTACAAACAAATTTCTAGTGAAAATCAAATCATCAACATACAAATACACAATCAAAATCCAACCTTCTTTGTTGATTTTTGTGTACAATGTAGGCTCACTATTGCTTCTATTGAATCCATTGTTTGTCATGTATGAATCAATCCTATTATACCATGCTCTTGGTGCTTGCTTGAGATCATAGAGGGCCTTCTTCAATCTGTAGACTTTTTTTTTATGTCCATGCACTTCATAACCTGGTAGTTGTTTCACATACACTTCTTCATCTAGAAAACTATTCAAGAATGTTGATTTGACATCCATTTGATATACTTTCCAATTATTTTGTGCGGTTATTGCTAAAACCATTCTAATAGTATCAAGTCTAGCAACTGGAGCAAATGTTTCATTATAATCAATTCCATGTTCTTGTGCAAAACCTTTTGCTACTAACCTCTCCTTGTGCTTTTCAACCTTTCCTTTTACATCAAATTTGGTCTTATAAACCCATTTGACTTCTATGCAATCCTTACCTTCAGGTAGATTAATTAGATCCTATGTTTGGTTTCTCTCAATGGCATTCATCTCTTCATCCATTGCTTTTATCCAATGTTCCTCATTAACTGCTTCTTCATAATACATAAGATCATGAGAGAAAAAGGCAAAATTTGAACATAAATCTAATTTCTCTTCTTCTTGATCATAAATCTCTTTCAATTTCTCATTTTATTACCTTTAAATTTTGATCTTAAAGTGTCAAGAGTTGGATATGATTCATCACTTACTTATGAATTGGGAGTAGGATGACATGCATGACCAGATTATTCACCTTGTGCTAAGTTCCTAGGTGATCTTATTAGAGTGCTTGTTCTTGCTTGTGGAGAGGATTGATCACCTTGCAAATTTTGTTCTTCAGATTTTTCTTCATTTTGGGGAATTGGTGTTCCAATTGTGATGGTTTTATCAATGCTTCCATCCCATGCTTCTTCTTCCTTAAATTTCACATCTCTGCTAATAATCACTTTCTTTTAAATGGGGTTATACAACTTATAAGCCTTTGATTCTTCACTATAGCCAATAAAAATGCATTTCTCATCTCTATTGTCAAGTTTTCTTCTTAATTTAGATGGTATAAGAGAATATGCAATACAACCAAAAATTCTGAAATGATGTACACTATGCTTCTTACCACTCCAAGCTTCTTGTGGAATTTGATCCCTGACACTCTTTGTTGGGCTTCTATTCAGAATATATACTGCACATGCTACTACTTCTACCCAATATTTATTTGACAAATGTTTGGCCTTCAACATGCTTCTAGCCATCTCGATGATTGTTCTATTCTTCCTTTTTGCTACACCATTCTACTGTGGTGTGTACCTTATAGTCAGTTGCCTTTTAATGCCATGATATCTGCAAAAATATTGAAATTCATTAGACATATATTCACCTCCTCTATCTGATCTAAGTACCTTGATGTAAAGGCCAATCTGGTTTTCAACCATAGCCTTGAATTCTTTAAATTTTTTAAAGGCTTTAGACTTTTCTTTGAGAAAATATATCCAAGTCTTTCTGCTAAAATCATCAATAAAGGTTAGAAAATAAAAACTACCTCCAAATGATGGAGTTTTCATTGGTCCACATAAATCACTATGGACTAGCTCCAATATTATCTTTGCTCTATATGAAGCTCCTATTGGAAAGCTCTCTCTATGTTGTTTTGCCAGAATGTAACTCTCACATGAACTTCTTGGCTGTTCTATTGGTGGCAATCCCTTCACCATATTTTTATTTTGTCACAAATTCAAACCTCCAAAATGTAAATGTCCATACCTTAAATGCCATAGCCATGATTGGTCTAGATGCATGGTTTTGAAGTGGGCTTCCTCTTCTCCTTGGATGCACTAAATTTGAAGAGTGAACATCTGATTCTTGGTCATCTCCACTTTTTCTATCAACTTGTCATTTGGAAAATTGTTTAGTATTGTGCAAACATTATCCATAAAAGATACTCTATAAACTTTCTGTACTAACTGTCCAACACTCATAAGATTATACTTTAGTCTAGGTACAAAATAAACATCAAAAATAAATCTTCTTTGACCATTTTTTACCAAAACACTTATTACTCCTTTACCCATTACATCCACTTTGTTATCATTTCCTAATTTCACTTCAAATTTTATGGAATCATCAAGACTAGCAAACAATTATTTATTCCCTATCATATGGTTACTACATCCACTATCTAAAAATCAAATATCTCTAACATTTTCTTGAGCAACATGACAAGTGAGGAATAAGCTTATAAAATTAGAATTAAAATTAGATTCATTTGTGTAATTAGCATTCTGCTTGTCCACATCTCCTTGTTTTTTTCTGTATTCACTTGCATAATGTCCATATTTTTTGCAATAATGACACTGAATGTTAGATTTATCAAACCTTTATGAATTTTGTTGGGAGTCATTATTGCCATGTCCTCTATTGTTATAGTTTTGATTATTGTTTTCACCTTGATCTAGATTGTTCCTTCCATTTTTTCCTTTGAAGTTTGACCTTTATCTTCCTCTTCCTTTGCCAAATGATACCTGAGACTTGAAAGCATTCTCAAAAGAAGTATTGTTATTCCTATTCATCCTAGATTCATGTGCTAACAAAGATCCCATTAATTCATCTACTGATAACTATTCTAAATCCTTGGTTTCCTCAATAGCTACAACTATTGCATCAAATTTACTGAGTAAAATCCTAAGACTTTTTTCTATGATCTTCTGATCTATTATTATTTCTCCATTATATCTAATTTGGTTCACAATTTTAAATACTTGACCCATAAACTGGTCTATAGACTCTTAATCATTCATTTGCAAATTTTCAAAATTTCTCCTAAGAGATTGCAATTTAGCTACTTTCACCTTTGTATTACCTTTATAGGTAGTCTCTAAGATTTTCCATGCTGACTTGGATCTCGTTGCTACTGCAACTCTAGAAAAAATGGATTCATCTATTGCTTGTTGGATTAGAAATAGAGCTTTTGCATTTTTTTTCTTGTTTTCTTTAAGATCTTCCTTTTGTGCTCAAGTTAATGCCTAATGGGCAGCCTCATCTTGTGGTTCTACAAAGCCATTTTCTACCAAATCCCAAACATCTTGTGAGCAAAATAATGTTCTCATTTTAATTTCTCAACAATCATAATTCTTACCATTAAAATGGGAATCTAGAGCTAAGAAATGATGTTGTTTGTTGCCATGTCTTAAGACTTCCAAGATTCTACTGCTGCTACAGCCTTTCTTCTCCCTGGATCTTATTTCCAGTGCTTTGAGTCTGCTATTTAACTAGCTGCACTATTCAACTTCTATTGCAGGATCTTCACACTGAGACTACTATGTAAGCTATGATTTGTGGAGTTGCACTAAGTTCTGATGCTCACTCACTTCCCATGCTCTTGTTGGCTGGGTTGTTCACCCACTTTGTCAAACTTTTGATGCTATGATTGTGCTTTGGCTCTTTCTTGGCACTCCTTACAGCTGTGTCAACCCCACATTATGGATTTGTCATGCTACCTTGTTGTCTTGTTGTAGGATTCAATCCTCTTCTATAGCTATATGATCTGGTCCTCTAGAAGTTTTTCACTCCAACGCTAGCTTATTATTTGGCTTGTGCTTCACCTTGCCACTTCTGCCCCTCTTTTCTCCCTTCGTCAACAAAGCTCTGATACTAGTTTGAAGGATTGCAAAAGAGAAAAAAATAAAAAAATAATAGAAATAAGATATTGGCACAGACTCAGATTGCTACAACAATCACAAAGAGATTTTTGAATCTTATTCATTCTCTATTCAAAAATCTATGATTAGGTCTTACATTAATATAATTAAGAGTAAACATAACTAAAAATAGACTAATGTTTAACTGAAGTTGTGCATGTAAACTGAGCTATGACTTAAATAGATGATCATGCAAACTGCATGCATGGGGAAGGCTACATAAGGAGTGAAGAAATTAACTCTAGTTTCTAACAGAGACTCTACTATTGTTGATGCAGATACTTTAGTATGTAATTCATCATTCTCAGATGAAGATCTAGCATTAGAGTTTGTTGATGATACAATATATGCATGTGTCTGCGCATCGACTAGTTTGGATTCTACCTGACCAGTGATAGCATCTATTTGGTAATCATGACATTGCGCAGAGAAATTTGAGTTCAATTTACCCGTGGTCAAGTTCCCTCTACCCTTTCCATTGGAGGAAAATGTATCTTTTGCCTTTGAATTGGGAGTTGATTTCTTTCTCAGATGGACATTCCAGAAGTTCTTTATGTCATTGTTTGTTCTTCCCAACAAACGTGTGGCGATCAATGACTACCTGCATCAAATTTTATTTTTACTTTTACTTTAAGGGTTCATTGGTCAACATTAATTGAAGATAAAATATTATGACCTACAAATACTGTTTGTAAATCCTACCGATTTCCCAACAGTTTATGAAGTATAATGATGAGCTCTTCTTCGTCTGCAAAAATTTGGCCGTGCTTCACATTTGGGTAGAGGTAATTCATCCACCACAACCTGCAACTCTTTCCACATCTCTTCAAACCTACATTATAAAGCAGAGTAAAGGTCTCAAATCTATTTTAATTGTGACGGCAAAGATTTCAAAAAATAATACAATCTAGTAAAAAGTGTGGTGATGATATTTTTTTTGAAAAATTAGGGATTGAGGTTTAAATCCAACATTTTTTGTTTTGTTAGTACGATCTTCTCCTACCCAGATGTCATGCAGTTTGGAGGGTATTGAATTTAGGTAATAGCGGGTAAATGACTCTAAAATTACTATTAGATCTCATTACTAGATTTGTTTGCTGACAATATATTAACCTATCCCCATCCAAAATCAATACCTTCTTAAGTCATAAGAAAACTAACTACTTTTACACTTTTAATACAACCCACTGAATGATTATAAAAGACTAGTCTATACAAATTAGAGTAAGTTCCAAGTTACCAGACTAAACCTAGATTCTACTGGTTATAAAAAACATATATATTACCTACTTTTATTGGATGAGTACTCCAATTACCCACACCATTGCCTTCAATATATGTTCTCAAAATCACATCTTCGTCTAGTTGCCAAGGCCTTCGATTAAGTCCATCCAAACACTTACTTCTGGTCATTATTTCCTACCCTTTCCACTTCTTAGTGCTATCACATTCATTACCATGCTTTGACATAAACAAAATGTTGAATTTATAGGTAGATTTCCCTGATTGGGTTGTAGAATTTTAAATGAAATTAAATCAGAACCAAATATATGCAATATTCATAATACAAAAGAAATAAGAATTGCAAAAATAAAAAATACTTCTTCAAAAACTTGGAATCATTCTCCTTCTTCTTCTTGAATAATAAAGATCAATTACAATGTATTAATAGAATTGCATGTGAAGATGCTTTTCTAATTATTGAATAAGTTATTTTAAATTTAACTAAATAATAATTTGCAAGTAATATCAACTAAAACTAACTCTAGCCTTTCTAAGGCTTTATTTTTTCTAAAAAATATATTAACTAAAAATTAACTAATTCTCTAAATTTAACTCCAAAAAAACTATTAATACAAACCAAATTTGCATTAATAGTATAAAAATAGAACTGCGTGAACTGCACTTTGGCATCACTTTTCAACATACTCCCCCTTGATGCTGAGGGGGCTCACAATTTGATCTTTGAGTGTCAAAAAGTTGATCTATTGCAACTACTTTCATGAAGATATCTACCAATTGTTCTTTAGTGTTGATGTATTTCAATTCTACTACCTTCATCTGCACTAAATCTTGGATAAAATGATGCTTTAAATCAAAATATTGTCCTATTGTGATGGACTAGATTTTTGGCTAATTTAATAGCACTAATGTTATCACAAAAAAAACTGTAGACTGAACTTGAATCTCTCCAATTTATTCAAGAAGTTTTCTAAGCCATAATACTTGTGTACCTACTGAAGTGATTGCAACATACTCTACTTTTGTAGAAGAAAGGAAAACTATACCTTGCTTCTTTGAGCTCCAAGTAATCAAACCATAACCAAAAGATAAACAATTCCCAGATTTTGACTTTCAATCATCCAAACTACCTCCCCAATCAGAATCACTAAAACCAACAAGATTGAACCTTTTAGAAATGTAGTAATGAATACCAAAATATAGAATGCCTTTCACATACCTCAAAACTATATTGGCTGCCTTCATATGTATATCTGATGGCTTTGCCATGTGCCTTGAGACAAGTGAAATTGAATAAGCAATATCAAGTCTTGTATGAGTTAGAAACATTAAGCTTCCAACAATACTTCCATAGGCTATCTCATCAACTCTTTCAGCACCATCACACAACACAACTCCATGAGCAACTGGAGTGGAGACTGGTTTACAATCAACCTTATAAAATTTCTTCAACATATCTTTAGCATACTTTGTTTGACAAATAAAAATTTTATTCTCCCTTTCATAAACCTACATTCACAAAAAATATTTCATGAGACCTAAATCTTTCATCTCAAATTCATTCATCATGGAAACTTTGAATTCATCTTTCATCATAGAACTGCTACCCATATACAACAAGTCATCAACATACAAACTTATAATTACAATATCATTACCTTCTTATTTGTAGTAAAGGGTAGGTTCATCTTACTTATTTGAAATCCATTCTATTGAAAATATCCATCAATCTTAGCATACCATGCTCTTGGTGCTTGTTTGAGGCCATACACAACCTTCTTTAACTTGTAGACATGATTTTCTTTTCCTTGAACTTCAAAACCTTATGGATGTTCCACATGTACTTCTTCTTCTAAGTACCCATTCAAGAAGGTACTTTTCACTTCCATATGATGGATGCTCCAATTTTTTGATCTGCTAATGAAATCAACTTTCTAATGGTCTCTTATCTTGCTACTAGTGCAAATGTCTCTTCATAATCAATGCCATACTTTTGTGTGAAGCCTTTAGCAACTAATCTTGCCTTATGCCTTTCAACACTTTCATCACTGTTACACTTAGTCTTGTAGACCCATTTGGTGTCAATCTCCTTCTTTTCATGTGGAAGCTTTGTAAGCTCCCAAGTGTCATTCCTGTGAATAGAATCCATCTCTTCTTGCATTGCTTGCATCCAAACTTCATTAGTATATGCATCTTCAAAACATGATGGTTCAAAATCAGCCTTGGTAAGTAAAGAAAAATTTAGTGTCTCACCTCTTGGATTTTCTTCATGTGCTTGATTTGAACTCCTTTGATAAATGTCACTCAATCTTATTACCTTCCTTGTAAAACTAGGACTTGAATCTAGACTTACACATGGAATTGAACAACTAGATGAGGGGCTACTTGGTGAATTTGTAGCACTTGGAACATAAATATTAGTGGGCTGCCCATGATCAATATCATCCATAATAACTTCATTTAAAACAGATTTTAACTTCTCCATATGACCTTTTTAATGACCCTAAACTCCCCCTTCATCAAAAATCACATCTCTTGACATAATAAGCCTATTAGTGAGAGGATTATATAACCTATAAGCATTACTTTCCTAATTATATCCAACAAAAATACATGACTCACTTTTGGGATCTAAATTTTGCCTCTTTTGATCAGGAACATGAACATAGGCTAAGCAACCAAAAACTTTGAAATAATTAACATTTGGCTTTTTCTCCTGTCAAGTGCACTATTGGGACTCCGATTGAGAATATATACTGTTGTAGCAACTGCATCTCCCTAAATAAAATTGCTTAATCCCTTTGTTTGTAGCATGCTTCATGCCATCTCTACCACTGTACGATTCTTCCTTTTAGCTACACCATTTTGTTGAGGTGTGTATGTAGTGTTGAGTTGTCTTCTAATGCCATGCATATCACAATAACCTTGAAAGGCTTTTGAACAAAGTTATCCTCCACAATCAGTCCTTAAGCATTTGATTTTGCACCCTTTGTCATTTTATACAATGGATCTAAACCTATTGAATGGCTCAAGAGCTTCACCTTTGGTCTTCAAAAAATAAACCAAACACTGTCGTGAGTAATCATCAATAAAAGTAATGAAATATGATAACTTACTCAAACTCTTTGTCTGCATAGGACCACAAATGTCTAAATGAACTAACTGGACTGGATAATGAGCCCTCCATGCATTACCTTTTGGAAATTTCTCTCTTGTATGTTTTCTTTTAGCACATCCTTCACAAACTTCCTTGTGTTCTTCAACCTTAGGTAAACCAGAAACTAATGCTTTTGATGTTAGAATTTTCAAACTATGAAAATTTAAATGCCCATACTTGAGATGCAACAGCCAAATTATATCCTCATATGCCATATTGCCAAGGTTCTTGTTATGTTTACCAAAATTTAATGGGAACATTAAATTATTTTTCATAGGCACAACTGTTACCACCCTATTTCCATGATTCTTATCATAAATTATACATTGTTGATTTTCAAATACAACTTTATAATTCTTCTCACATAATTGTCTAACAATCAATAAATTATGCTTTAACTTTGAAGTGTAATGTCTTTAACACTCTACATACCTTCTTTTTTATGTACTTCCATAGCTCCTTTTGTAGCAACCTCCAATGATTTATCATCACCAATCTTGATCTTGGATTTAAAACTTTCATCCATTATAGAAAAAAGTGTTTCATTCCCGGAAATGTGGTTAGAACATCCTGAATATAATTACCAAACATCTTTAGTTTCATCTTTGTCATAAGATAAAAATAGATTATCTAGAGAATTCTCATCACCTTCTCGAGCATAATGAATTATTTTATCATTTTTACCTTTTTTTAATCTACACTCATAATTAAAGTGGCCATACCTGTTACAATGATAACACTAGATATTTATTTTGTCAAATCGACCTCTACCTCTTATTCTGAAACCACCTCTTCCTTGAAAACCACCTCTGCCTCTATTTCCTCTTAAGTAATTCTGATTTTGGCCTCTACCTTGGCCTTGATTAATTTTGATGCTACTATTGAAATCTTCATTCTTTGTGATTTGCAATTTGGAGGAAAAAGCTTTCTCATCACTTTCCCCAAATGAATCTCTCAATCTTTCTTCATGAGACATCAAAGATCCAACTAGATGATCAAATTGAAGGGTAGACAAATTATTGATTTATTTTATGATTATGGCAACATGGTTCCACCTTGGTGTGAGAGTCCTCAACACTTTTTTGATCACAACCTCATTGTTCATAATATCACCAAGTGTAGCCATCTTATTGACCACATCTTTTACTCTGACACAATGGATACTCACACTTTCAGCTTCTTGCATCTTCAAATTCTCTCTTCAGTGTCTGTAACTTGACAACTTTGACTTGATCACTATCTTGGTAAACTTTTTTTAGAGTCTTCCAAGCATCTTCTGTTGTCTTTGCTCCTGCAATTCATGGAAATAGGCTCTTATCTAGAGCTATTTGAATATGAAATAAGGCTTGAGCATTCTTCTTCTTAGCCTCTTCTTATTTGTTTTATCATTTGTTGTGAGGGGATTCTAATCAGCTGGCTTTGCATAACCTGATTCAATAATCTCCCACAAATCTTTTCTTATCAAAAAATTCATCATTTTGATACACCAATAATCATACTCATTTCCATCAAATTCTGGAATGGGCAAGGAGTTAGAATTTGACATGATAAATTTTTGGCAAAATTCCAAATACTAAATCTTTAACCCAAAATAAAAATACCTGCTTCGATACAAGATGTATAATTTTAAATAAAATTAAATCATAGCCAAATATATGTAATATTCATAATACAGAAGAAATAAGAATTGTAAAAATAAAAAATATTTCTTCTTTAAAAACTTGGAATCATTCTCCTTCTTCTTCTTGAAAAATAAAGATCAATTACAATGTATTAATAGAATTGCATGTGAACATGCTTTTATAATTATTGAGTAAAATATTTTAAATTTCACTAAATAATAATTTGCATGTACTATCAACTAGAACTAACTCTAGCCTTTTTAAGGCTTTATTTTTTCTAAAAAATATATTAATTAAAAATTAACTAACTGTCTAAATTTAGCTCCACGAAAAACTGTTCATGCAAACTAAATTTACACTAATAGTCTAAAAATAGAACTGAGTGAACTGCACTTCAACATCACCTTTTAACATGGGTTACTGCAATTTACAGCATAAATTTTTTTGGTAACAAAATGGTTAAGAGGTGTGTGGAATCTGGTACATTTTCCAAAAAATATTACAGCCCAGCTACATAAAATTTCTTTAGAGGGCAGTATATCTCCCAATTAATCTCTTTTTGGTTGTCAAAAAGAGTCCATAGTCACCCAACCAGATCAAATTATAATCTTGGATTTTTTTTGCAATGATCGAGATTAAATTTTCTTTTTAGCATCACCTATTGTATGGTTGATTGAGGTGATGAATGTCATAACTCTTAACTATTTTGAATAGTCAGTAAAGCATGGAAAAGTTGAAGAAAAATGTATAAAGAGGGGTGACATCATTAATTCATGACAGATGCTGACTTTCAGGTGTCAACTCAATCAAATGTTAATAGACCAAAAACCCTCTTTGGCGTGATCATGATCAGCAGTTACGTTCACATTCACAAATAGATTGGTTGAGGATCCTCATCATCATTATATTTTTTAATAAGGATAAATATTAAGGTTTTGATAGGGTCCCATAATTCAATACAAAATTGATAGAAAAAATAATTAAGTAAATGAAAGTAAATATTATTTTCATATTTCGTAAATATTATCATCTAAAATATCAATGAAATAGTTAGCAATATAATGGTCAACATCTATCAACAATCCAATCATAGATCCTAACCCAAAAAATAGAAACCAAACAATAAATGATTTAGACGTTGCTTTCCCACTCTCATGAAAAGACAAAAGATTTACAAATTAACCAATGGTCGAAAACAATCTTCTTCCATGTCGGGAGAGAAGCCCTTTTATTGTCCATTGAGTACCATCATTCACCATTTTTTTAAAATCGTATCTCAATTTTTTTACCTCCATCTTTTACCCTTTCTTCTTGATCATTCAATCTGTAGGTGATTTTAGTTTCACCAAACAAGAATGAGGAGGGGGAGTAATGGATTTCAAGAATGGAGTAGGATTTAAAGGTTCAACCTGAGTCATTTTCACCCTCTCACTGACCTCCCACCTATGGGGGAACCCCAATTGAGGAGGGAGTGGGTTGGAGCACTTGATAGATGATAGAAGTTGTCATGATTGTGCCATAAGAAATCTTAGTCTAAAGCCCCATCTTTATTTCTCCAAACTAGTCCACAATTAGGTTCCAAACATTGAAAGTCCTTTGAAGAGCACTATACAACTCGATGGTCAATGAGGTTACAATAGAAACATCTGAAAGGTAGACTCTCAAACTTGACATACTGGATACACAAATCATGAGACAAATAGAGTCTAACAAAATGACAAAGGGGCTTGAAGATATGAACAACTGCATAGGATCTCATAAATATTTTCCTCATGGACCCTGTATTAAGTTTTACAATGGAGCTAGCCCGATTGATCCACATTGTAAAGTATTCTTCTTTTCTTAAAATTAGAGGTATATTATATAATTTAATCCAAAGGGGAGTTGTTGTGACTTCTACCTTTTCAGGGTCATAAAAGGGAACCTTAGGGAAAAAATAGATAACAAAAATCCAATGAACCAAGGTCATGAAGACCAAATAAATCCCTAATTAGTTAAACATTTTAAAATCATGTATAAAAAGTCACGCCTTAGAAAAGTAAAATATAGAACACCCAAGGAACTCCAAGTCAATTTGGCCTATCTAAGTAGGTCGGGCATCGAGAGTGGAAAGTTCACAAACTTTCTGAATAAGCTATGACTACCAATACCCAAGTCCATATCCCTAATTGCCTAGTCTGAGAACTTTAGATCTGAGATGTCAGTTGAAAAAGACGCTGGGAGGTCTCCCAATAGGTAAAAAAGGGAGAATAACCCTGAAGCATCGGTAGGAGGCATCCTAATGCCTAATTCAATCCTCACCATGGGTCAAACCACACCTTCATGACCAAAATCCTGTTTTGATTTGTATTAGTTAGAACATTCATGGAAAGGATTTCCCACATTCTTATAGTTAGAAAAACCCACCTCTTTTTGGATTCCTTAGGGGTGGACACAGTCTGATAGCCTGCACACATGGAAGGTAAAATCATTCTTACACATGCCTAAATCCTCCAAAACTTATTTGTATGAGCTTTTCTAACTGCCCTCACTATAACCTTAACTCACTTGTAATGTATACTTGTTAATTACTATAATGCATATGATTTAATTTATGAAAAGATGTTTAAAAATATAATAAATTACCATGTAATGCTTTTTGATTTATATTTTTTATAGTAATATATTATTATATTAAGGACCATAGTACAACTCTATTTTTCATGTGAACGAGCATGGAAAAAAGGTTCATTAATGTCATCGAACTAGGCTTAGCAAGGCTTTGTAATATTGTCCATGTGCGTAGGACATGAGGAGCATTGGGTAAATCACTATGCACATGCACAACAAAATTAAAACTAAAAAAATTATCTCTAACCTCGACATGTTGAACAAGGTTGATAGGTAGAATAAAGCAAGTACCCTCAACATTTCATGCAACCTCATTATTGATTGGGTCTTCACTGCTAGTTGGGATGTGGATGACATTAGAATTAATGCCCACAAGTTCCATCTGAGGCAAAATTACATGAATGCATTCTTAAAAAAATCCCTCAGCCTTGACATTGCCCCACTACTTAGAATATGTATTTGCCTTAAAATTAGGTCCCTTGAATGGAGTGAGTTTCAATAATCACCTCTGTAGACATGTCTTGAAAACTATGAAAGCTTTTAAACACTCTACCCTACCATTTTTATCTTTAGACATCGATCTATTTCTAGCCTCTATGTCTTCCTACTTTAAGAATTTTGATTCCTCCTCACCATCATCATTTGACACATACTCCCAACTAAACTTGAACACCAACATAGCTAATCCACTGACCATTGGAGCGAGAATGTGTTAGGTTTTTATTTTAATTCCACCCACCCTTCCCCATACACACACATCCTCACTATGTTACTATAGGTATTGTTGGCCATTTTTACCCACATACAATGCTTCTACATGGTTTAAACATATGAGCAAAGTCATGGATGGAACAAGTTTGTGTATGCCTCTAGATTTGATTTGGGACTTCAAGGATCAAGCAGTAATTTCAAGAATAAGTCTAGATAAGACTACATGCTTAAAAAGCTTATTTGATACTTAAGAAATTTTCCAACTTTATTTGGGTAAGTGTTGGGGACTATTTTGTAAAAATTATCTAAGGAAAAGATATTGTAGACTTAATCTCTTTTTGGAAAAAGTTTCGTAATAATTTTCTTGAAGACCTAATTGTTTTAGGAAAATTGTCAGCATCAAAAGTCTGAGTTAAAGTCCAGAAGGCAAATTATTTCAAACATTTTGTCTGCATCATAAGTCTCAAAGATATTTTTTTTGGATAAATTATCTAAGACAATCTTTCTATAGACACATTTTAGTCAAACAAAATGTTTGAAACAAATGATTCTTATCGAAAAGCCCAAGTCATTTTGTCAAACAAATTGTCTGATACAAAAATGTTGAAACAAAAGTTTGAGAGAAAAGGTCTGTGTGAAAAGGTCTAAAACACAAAGTATGAAAGAATTATTTATAATGGATAAAATGGAGATGTTTATGCAAATGTCAAAATAAATCTCAATAGTCCTCTATTGGGATCCAAATATTGATGATCACATAGACATCATTGGCATTCCTACAGACATCAATTGATGGGTGCATAGACGTCAAATTTAAGTCACAGTAAATGGCATCATTTTTCAAATGTCTCAGTGATAGTGCTATAGATGTAAAATATAGCCATGCAAATGTCAATTTTAAGCCCCATGAAATAGTTATTTGGATTCAAAAAGTAGGATAAATGATCAACATTTAAATATATAGAGGATCCAATGGTGAGCAGTGATTGATAAGTTAATGGGCATAGGTAGATCAATGGCTCACATTAAATTATCGATTCACATCTAATGATGCACAAAAAATTCAAAAGGTTAGTGGATTCTAAGTGCAAATATGGGACTACCAAGTGGCACTAGCTCAAATAAAGTTGACAAGTCAAGGACAGATCCAAGGGTTTGCATTAACTCATATCATAGAGATCAGATAATAAAAGCAAAGGTTGATGAGTCAATGATTTTAATCATGGTTGTTATCCAATTAAATAAAGGAAGGCCCAAGATACTTTTGATGGAAGTCAAAAAGACAATTTTCAACCATGACGAGCAAGCATGAATGGAATCAAGCTTGAGCATGATCCAGTTTGGATGAAGTGCAAATATTTTGAGATCAAACAACACCATTAAGACTTTCTAGGGATAGAAAAGGTCTGTTTGGATCTATTTAGGTCAATAAAAGAGGCTATGCACTCTATAGGTTTGCATAGACATAAAGACTATAGGAAAACAAATAACCTTATATTAGTTTTCTTCCTATAGAATGGACCTATGATCCAAAAATGGAAATGGATAAGATATATGATTAGTGAAAAAGGTTTCATCTATCGATGTGGATCTATCTTTGACAAAGTAGGTATTAACCACCATTCATGACATGGTACTATCTATTTTAAGATTCAAAGATTTGATCCTCATGAACACGTCAAGTGGGCTTAGGGCCCCAAGGTGGTGAGCCAGTAGTTGGAGAAGTAGTTAAGGGCATTGATTCCACTCAAACAAATTTTTCACCATGTAGAACAAACCCTTATCTTCTAGTGGGATATCTCAACCAATTAAAGGAAATGAAAGGCTATTGGAGCAATAAAAAGGCTAGTTTATTGATAAGGATTGGCCTGGATTAGAAGAAGGATGAGTATAGAAATCAATCAATAAGCTACCACCACATGACTAGGATCTTTTCTCCACTCTCCTACACATTTTTCCCATCTTTACTTTTCTCTTCTACTATATATAGAGGCTTTTGAGCCAAAAAATAGATCATTCTAATCCCTCTCTTGGGCATGCGTAAACTCTACCAAGATGGAGCATGTAACCTCTTGAAATGAATACAAAACTATTTTTAGATTTCATTGTTATGGTATAGTGTGGACATGCTAGTATGATTTTCATGTGTAATAAAAATCTCTTCCTTGTCAAGTCCTAATCTCACCTAATTACTAGTTTATCTTGTTATACAGGTCATGTTTAGTGTTTAAATATCTTTTGACTAAAGCATGCATGTGGATACCTTGACTAGTTAGTGTCTTGTATTATACCTCTCCATCACTTCCCTTAACTTTTGATCATTTGATGAACCTCTACATGAAATATTTATGTATGAAAAATATTTAGAGTCCTATATCTAGTCTTTTACTTTTTTCATTAGTGTTTTAAGAGTCAAACAAAGTGGGTCAAGCATATTTTGGGTGCATCACCATCTTTAAATTAGGTTTCCTTTTTATGTTATCTCTTTCTCCCTTTTCCCTGGTCATTAGTAGGTTTTAGTAAGTAAAAATAAACTAAATTATGCATCAAAGTATCTAGCCTCATTAAAAATCCTAGAGGTCTGACCCTATTATAGGATACCCATAGCCTAGGGTCAGTCCCATTTTGAGCCATATTTGGAAGTATAATTTGAACACTTTTGCTTTCATTTAGGGTGAAATATAGACCTCTAATAGTTTTGGCATGCCCAATGGGACCAAGGTCCAAAAGAGTGGAAAGATCTTGGTGTGTCTTTCTCTAATTAGCTTTTAGAAGCAAGTAGTTAGCACCAATGGTGACTTCAAACCAAAGATTTTAATTATGAGTAGACTAGGTCTGTCTCATTGAAGATTTTAATTAGTTATTGCATCTCATTTGACATATGAGGTTAATGTGAATATCCTTATTATACACATCTTTATCGACATCCCTATTTTGGTATTCATGATCCATATAACACCTATCTGCCCTACCAATATTTTTGTCAAAACTATGAGGAGCCTTGTCAAGTTTTTTATGATCCTTATTATCAAGGGGATGGCTCTTACCTTCCTCATAATCCTCACCAGTAATGTAAACACTTATATCAGTCATACACATAAGAGTATTGCCTTGATCCTCTATATGAACAACATGCCCATCATAATATTTCTCCTCACCAGCCCTATCATGAGCCATAATTATTCTCAAAAAATTATTATGGCCAAGATGTCCCTATTCACCAGATCCGTCATGTGAGGGAGTCATTGTGGCAAGTGAAATAAGAAAGTACACCTTTTGAGAGGGTAAATTGGAACAATCTCACAAGTGAAATGATGGATGTAAATGGTCACATTCAAAGCATTGAGGATAATTTAAAAGGCCTTGATAGCAATAGGTCTGACCTTATCAATATTTTGTGTCTCTATATACACCACCTCAACCTTCTTATGTGCCACTCATTCTTCCCCAAAGGGAAATCTCAAGTGACCTTTCATGTGTTCCTTAGACATCCCTTCTTGGAATTCAATCCATATGAGCTGTTAAATAAATAAGGGGACTATTGTGGAATAACCTAATGTTGATGTCCAAGATTCCATTCTTCCTCAAGAACCCCTTAAGAAGTCCTTTAAGGTTCTGAGTTAGAATCAAGTGGTGAAATCACGGGGTGGGCAAGGTGAGATGAATCTAGATTTGAAATCCCAAGTTAAAGGAAGATATAAACCTCTGTAAACCTCTCTCATCTCTCCTCAAGAGTCTTCTTGTGCTATTTATCTTTATGAATCCAATGACGACCTTACAAAGAATCTATTCTAGGAAAACATGGATAGGTAGATCAGATAGTTAGAACTAAAGACAAGGAAAGAGGAGAGCGAAAA
The DNA here is from genome assembly GCA_037957365.1 of Torreya grandis. Taxonomy (NCBI): domain Eukaryota; kingdom Viridiplantae; phylum Streptophyta; class Pinopsida; order Cupressales; family Taxaceae; genus Torreya; species Torreya grandis. The sequence continues at coordinate 282,688 of JARHVA010001486.1, read as the reverse complement.
TTAGAAAGCTAAAGAAGAACCTCTATCTTTTCCATATTGGAACCAAGTCATGCAGTCAAGCAAATCTAAAGTGATTCAATCCCCATCCCTCCCTTCTCAAAAATCTAGGTCTTTTCCCTCTTGGAAATCCATCCAAAGAAGAATGCAAAAGAAGGAGGAGGACATGACTATCAAAGACAAGAAATTGGACCAAGGTCGTGTCACATATATCTCATCTCTCTTGGAGTCATCTCAATAATATCCTATGCCACTCTTTGAAGAGGTAAGTAGTGAAATCTATGTTGAACTCATAACCAATAATGATGGATTGTTAGAATCAGAAGATGAGATAATTATTGGAATGCCACTTGGCAAAAGAGATCATGTTTCATTCTTTCATAATGTCAAATAATATGAGTTTTAGGAGCAAGTTTATGTTGGAGATGAGATCCAATAAGGAAGTCTCAAATGTGAATTAAGAGGTTGTTTCTCCAAAACCTCTTGATCACATAACAGCTATCTAAAATCAAGGGTTTTCTCAATATATTATGGTATCTAATATAGATCAAATATAGGCTCATTTTTTTTTATAGGGTAGACATGAAGATAACTCACACAAAACCATTTTTGAGGTAGAGAGCATTTTTGAATAAGAAGACCATTAGTAGTAGTTGTACCATGATTTCATGAGTGAGATTGATGAACTTAAGATGGTAGATTTTGAGGATGAGATAGTACATTAAGTTGAATCTTCTTCTGATGAGCCCATTAATGTTTTGGAACTTTGAGAAGATAGTGCTACTCTAGGGATGCCAAAGCAGAATAAGAAGGCTGGTATTGATGAGGGAGAACCCCTTGATGAGCTTAAAGAACTTGCATTTGAAGAGAAACCCAATCTTATTGAGATCACTATGAGAACCAAGAAGGTATGCCTTATTGAACCACTATTTGAGGCTATAGTTGAGGATCCATATGAGAAAGCTGAGACTGTCTAGATGCACCTACTTGACCTATTTCTAGCTACTTGGTTCTCATTGAACATCATGCTAATAATCTTGGCAAATACAATAAAGAAAAAAAAGACATCAAGGCTAAGGGTAAAGGAGATGAATGCCTCATTCAGTTACTCATTTCATGAAACAAAAAGGTTATCAAACTTTCCTTTTGATCTATGAGGAAAGTTACAAATAGTTTTGAGTGGGATATATTAGGGTAGTTTTGTTAAAATTACTCTAAATGTATTTTATAGCACATTTATTTATTGCCCTTGTATTGTTGTAGGTTAGTTTCCCTTCAATAAGTGCCTTGGGAACTCTATCTTATTTTGTTATTTTCTTGGTCCTTTATTTCTTTCAAGATGGGTTAGAGCAGGATTGGCATCAAATTTTAGATCTAGGTTAATATATTAAACCAAAGAAGAGACTCCATGTCCAATGGACTATTCAATGTAACTAATATTCTAGGTTCTCCAAGCATAGTGGGCATGCTTCCCTATGTGTCACTAAAATTTTTGGCCATTTTGTCCCACATACACTTTACCATTTACTTCATCATCATGAACTTGATCAATTATGGGCCCATCATTAGATTGCATCCAACTATCACATCCTAGATGATATATGAAAATTATGTCATGCTTCTAATGGACTCATGCAAAAAATCACATAACACAAATAATTCATTTTAAAAATTTAATTACTACAATAGCTTTCAATCATAACCACTTGAAATGGAATAATAAGCCCAAATAACAACCATAGACTTTCTTTGCAACCACTACACATGTTCTCTTCTTCATTACACAAGTGAATGATATTCTAATTTTTAATTTCCTACTAGGAAAGTTCCAATAATAATCCTAAAGGATTACAAGCATAATTAAATTTATACTAGTTTACAACTCCCATGATTGGTATAGCATATTTGACATGATTAAAATAACTCATGCTAGTATATATAAAATGAGTAATGTATGGAGATTAAATTATGAATAATCCTTGTGTAATCAATCAAAGAACATAACCAGTTGTAGTAATAAATAAATAATAGGATAAAAATTATATATGCACACGCGCGTGCACGCGCGCGCGCGCGCACACACACACACACACACAAACACACACACACACACACACACACACACACACACACACACACACACACACACACACACACACACACACACACACACACACACACACACACACACAAATATAATGTAACTTGTTCATTTCTTAGAGAGGAGGATAACATCCATGGACAGCCCTTAAAATTAACCCAATGAAATATATATACAAATACAATACTAATTCCTTAACATGTTATCCACATGTATCTATACATATTAATGTATAATTACCTACTTCATGAATATCATAATTACACTATCTACATTCATTGATTAATGAATAAATATACCATTTAACCAACCCAAGACAAGATATAATAGTAATATCTAACCATTAGCATGCCAGCTAAAAGAGTGTCTTCAACATCAATAGTAAAGATATATAATCTGAGGCATGCATAGTTGAATAAAAAGTTTTCATAACCAACATATAAATCCTAAAATAAATTTAATCTTATCACAAAATAATTATGTTATTCTCTGTAGTCCAGTATGCATTTTCAACATCACTAAAACCACTAAGAGTGTTCCAAATCATATGTTAGCATTCATGCTTGAAATAAGATATAGAAATATGTATAAGCATATATCAATTGATTTAATAGACACAATACTAGTGGAAATACTTATAAGGAGGATCATCATTATCAAGAATACTAGCAACACTATGCAACTGCAAACCACCAATTGAGATCTAAGAGGGAGAACAATCTACATTTGAACAATCTACATGCCTTGTCCTATGAGCCCATCCATATGGTGTCCCTAACCACCACATCCATCAAATAGATGGTGGATTCAGGCATCCAAATTTTGTAATGGACTATGAACATGTAATAAATTATTTTAATCCATTGTCTAACTTACAATTGTAATCGAAAAAACTAAAAGAAGACTGACAACACACAACAAGGTTTAACCAAAAACAAAATGGAATAAAAAAAGATGTAATTACTCTTGTTCAAAAATATCTCTATACCAATGAAAAAATCATGCCTCACAAAATAAGCATATAATTTCAAGGTATCCTATTGGTCAATAATTTGAGCCTCATAGAAATGATTGTAATACAAATAAGAAACTATCAACCGACAATATCAACACTTGGTAATGACTCAAGTATTTATTCTTTAAAAATAAAAAATAAATATGAATTCACTATCAATATAAGAAACCTTATTGGGCCCATTGCATTTGTTTGGAGATTCATGGAAGGATTTACAATAATACGAACCCATAAATCCCAAATTACAATATTGGGTACTTACTTAAGACATTGAGTTTAGTTGTATTAAATTCTCAACAAAGAGAACTAAAACCACTCCATTGGATTAATCAACCCATGAATAATTAAACCAAATTATTAAAGTCAGTTTTCAAATGTATGGAATCATACCAATGTATAAAATCAGCCTTGAAAAAAGTATGAATGGTCATACTAGGTAGCCATTTTAACCTTCAAAATTTTTGCACAAATCATACAAAAGTATACTAAGCTCTTGAAATTTATGCAAATAAATTGGACATATAATGTATGTTTTAATTTTTGATATTCATATCAAAAATCAGACATTACAATGTAATAACCATAGTCCTTCAAAGATATATTTTTAGCCATGGTAATGTATGCAAACATTTTGTCAAACAATTGTCATGCAACCTTTACAAGGTTTGTAAATTAGTCATACAAATATGTATTTATAGCCATCATACTTTATGTGGACATTTTTTCAAAAAGCTGCATATCATAAAATATATATTTCCAACTATGGTAATGCATGTGGAGTTTTGGCAAATAGCTGGCATGTTATAGAAATATATATATATCCAATCATGGTAATGTATGAAAATATTTTTCCAAATAGTTAGCATGTTATACAAATATATTTCCAGCCATGGTAATGTATGTGGACATTTTGCCAAACTATTGGCATGTAATATATGCTCACCTTTCTTTTTGTAGATTCAACCATGAAGGTTTTATGTAATAAAACAACCCATGGATTTTGTGTAAGTTCATCCACACAAGTCAAACAATAAACCATATAAATGGTAATAACTACCCATCATGTTATAAGTAAGGGTTTTCCATAATACACAACTAAATAAATAAAATCCATATAAGCAATTTTATCCAAGGATGATTTCTCTTACCTAAATACTTCATTATGGTTATGCTGGCTACAATAGTTTCCTTCATTTCTCCATGCATTCTTCTTCATTCCATGGAGATAAATTACTAAGTGTAAACCCCTTATGTGACTTCACTCTATTGCCAAGAAAATAGCTAATTATTGATTCTCCTTATTATCAACCTCTTCCAAAGCCAAAAAATGGAATCCTTTTCTCCCTTTATGTTTCCCTTATGGTCCAAAACTCCTCTCTCTCTCTCTCTCTCCCTATAAAATATTCATCCTCCTTTCTCATTTTTCCTTTTTCCAAAACTCTTCCATCATTTTCTCTTTTCACTTGTCATTAAAAATTCTGAAGTGTTAGTTCCTTAGCCAAATGTTTCCCTTGGAAAAATATGGTGCCACATTTTCCCCTAACATGCCAAAAAAAACAAATGACTCTCACTTTCACCTGGTTAATAAAATGACATGGTTAGGGATTTTTAATTTAATTTACTTTGAAATTAATTTTCATCATTTAATTAAAAAATTTAAATTCAAACGCCATAAAAATAATCACCATCAAAACAACATGTTCCAAGGCTCCAAGCATGGAGTCCAAGTCAAACATTAAAAGTAAAGTGACGTAAGGGAGAAATAAGCTCCAAAAAATAATAAATCCACATAAGGATTAAAATAATTGAATCAAGAGGAATAGTTACATGAATAGGTCAAGATTAAAGCATAAACTACCACATACAATAAAAGTCAAAGAAGGCAAGAATAAATAATCAATACCAAAATAATAATCACAACATAATTGCAAACAAGGAGCTGACCAATAGCTTATAATCCATCATAGCTAAATATACCTATTGATATCAATCTAACTACTCATAACTTCCCTATTATTATCCCAACTACTAAAATCCACCATCGAGCCTAGCTTATTTACATGTTCTTGTAGCCAAAAAAGGGGCATAAGTAGTATTTGAACAAGGTGCAATTACCAATAATAAATAATGATGAAAGCTGAATTGAGTGTAGTATAGGCATGATTAAAATAATAAAGTATAATCATCCAATGCAATAATAGTAAACCATAATCATACCAGTTAATAATTTTATCAATATAACATCTAAACCATAATCTTATATGTTTCACATATTCCAATGTCAATCATAATAGGTTAAAACATGTTATAAGGGTCTAACAATAGACATCGAAAACATGTCATAAGGTCAAATCATTACATCCTTTGCCTCTTAAAGAGGAGTCATCCCACTAAAAAATAAAACATCCAAGGAATAATATTACATGAAATATATTTACATTAATAACATAATGACCAACCATGCAGAAGTGGTTTAGTTTAAATTAGTTTCAATTATCCATGGTGACAATGATCAACCTTACCTTGCTATAATTTCAATTAACACCATTTAGTACACCGACTTATTTCTTTCATTTAGGAAAAAATAATACCTTAGCAATAATACTTAATACTAATTGTGTGTACCATCCAAACATGCTCTTACCTTATCATAAATTATTGACAACCTGGTGTTTTTAACATAACACTTTTGAAATTAACTATTTCTAGACATTTATGTGGCATTTAATTAAAAACATTCTAGGAACACAAGTGTTAAAATCTATAATGATTAAACTTTAATTTACCATGCTTCCTAACTAAAGTGTTATCAATACTTCCAATCATATATTGCATCCATTAGATCTAGAAAGGATAAAAACATTCAGAAAATTTCAATTTAGTTATTTAATTTAGAATTATAAGTTTGAGCACAAAATAATATTTTTGATATTATTTTTATCATATTGAAAGGAGGTGTTACTGCAAACAACCTTGAAACATTAGAACAATAGTCACAATATTCAAATTTTTAACAAAATCCTAGATTTGAAGTGGAATTCTTCCAAAATACATATTATACCTTGCATTTAATGACATCAACATTCATCACATGATTTCATAAAAATAAATTAAACTGTATAATTATGATTCCTTCTCTTTAAATTATTAATCATTCATGGGTTAGTACAACATCCCACACCAACCACAATTAACATCAGAGAAGCCATTCTAGACAATCACATGCAACCTCAAGGGTTCCAACATGTTCTATCTCTTGTGAGATCATGATGGTCCAGGGATACTAATCTTACCATCTAATAATTGGACATATGAGGGCGTTCACCTTATTTTTATTTCTCTTTCAAAGAGATAAGTGGGTACCTAGGATTTTTAGCACCACCTTTTCAAGACTTCAAGTTTTTATTTTTGATCATAACATCAACATACATTTGAATTGTGATTTTAAACTAATCATAAATATTCATTCATAATATCCCTTTCTAGTATGCACACAAAATTAATACCTTATCCGTAACATGTTTGCACTTATAAGTCAACACATGCATGTGTTTTAGAAAGTACAAACTTATTGATTTTACACAAAAGTCTAATTCATAGGACCAAGTACTTCTTCATAAGCACTCATTTCAAATTAAGATTATATCAAAGATATAAATCAGTCAACCAAACTAGTGTAGACAACCAAAAATCATAACCAACTATGTATATATAATAACTAAATGTTACTTTAGAATATCTTACCTTTACATCATCTAATGCAGAGCTAGCCTTGGAAACAACCTTTCTTAATCAATGAGCAACATATTCTTCTTGATATATTTTAATTAGATTAATAAAACTCATCATAAGAGTGTTGTATTAACTCAAGATTTTTTCATTTACACTTTTTATCCAAAACAAACTATACAATAAATTATAACATTCAATTTTCAATAACCAAATATCATTTTAGTGTTGCATTTAGCACACTTTTTATCATCCTTCAAGAAAAATTAGCCAACAACATAAAGGTGTTCTGATTAAACCAAGTTGGAAACATCAATCGTGGAAACTTCCTTCTTGATGGAATCATGGCAACAAATATTTCATCATGATTTTTATGACTATAGCATGGCTTCTAGTAAGAAAAACATTTACTCACATTTCAACATAGCTCCCAAAATTAGTTATTAAGCATAAAATATTTGAAAATAACATAATATAAGGTATTTCAAACTTTTTATTCTACTAACATGTTCTTTCAAGTTGTCATAAAATAATGAAAACACAAGGAAATACTTAACATAACTTGCTTAGGTATCACTAAAATTCTGCTTAAACTAGGCAATGAGAATGTTGGACTTAACAAGCTCCAACATTTTTTTGAATCCTATGATGGTTAATAAAAACCATCATTTGATAAAACATACTCAGTGCTATGTATCTTTTGTATCTCCTTTTCCTAATAAAAGGTGTGTGTACTAACAAAACATGTTATTTTATATACATACATCTGATAAGGCTACCAATAATTTTTTATGTCTTATGGATTAGATGGCTTATGATGCTTATTTATACAAAGAGATACCCATGCTTTCTAACTTGCATAAATAAGTCATTCATATTCACCCCATTAGACTTTATAGAATTGAGTCCCACCCTTGAACCTCCCAGATATATCATACCTCAGGATCATAATATGGTTCACCCATGTAAGCCATCAATGGTCACCAAAGAATTATTTCTTCCTCATTTAACAAAATAGTTGGTGGACCTTTATTTTTATAGTTGTAATACCCAAAAACTAATATTTGAGTGTGCATGAATGTATTAATTATTATGTTTGACATCCATCATAGCATGCACCATTTTAGTTATATACCACTAACTACAGACGCATACCTTTTTAGTTGACAAAATATTTATTATCACGTGTAGTAGTGTGAGCTTATTTATTTGAATTTTTAGCTTCTTCACCTCATAAATTTTCAACATTTAGTCTTCTTCCTCTTTTTCAATTCATCACTTTCTTGGGAACTATTTTCTTTCTCTTTTAAATTTTCATTCTATTGGAATCATAAATTATGAAAAAATTATTAACATGCATTGCAAATTGATAAAATGTTAACATACATACTATGTTTCTAAATATACATCTATTCTTTGTCTTAAATTATTTTTGTGTGATTCAATTCAGGTGTTATTGATTTATCAACTTAGATAGGCTACATGTGTAGCATGCACTAGGCATTATTAACTAGAGTTTAAATGCACCACATTTAAATCCCACTAATACATTGTTTGAGATAATGATTATGAGGAATATATATATATATATGGTCATGTTAATCCTTAAACACTAATTTATTTTAGAAATAACATGTGAAATTTTCCTTTGACAATCAAGAATGGCCTTTTTAATCATCTAAAACCTTTAATATTGAATGTCTGAAGCAAAGTGTTCCTCTTATTAGCCTAACATCTCTTGATATTTTTTATCCTTATCTTGGCTAGTCACAAATCAAATTCAAAATTCATATAATACTTCTCAATTTACAAACAAAACCTATATTGTATTGGCTTAGGGTTGGAAATAAAATTGTTATTAATTCCTTCACCTAGGGATTATAACAAGCTTTAGTAACCTTTTTAACAATTGTAGAACTAATATTAAATACATCTACATAAAAAAATGTTGAGAGATATCAATTTGATCCATGTCTATGAGATGTTCTAATATCCATTCCATGGCCAACCTAAGAGGGTAAGGGTGTTTGGTCGACCAAGAAGGATTTGAACAAGAAACATGTATAAATACTAGGCATATTTGGTTGTGTAGAATACAAGCAAATGATATAGAACATTGGTAATAATAATAAGGTCTTGTATACAATTATATGTGTGTAAAGAAACTATGATGAAGTTTTGACAAAGATTCTATATATGAAAATCAAAATCATATGACCTAATCAAGTCAAGAAGTGGGCTAGACAAGTGAAGAAAGCTAGAAGGTAGTTTGAGAGGGCTAAGAGTGTGAAGAGATGAATGAGTGATCATCATCAGTTGGTTAAATAATAGATTATACTAAAGGTGATTAAATCTATCAAGTGGTTAATTTGGTGTTGAGTGATCTAGGGGGTTCGTGCCTCCTTACAAGTGGGTAATTAATAAAGCCTAGCTGAGTTGGTGTTTATCTAGTTGAGGTTAGTGCTCTATGTGAAATGGGTGCTTCAATAAATTTTATGTTTATCTTATAAGACTATAGCAAATTTTCAAATATTAGATGGTTTTCTACCCCTTGAGGGTTTCTTATATATATAATGTGTTGACTTATGCAATCTTATATCACACTTATATAGTTGATTTTTTATGCATTATTTTATCTATATGTTGATTATTACTTGAATGGAATTGATAAAAAGAAGTTTTGAATATATATTCACCCCCCTTTTAGTCATTTTTCTTCCAACATTTGGTATCAGAGCTTGATCCTTTGAAGTAGGTCTAAAATCCTAAAAGAGATCTTAGAAGTAAGGATATCTAGTTAACAAACTCAAGGTGGTTTCGCTATCAATAAGGCTCTTTTATGCAATGGATCTAATCATACCTTTTATAACATTAAGATGAAGATATATTTTATGTCTCAAGGTCGTGATATTTGGCAGTCAGTTGTGGATGGATATAGTGCTCCTCCTATTCCACCAACTGATGTAACAAGTAAGAAAGCTTATGAAAACAACTTCAAGGCAATGAATGCCATTATTTATGGCCTATCAGAAGTAGATATTTTTAAGGTTATGAATTGTATATTAGACAAAGATATATGTGACAAGGTGAAGACTATCTATGAAAGAGACACTAAGGTAAAGATGGCTAAGTTACAAACCCAATGGAGATAGTTTGAAAGTTTTAATATGAATGAAGATGAAATAATTTCTTCTTACCTATTGAAGGTTGATGAAGTTTTCAATGTCATTAGAGGATTAGGAGAAGAGGTGAAATAATGTATAGTTATTTAAATAGTGTTGAGATCACCAACTCCTAAGTTTGACTCTAAGGTATCTATAATAAAAGAGATGTAATACTTGGATACTTTAGAGATGGATGGGCTTCATGGAATCTTGACTATCTATGAGATGAAAATAAATGAAAGAAAATATCCCAAGAAGGAAGAAACTTTCAAAGTTTAGAAGAAGTCAAAATCCAAGAAGGTCAAGGATGAAGAATGTTTAGATGTTGATGATGATCAACTAATAGCCATGTTTTCAAGGAAGTTAAGGTTTGTATAGGGTAATTACAATGGTAGGTTCCCTTTAAAATATTTTAAATATGGTAATATTAGTCACTTTGCATCCATGTGTCCTAATAAGGATAAGACTGAGCATATTAAAGAACATGATGAACATCATGGAGATGATAAGAATGCCTATAGCTTGATAAGAACAAGAGAGATTTCAAGAAGAATGAAGGTAGTAAAGGGTCATTAAAAATAGGAAAAGTTTCTATTCCAAAGAAGATAACACATTTGATGTAAGTGATCCAATCACATATGATAGTTATGATGGTAGTAATAAACTTGAACATAACGATAATGAATCTTTATTCATGGCTATAGAATAAGACAATGAGGGTTTCTCAAATAAAAAAGGTCTTTTGATGGATTTATAATTAGATGAAGGCGATGCTGAAGTGAATCTTGAGTTAGAATTGGTAAGCACCTTAGAGGAGTTTAAGTTCCAAATAATAAATAATCATAAACTAAGATCATTAATTAATAACTTTGAGGATCATATTGGATTGTTTGAGGAGTGACTCAGTAAAAATTCCAAGAAGTATGATGAGATCATCAATCAAATTGAAGCACAAATGAAGATAATCAATACAAACTTAAATGCTAAAGAGGAAGAATAACTAGGTATGAAATTGAAGTTCAATCCTTGAGATCTAAGTTGGATCAAGTATCTAGCAAGGTGAAGACCTTTGTGAATTTTAAAATAACACTAAGGTTCTAGATGACATCTTGAGTAGTTAAATTTTTTTAAGTGATTAGATAGGTCTTGGCTTCAAAGAAGACCAAAAGTTGGGAGATGAAGTCAAGGACAATGCTATTGAAGATAAGAAAGACAACATGAAAATAGAAATCAAACAACCTATTACTATAAGGAATGCTAGTTTATTTAATGGTTACTATTTTGTATGTAATTAGTTTGGTTATAGAGTAAAAGAGTGTAGAAGACCTTCCAAGAATGAGTACTCATGGGACTATGGAAAGATTCATATTTCACATCATTCAAATGGTATAAAGTGATTTTATATAGTTGTCATAATATAGGACACATTATAAGATTATGTCCTAACAAAGCTAGAGGTCATCATGTCAAAAAAGGAGGTTTGAAGCCCGTAGAATGCAAGAAAGAAGGCAAATGAATGTATGGAAACTAGAGGCATTAAAGATGAGATATGATTAGTATAAAATATCAAGTGGATCATTTTATCTGGAAGAAGATAATTTATATGAGAAATCAATTTAGGAATTCTTATTATCAGCTAAGATTGTTGATCTCATGAATGATGAAAAGGTCAAGTCTAAGGTAAAAGTCAAGCCTAATAGAATTTTGAAAGATATTCAATTTTGTGAGAGCATTGAGATCTAATAATCTATTGATTTTGGGTTGTTATGGTTCCATATTAAGGAGGTGACTCCATTAGGCTTCATGGAGACACTCTTCAGTTAGCAAAAATATTATGGATGCTTGGTTTGAGGGGGGGCTATTCAGGATGTTAACTGAGCTTGATCTGTGTTGAGAACTCATCTTGTAATATAAGTTAATTTTAAAGAGGTATTCATGAAGTGAGTGGGAGCATTTACCCTTGTTACTTCATAGTCTCTGTGTTGAACTTTTATTGTAAAAAAGGTTTGATTCCAGATGACAGTTGTGGAAGACCTTTGTCATTAATGTCAAAGGGGGAGAAATTTCAAGAAGGGAGATAAGAGTGATCAATTTGGATAATTTTTTTCCATCAATGACAAAGGGGGAGTTTCTTGAAAAGTGTTTTAATTTATTTCAAAGTTAATTTCATTTGATGTCAAGGTGCATCTACTAAAAATGCATGGTGAGTGGTCTATGAGATATGAGCTATGTGATAAAAGAGAAGTTAAATGAATCCTAATATATATCTATTGAGAGATAATTTTAAATCAATATAATTATTATTCTGAGGTTGATGTTAATATTCATGTCAATGTAAGCATGTTTTGAGTACTAGTCTTTGAGTACAAGGTATCTTGAGAAGCCTAGTCATAACAAGCATAGTCATGTCATGAGCATACGCATGATGAGAATGAATAGGTATGTTAAAAGGCATGATATTTTCTAAGGATAATTAAATTCATTTTATCAAGGTGTATAAGAATCAAAGTGTATTTCAAGGTTAGTTTTCAATCTTTAAGTGCTTGAAAATCCTAGTAATGACACTAGTCATTACATGAAGAAACCTTTTGAAAATATATGCACTTCATGGTCTAGTGAGATGTATGAATAGAGGAATAATAAGTTTTATGATTTTGTTTGAGAATTTATATGAGGCATTTTATCACTCATAATAGTATCAGAGTAAGCATACAAGGGTAGGACCTATAGGCCTAATATGCAACTAGATCACATCTAGACCCTGCTTGAATTAATGAGTTGTCATCAGGAGTTTTCAAGACCTATGAAGGATGTAAATATATATTTGATCATTATAGAGACTAATTTTGTTTGTATATAAAGTGTTGAGATCTTGGATAATGGCTATAATGTTAGTTTCAAGACCTTTTATGACTTGTAGATCAAGGCCTAGAGGGCAAAGAGAGAAAGCATGGCCTAATGGGGGTATGAGGTTCCATTTTTCAAGCTTATATGGACATGTGAGAATTAAAAAAAATCATGTTGTTTCAAATATGTTGAAAAATTTTTAGGTCAAAATTTGAAGGTTAAGGAAAGAAAAAATGTTTTGAGGTCTCTCGTGTGCATAGAATGAAAGGTTCTTAACCCGAGAAGAATTTTAAAGTGTTCATTGGAATGTGTAAATTTTTAATGAGAAATTTATCTATTCATGTTGTATTGGGAAGAGTTATATATCAAAATTATAGGCATTAATGTTTGCAATGAGGGGCTAAGCTTTATGAATGATTTTTAAGACTGAAAGAAGGTTTAAACCCTCAAAGAATCCTAATAGTGACATGATATGGTAGATATTATTATAAAGTGATTAGAATTATTGAAATGTATATTTAAATTATTTTATTATTTAGTCAAATCTCTCATGAACCTTCAATTATTATTTGTTTTTTAGGAGAGTGAGTGGACACTAAAGGAAAGGCCTTGTTTCTTGGAAATTTGTTGTAATAGTCAGAGTTGAGCAAGTCAAATTTTCCAAATGGATGAAAATTGAATATTGAGACTTGTATTTTATTTAAATGATGGTTTATGATCAGGTTATATCCTTTAGTTTTTGTAAATAGTTCATACTCCTACTTGTGCAAACAGGGAGAAAACTAGTCAGAAGTGAGAATTTGATTAGGGATGTGTGATCATAGATTAGGTATAAATCCAAGTGGATGGAGAGGTTTTTAAATAATTTTATGACATTTTAGTTTTTTATATATTTTTTGGATGTCATTGGATATGATGAAAATGTTTCTCATAAGTTGACCTATCTAGTGAAGATGAAATAATGAAGGTGCAAGTTTATGAGATTGGTCTACAAGACCAATATTGTCATTTAACTATATTATCTATCTATTTGAGAATTTTATAATTATAAAATAATATTATCAACATGAATTATTATTATTTTAAATTATTTTTACATGTGTTGATGGTCAAAATCACAATGATTGATTTTTAAGGCAAACTGACAATTCTAGGGAAGAAAGTTACAATGATGAGTTTGAGGATCTATGCCCTTATTATAAGCATCAAATGCATATGATGTTATTTTTTAGGAAATATATGTTACATAAAAGGTTTGAATAAGGTTTTATATTTAGTGAAAGTGATTGAAAGGTAAAGGAAAAATGGGTTGGCTGATTCAAGTTTGACTGTGCATACTGAAGATAAAAGATTGGTCTACAAGACCAATAATTGACGTTATACCTTTTGATATTTGTACTTGATAATGAAAAATAATATCTTGAATTTATTATATTTCATGGAAAGTGTTATTTTATATTTTGAAGATCAATTTATTCATGATTAGGTTTTAGAGTGTTCTAGCAATTCTAAGTGGGCTACTTCTAGAGAAGAGCTTGATCATGTATACCTTAAGTTGTGAAGTATAAATAACATGGTGATGACACTAATATAATGTATCTTCATTGTGTATAATTTTTTTTTCATTGTTTTTGTAAAAAAATGTGTTTATGCCGTAGTTTTTAATACAAAATTTTTGGGTATGCACATGCCTAATTTTGAGCAGTGCTAATGGTGTGCTTGAAGTGTTGATTAGAGCTAAAATGTGTTATAAATATTATATGATATTATAAGGGGTCTGTTTGAGTGTCATATGATGTTTTCCTACCATATGATATGTTTTAATGTGTTTCAAATAATTCAAAGTGTAACATGTCCTAAGAAGACCTAATGGGATTAGGTCTCCATGAGACCTAATGATGAGATAAGGCCTAAAAAGGTTAGGTCAGACCTAAAGGGAATAAAATAATGTTTGACATATGTGTATTAAATTTCCTAAGATACATTCCATGGCTGACCTAAGAGTGTAAATATGTTTAGCCAATCAAGAAGTATATGAACAAGAAACTTGTATAAATACTAGGTAATTTTAGGCCTATTTAGGTGTGTGAACTATAAGAGAATTATACAGAATATTGGTAAGTATAAGAAGATCTTGTAGACCATAATAGGTGTGTAGAAGAACTATGATGAACTTTTGATAGGGATTTTGTATATGAAAATCAAGGTTATATGACTTAATCAAGTCAAGAAGAGGGCTAGTTGAGCAAAGAAGGCTAGAAGACAGTTTGAGAGGGCTAAGAGTGTGAAGAGTTTAAGAAGTTATATTCATCATTTAGTTGAAAAATAAAGTATCCTAAAGGTGATCAAAGCCATCAGGTGGATAATTTGATGCTAAGTCATCTAGGGAGTTAGTGCCTCCTTGCAAGTGGTTGGTTGTTAAAGCCTAGCTGAGTTGGTGATTCACAAGTTGGGGTTGGTGCTCCATGTGAAGTGGGTGATTCACTAAATTTGATGTTTGTCTTATAGGAATATAGTCCATTTGTAGATATCAGTGCATTTTTTTCCCTTGAGGTTTTCGCACATATATGTTGTGTTGACTTGTGCAATCTTGTTTCATGTTTGTATAGTTGATTTTTTATACATTGTTTGATCCATATGTTGATGATTATTTTAGTGAAATTGATAAGAAATTTTTGAAGATTGATTCACCCCCCTCAGTCATTTTTCTTCCAAAAATATCTTTGCACCATTGAACAACCTCAGTTTCTTCCTCTTTTAAGAAAATGGTTGGTGGTTCCTTCTTTTCAGTAGTTGTAACAACCAATATTTGAGTGTGCATGCAAGGATTCCACATATTTTTTTCATGGCACGAGTGGATTACTTATTATTTTCAACATCCATCCTAGCATGCTTAATTTTTTTATAGTCCAGTAACTGTGGATGCATACCTTTTTAGTTGAAATAGCTATTGTCACATGTGTAGTAGTGTGATCTTATTTGTTTGAATTTATAACTTCTTCACCTCCTAAATTTGCAACATCTAGTATTTTTCCTCTTTTTATATTCATCTTTGTCTTGGGAACAATTTTCTTTCTCTTTTAAATTGTAATTCTATTGGAATTATAAATTATGAAATATTTATTAACATGCATTATAAATTGATAAAATCTTAACGTACATATTGCTAACTCTACATCTACCCTTCACCTTCAATCATTTTTGTGTAATTCAATTCAGGTGTTATCACTTTGTCACCTTAAATATGTTACATGTATAACTTGGACTTAGCACTATTAAATAAAGTTTAAATGTGCCACATTAACTCCCATTAATACATTGTTTGGGATTGTAATATATATATATATATATATATATATATATATATATATATATATATATGTATGTATGTATGTATGTATGTATGTATGTATGTATGTATGTATGTATGTATGTATGTATGTATGTATGTATGTATGTATGTATGTATGTATGTATGTATGCATGTATATATATATGTATGCATGTATATATATATGTATGTATGTATGTATATATATATATATGTATATATATATATATATATATATATATATATATATATATATATATGTATGTATATATGTATGTATATATATGTATATATGTATGTATATATATATGTATATATGTATATGTATATGTATATGTATATATACACACACACACACACATGTGTGTGTGTGTGTGTGTATATATATCCAAAAAAATTAATCTCTTTGAGAAATAACACGTGAAATTTTCCTTTGACATTCAAAAATGGCTTTTTTAATCAACTAAAAACTATAATATTTAATGTCTGGTGCAAAGTGTTCCTCTTATTGACCTAACATCTCTTGATATTTTTTATCCCTATCTTGACTAGTCATAAATAAAATTGAAAATGCACATAATACTTTGCGATGTGAAAATAAAACCTAGATTGTATTTGCTTAGGGTTGGAATTAAATTTTTTATTAATTCCTTCATCTAGAGATGATAGCAAACTTTTGTAACATTTTAAACAATTGACAGAACTAGTGCATACATATTAAATACATCTACCTAAAAAATGTCAAGAGATATCAATTTTGATTCCTTTATTTTGAATTTTTTATATACCACAAATATTAATAATTGTTTTATTTCTTTTAGAAAATTTTCATTGAATCATATCAATCTTATTAGACTAACATGTCAAACTCAACATAATCTTTTTGGAAAACAAAAGGTGTTCCAAACCCCATCTCAAAAATAAAATATTACAATTTTTTGATTGAATTTTTTAATAATAAAAAAGAAAATAAATAATGGTCAAATAAATATCAAATTTAAAATTGAAATTAAAATAAAATACACTTACTTTATTACAAACGATCATCACTGCAAATACCATTATAAAATATCTCTCGATTTAATTTGATTATAATATAAATCTTGCAACTATCACTATTGTATAAATAGTCCTCCATGGTAAATATGTAATCTATCGAGTTCGTAAATACTTCGAATTAACGAAGTATAAAAACCAAATCTATGTGTAAAAATACTTCATCCCTAGAACGATACCACGATTGGGTAACTGCAAAGAGAGATTAGTTTTCTGCACGGACCGCACGCTAACCAACTCCTTGTTTATTTCAGGATTTATGAGACAAGACAAAATACTACTATCAAAGCCATTGGAAATTAGACACATTTGTTAGTGTAACCATTGTTGTGCCCAAGATTCTTTTGAATATTTTACCTGCACACTCCTATCAATCATAGCCAGCTGAGTTGAACCATCCTATTGGTAAAAATGGTGTCGGCGGCTCAATAGTGTTGTGATGGTAGAAAATATTTCTCAGATCCCACGCAACTTGTAACTCAGCGTGTCCACCATTCCTGCTGCCATTGTCAACAATAAAACTTCACAAACATTCAGAGGAGTCAATAATCGTACGTTTTAATTTTATCATTTAATAAGTATGTTGTACGGATATCAATTGATGTAAAAAAATATTTATTTTAAAATTTATGTGAAAGAAAAGTCACATTTTTGTTTGATATTGAAAGTTTAGTGGAGGGAAAGTAATATTTTTAGTTTGGTGTGTTTAAGAGGAAGGTAATTAATATTTTAAATTGATTTAAATTGAGAAATTTAAAATACACTAAAAAAATAAATGGGACCAAAAGTTATGGATTATCTTATATTTTTTAAAGTGATGTTTTATATGATTAACTACTTTACACTAGTATTTGGTAAAAGTTGTAAAATCAAATACAAATAATATCATTTTTCAATTAAAATTTATTTTAAGTGATGAATAAATACACATATTTAAAAAAATTAATAACTTTTCACTTATTATGTATTTTTAATTTTTTAAGTATAGTTACATTCTACATTTAGTGGGGTATAATTTAGTATATTGATTCCACATAAAATTGATCTTTTATTTTTGATAAGATCGATCTATATATATATATATATATATATATATATATATATATATATATATATAGACACACACACACACATACAATTAAAATTACATTTTTCATAATATTTTTCATATATCCATAATAATATGATATAATTTTATTTGTTCGATTTAAAAAATAATTAAAAAAAATTAATTTTTATGAACTTATAAATATATAAGAAATAATATATTTAAATAGAAAATATTTATATAAAAAATATAATTTATTTTTTAAAAATATTGATATGGTAAATTTAAAATAATTCTTCCTTTCCCTCTATGACAAAATCGTATCATGAAAGCCCTCCAAATCTCATTTCAAAGTTGAACAAATTCACTTCCATTTAAGCCACCTTCTTAACTCTTATTACGTTAGACTCATCCTTAAAATTATTATTTTACTTTATTTTTATATTGGATTTATAAATACTTTTTTATACTACAACACTTATTTACAACATGAGTTATTCTTCTAAAAATGTGTTGATGTGAAAGAAAATATTCTTAACGTTTAGACTATAAAGAAAAAAATCATTTTAAGAATATTAACCAAGCTTGAAAATATTGTCTCGAAATATTTTAATAACTGAAATAAAATTGTTTTAATCATCTACTCAAGCATAATCTCTATGAATTCTAAACGAAAATTGTCTTAATCATATATGTCGGCATAGGTTTTATAAAAGTATGTCATGGGAATTTATTTAAGAATGTATTGTAGGTGGATGTATAAAGTTGGGGTAAATGAAAAGGTATTTTCGAAAAATTTATATATGATTTTAAAAAAGTAAATATTTATTTTTAAAAATATACATTTTTCAAAAATATTTCTAATTCTGAATTTGAATTACCAAATCTAACAAGTATATATTATGTAATACAAATAGTACATACCTTTTGTAATTTTATTTTTGAAAGGAAATCAAACAAATTTTAAAAAAGTGCACATGCCCTTTACAAAGGACTTGCACCTTATTCTTTTATAAAAAAAATAAGACATATTTATTATAAATGACATGTGCATAGCAATGTATATTATTTAAGAGAAATAAGTTATTGAAGTGTAAGATCGATAAGATGTCAACTTACTTGGACTGTTTAAAAATCTTTCATCTTATGTTTAATATTTCTAAAACATAGTTCTTGGAATGTGCTTGTATAGGTGGATATATATATGAGAGCATTAAAATAATGGAACATAGACACAAATGTTTTTCAACTTATTTTCAAATTTGAAATTTTAGTAAAGATCTTTTATTAGGGGATTCAAGATTTATTGAAAAGAGGAAATTAGTGGTACAACTTTACTTATGAATGGATAAAATTGTAAGGAATGGCTCATTTATTGGTTATGAATGGATATAATTTTAAGGAATGGTTCATTTATTGGTAATGGAAAAGATATATATAATTTAATGTGCTTAATATATATTTGAAATTATTATGGGAAAAGAACCAATTTATATATCTAAAAAAATTGAGTGCAATGATTTGTGCATCAATTTTATTCCCTAGTAAATGAGATTGGTAGGCATATATGAGTCTTAGTATTATGTATTTATTTTTATCATTATTGATTAATAATGACTCATGAAAAATTATACACATCATACTTAAAATTATATTTATGTTTATTTCCTACATCCAAGTGTTTTAAAAATATGATTTTTTTGTTCTAGATAATTTTGTTTTTATAATTATTTGTAGTTCTTAATCTGCAAATAAAATTTTTATACTATACATAGTAAATCACTAAATAACTGGAAATAAAAAAATAAGTTTTAAAAAATTTAATTAATACTATAAAATTTAACAAAAATTATCAATGGAGAAAATATGTACAACAATGAGTATACAACCACATAATTTATTGACAGGAAAACTTTACAAGAAAAAATCCCTACCTAAAATAAATTATATGAAATGTTATGAACAATACCCTCTTGAAGGTCACACATTATAAATAATATTATTTCAAACCACCAATTTAATACATTAAAAAATCTACAATTAATTTTATCCCCATAATTTATTACCCATGAAATAATAAAAAGAAGCAATACCAAAAGCTTGAGATTGATAAATACCATGGAAACATTCAAATAGTTGACAAATATTCTATTTTTGTTGTATAACCATTTCAAAGCATGCTTAATTTCACCCTACATAAGATTGAAAAACATATACAAGACAATGGTGCATACAAATTACACAATGATCTTTAATACAGGCCATATTCCAATCAAAAGAGACTATTTAGACACTAAAATGTATTGCATGCTAGCATAGTGTAATGCTTGCAAATATCAAAGGTTTACTCATGTTATATAGATACTCAGGGCCTGCACTATAGTGTGTCTCTATCTCATTTTTATCTAAGGATTTTGTGACCCCTAACATGCCAACATAATATTATCTTAGAGAAAAATCATGTACATCACCCATAGATGATCAAAAAAAGAGAAAGTGTTCCAAAAATTACATTGAAACTACAAATCCAATCCTCCCCACCTTTTTTTTCTGTAACATCCCCTTGAATCAATGGTAATCCTAATCATTATACTTATGAGGCACTTCAACCAAATAAAAAATTATACTTTTCTTCTCGAGAGGCTATCCCAATTCTTAAAAGCACTTGCTACTTCAAACATAATCATTAATCTTTTCTTAATTTATTCAAAGGAGAATGGGGAACCTTCCTACCATGGTTGGCCTCAGCTTCAGATTTTACTACTATATATAGTGGTGTAACAAACCTATGGAGAAATGTAGTTGATCAAATATAAGCTAGTAATTCCCTCATTGGCTATACAAACCAAATCCCTAATATGTTGTTAAAAACTAGGCCCCTCATAAGGATTTTTTTCTCATAGCTTGTTACAAACTAGGTCAAGGAACCTGCCACAAACATAAAGGAATAAAATTCCAATTAAAAAAATCAGATGAGGGAAAACATGAGGCAAAGAAGCTCATCAAAATATATACCTTTTTAATAAGTGGAAGAAAACGTAAAGGAATAAAATAATTAAATAAAAAATTTGTAAAATTGCATTTCCTAAATTAGAACCCATAATTAAGAAAAACCCATTTGCATGCTAATAGAGAAGACAAATGTAATGTAATTCATGACATGCTCCCAATGTATATATCAGAAAATTTAACCAAATAAATCATTGCAAATCCAAAGAAAAAAAAGGCTAAGTCAAAATCATTAATATCTTTTTTATTAAAAGATTCAATTTCATTTTAGACAAAATAAATTAAAATAATAATCCTAGCCATCAATATTTAGGGGATCTCATCCTAGAATATCATAGGTACATGGAAACTTCAACTACTATTTTTTTTTTTAAATTAATAAAATAATTAAGTGAAGATATGATAGAAGATGAAATTTAAAAATATAATAAAATTAGATAATATAAAATCTAAAACATAGAAATCAATATTAAGGATTCGCCACTTAAATTAGGGAATGGAACAATTCATACTAATTCAAATATATAAATGCGGATCTTAACATGGAGTATAATAGGAATGGATGTGCCTAATAAATGGTGTTCTCTGAAGAACAATATAAAATATACATTAATAGAGATGATCACATTACAAAAAACTACAAATCATCGATTCAAAAGGGTTATAAGAAGTTTAGAATTTGGGGATATGGATAGACCTTTTACAATAAAATCATAAGGAAAATTATTTATCGATGTTGATTTAATTAGAATGATTGAGATATGCTCTTTAATATCCATTTCACTTTCCATGGGATATTATGTACATGCTATGTTTGAATCAAATGAATTGAAAATACAATGGAATATTGTTAGTATCTGTATAACTTTGTATGGAAATAATAAGATACAAATTATAAGATAAATATCATCATGGATACAAAAATTAATTCCTATGAATATCATTGTTATGAGTGAATTCAATACTATAAAGGAAATAAAATTAAATAAAAAGGAGATATAGGATAAATGATATTACTAGAGATGTACTTTTAAATCTTGAAAATATTAAACTCTATGGTTGATATAGAATATAAATAGTGTTTATTATAGATACTCAAACTAAATATTTATATTACCTTGGTCTTGTAAATTTGAAAAATATAAGTCAAAGTTTTACCTTTTAGTTTTAGACCTTTTCGTTATTGAAAGTCCCATATTCACAATCTCACTGTGCTTAAATGGTTATGTTATAATCTGACTCATAATATTTTGATGATCCAAACAACCTGTACACTATGAAAACCTTAAAAAAAATTATATATCCTTCATTATCAATTATATATACATACATGCTCTCTATCCTTCTAGACACTACTAACCATAAAGGGATACTAACATTGACATTATTATCCAAGTTCTTATCTAGTGTCCAGTACTCAAAAGTCATACAAATATTAAATTATTTGAAACCTATGACATATATCTAATTATTTGTCTTATTGAACCCTACTATGACATATTTCAAAAATATGTGGTAAAAATACAAGTCTAAACCTTCTCTTTATTCATTTAACAAATACCAAATAATAATATACCAAGGCTCATTCAATTAATCACACAAATAAGTCAATCTTCCCTATTTGTCCCTATTTATTTATTAGTCATATGAGTAGTCATACAAAAGGTTAGAACCATCTAAATAATATACCATGAGGGGTATTTTTTAAGTTACAAGATAGATAATTACATGCATCTATATATATATAATATTTTACCACTGTTCATATAAGCACTCCCACACATAGGAAATAACTACATAAGTTGGAGGCCCTCCTTGGAGTATTGGCTATGTAGGCAACACTAATTGATAGACAAGTATTTAATGTTGTTTCAAAATCATGAACCCACTAACCTATTTCTATAAAATGAAAACCAACGGTGAATAAGGGTGAAGATGTAGGGTTTGATCCATAAGCTGATATATACAACCTGTGTTCCATATCTGAATATGTAAGTAGAAATATGATAGTATAGATAGAAAAAAAAGTTGTTAAAATCATAATTTAGAGCATATTATGTACTTGATAGTAGCATCACATCATGGACAATAATGTCAATGGTAGTTTCCCATGGTCTATGATAGTGTTCATGGATCTAGAAACATAACTTCCATAGTTTGATGATTGTCTCAGAATATTGATCCTACACACTCCTTCATTGTAAAAATTGTATCTATCTACACATTACAAATCTATCTAAGTATCATTTCTCCTTCAAATTTCATTCAATAAAACATCTTCTAAATTCTTGTAATTTCTATATTTAACATTTTTTGGTATTTTAATTTAGAATAAATTAATTTATCATAGTTTGTAATTTATTTGCCTACCAAAAAATAAAAATAGCATAAAATCGTGCTTTGCAAAAAAAAATTCAAGGCAAAGTAAATCAAAGGTGAGCTTGACAAACACAAAGTTGAAGACGCACTTTTGCACATGTTCAATAGTTCTTCTTATTAAGTTTATGTGTGTAATACTTATCCTTATATTCTTAACTTTTAACTTATTAAAGCATTACTTATTATTTAGTATTTTTATTTCTCAATACCTTTTATTTCAAGGCTTGATTTATTGATTAATTAGTTAAACAATATTTAATAAGAGTAACAATTTTATTTCTTATGCAAATTCAAATTATGAATTTTCATTTTTCTAATCATAGGTTCCATTTTAATGTGCATGTTTGTTATTGGGATTGTTAACTTCCATAAATATTCTAGCAATCTACATCTAACTACTCTCCTAATTCATTGAAAACTTAACAATATTTTTTGATTCTTCCACAGCTTAATATATTATTTTGCTCATTACTTATAAGAAGATTGCAGAGACCTGTAACTTGTAACTTTTTAACAAGTATATTTTTAAACCCAAATTTTAAAGTAGTTGGAGTCCATTTGATATTTGAAATATTTTTTGAAGATATTTATAGGTGTAACAACATTTTTTTCTACATGACACATTTCAACCTTGTGTCATTATAAACACCCTCTTATGAACTGATAATTTTTGAGTATACTGGTTCATAAGAACTCATTTCTCATGAGTATGAATTATTTAATTGGAACTTTTATTACATACATGTGATTATCTCACCTGCATTTAATTTGTATTTTATTATTACCAATATGTAAAAATTTGATACAATGTATGTTCCCATTTATAATGTGCACCATTCAAAAAATTTATGTTTGTATGTAATATTGCATGCCAAACTTAAAAAATAAGTCTAATTCAATCTAATTATACATGTATTTTCATTGAATAATCATTTATATTATATTTCACTCTTATTCCCACAAAATTTATTTCCTTTCCAGTTACCTTATTCTAAACCTCATTTCCACTATTGGCATGACCATTGCATCTTCAGGGTGCAACTGCTAGCTATCCTTTACCACTGGACTATTTAGGCATACTCATCCATGATAGTGATTTCCAAATAGTGTGACTATTTGACTAAATAAAACATATCGAGTCTTAGTTTTGGAAACTTCCTTTCATTTTTAATTAAGTGTTGTTATTTTTGCATTAGTTTGAAAGTAAAATTTTGAATTTTAGTTAGTTTTATTCATTTTATTCTATTATTTTATGTCATTATGTATTTTTTTAATATTACATTTAATTCACTAAATAATTATATGTTATTTAAAGAGCCAATAGAATAGCCAATCAGTTTACATATATATGATAATTTTTCCAAATATTAACTAGTAAAATTATATGTGAACTCTAGAATTTACCAAGATATTAGAGAATTTTTTTAAGAAACATTCTTAAAAGTATCCCTAATTTAATTTTATTATTAATTTTTGCTTGATTTTATCCTATGTACTTAACCCATCTCAAAA
>JARHVA010001486.1:195000-252500 GCA_037957365.1 Torreya grandis | reverse complement strand
ACACATCACCCTAAAATACATCCAAAATTATTCTAATAAATAACTTGTAAACTATTACCACTTTTAAAACATCATTACCATTGAATCACTTTAGATTTAAAGAGAAAACAAGTGTCTCAATAAAATAATAAAATGAATATATTACAACCAAAAATAAAATCTAAATTTGAACAAAAAATAAATATATAAAATTTAGAAAATTTAACCTTGAACTTGAAAATCACCCTGTTTGAGCCCCTCAAGCAAAACAAAATCTCTCTTATAAAACAAACCTTAAAATATAAATAAGTTTAAAACTCATACCTTTAAATTTTCCTATTTAAAACCTTCATAAAAAATATGAAAACCTCATGAATCCCCCTCTATTTCCTTGTTCAAAACTACTTCACCCACGTTATTAGAACTTTGTTATTTTTGTGAAAATTCATACAGTAGTGCTCAAGTGATCAAATATCCAAAAATAAATTAAAAAATATATACTAAATCATTGATAACCATTAATTCCATAGAAAGCATAAGACTCATATCTATTAAACATAATGATGATATTAACAAGGGGCACAAAGTGCCTTGTCCTTATAGGGTGATATTTGTTGAGGAAGAAAATGATAGAGGGGTGTTTCGAGAAACATGTTATATATAATGGAAAATCAAACATATATGTAGATAGTGTGCAACACTTACAAAAACTATTTAAAAATATCATTAAAAAGTCTGAAATTAAATATTGTAAACATATACTTATTATTTATATAGAGAAAACAAAATCAAGAATTACATATATATAATGTAGAGAATATGACATACCTTGAGCCTACATAACACGCCACTTATATAGCATCTCATGAAGATAATGACATCAAAGCATTCTACGCAGTTCTCTTCAAATTCAAAGTTGAAGGCCATTAGGGACTTAATTTTGGAAAGGTCTATGTTTAAATTAAGTCTCTACTACATATCTCTTATACTTTCTATAGCTATACATTGATAGTGTTGATGCCCTGGAAATGCTAATGGTGAGAGGTACATTGTCAAAATTTTAAGCTTAATATATTTCAATACAATTGTGAAACCCATCATTTCACAATGCAATAATGAAAATGTACAATATTATAGGGAAAACACTACATTATTTTAGTTTTATGGCATATATGTTTAAAAAAACAAAAAAAATGTGATTAGCTTCAATTAAATAATGACTTGCAATGGTGGCTTTCAAGGACATCTACTCCTTAGCAATTGGGTAAGCTACTAGCATGGAAAAAATAAATGAACTATTCATTGACAAATGGGTACCAACATCAAAAAAATAATTATGGAACCTGTAAGTTTTTAAAAGGGGCATTAAAGAGAGAAAAGTTAATTGATTAAGTGTTTACAATAAGAGAAAATAAATAAATAAAAACCTTATTTTATTTGGAGAATAAAAAGGCATAGTGAATATTTTGTCAAGGTGTTTCAGTTGGTTTTATCAAAGGATCTAAAGTGGAGGCACTATAGGAGTGTACTAGACAGGGAAGGAGTGCCTAAGGAGAAAAACTTTGACAATGAGCAATTCACTAGCCATGTTACCTTCTATGTCTATAGTATTCTTCCTTATCTTGATATGTGATTTTAAGATTATCTAAAGAATGTGTATGGCTACTAGTTAATATATATTTAATAGATAATACAATAGTTTTTAGAATCATTCTTTGGTTTAGATCTATGTTTGAAAGGTTAATTATGTAACTATATTTTTTTAATATATTTAGTGTACTATTTGTTTTCTTACATAAAAAAGTAACCAACAAAAAATTCTTGATGAAACCAATTTAAAATAGATTCCCTTTAAATATATAAAACCTAAGCATCAAGGCATTCTCCTCTTCTTATCAGGTTTAATAAGAAAGGGCCTCAACATTATCGAGACTTTTTTTTTAAGACATCTAAGCATTATTTGGTTGAATGTTATGGAGGGTTGTATCTTCTATTATTTTATGCATTTGAGTAGTCTAACTCATGTTCCTACTTAACTCTTGGCTTTCTATAATAACACTTGGTATCCCTATCACTTATACCACTTCCAACCTGTGCATCTTCTTTAGCATAGGCAAAATATTGATTATGTCTAGCTTTTGGCACTCCTCTAAATGTAATTCCCTAATTACTGGAGCTAAATGGTTAGCTATAGTATAGCGTAAGCTTCAAAAAAATGAACATCATCTTAAATCTATAGAATTTAGTGTAAGAGTTGCTCATAAAAGTGTCATTGATCCAACATCTAAAAGGTGATGTGCACCATCTAATGAAAGTTGCGTTAAGTAAGGTAGTCCCTAAGAAGGGCAAAAAATGGTATCTTGTAATAAATTATCTATCAAATTGCATCCACACATGCCTAGCTTAAGCACTTAGCAAAAGTAGAAAACCAAGTCAATTGTTAACTAGACAATTGGGAAAACTATTTTCTTCTTTATTTGTTGATTCACATTAATTTATTAAAAATAACAAAAGATGGAAAGTAATAATGAAATAATTCTACATAATGTAGCAAAGAGAAGCATCACAAGTTACAATAAACTACAAGAAACCATTCTGATAAGAATATTTCATAATATTAAAATGCCTTAACAATTTATTAAAAATAATCTTGAAAATTTGTAGATCATGGATCAACATAAAATTTATGAAACTTCTAAAAAAATCTAGTAATTCTCTATCTATTGATAGGAAAACCACACTTAGTAAAAATAACAGCTTCTATCGTGACCCATATTTATACACTATATGGACAGATAAGGGAGGCTAAGTTAAAGGGCCAAATAAGGTGGAGAATATTAAGTATGCTAATTTAGTCCAATCTATTTTCTATTAAAATTAAATTTGGGTATTCCATTTTTTAGCTTCCCATGATTAGCTGCAGAGTAAAGAGATAGGATTTTTTATGAAGGCCAACAGTGGACCATCACGAAAGCATCATAATAATTCAAATACACTAATTTATGACATTAATTGGGAAAAGAAATTCTTTTAATTATGGAATACCATGTGGGTGACAAAATTCTTCATATTTCTAAACCTATAGATTTGGTTGGTGAAGATGTTAAACAAAAACAAAGTTAGAATCATAATATTAGAGTTTCAGAACAAGATGTAATAGAAGTGGATGCTACTCATGAAAATCATAATTAGAATTATAAGAACAAAGTGGTAGAGCATAATGAAATTGAAGAAAGTATTGCTCTAGAAAACCATAATTAGAATCATAAAAATAGAGACTCAAAAAAAAAATCTAATTCAAGAGAATGTCCCTCCCCATTAATCCCTTGATGGTGTTACTACTACTCCTCAGCTACGAGATTATGGATTGTCTTCCTCTTCATGTTCTTCTACTAAATGAGGTGAAGTTGTAGGATAATATAAACCAAAAAATTACAAAAATAGACCCTTTACAGAAGTGTAGTTGGTGACCACTACTGTATAAACCCTATCATAACCCCAGTTTCGTAGCATCTTATACGCCTCATAGTAGGCTCACTATCATAGACTTACAAGTGTCAACTGGAGAATTTGTGTGTCTAAAACTACAAATAGACAAAAATCATAGCTACACAGAAGGGATATCTACCATGTAGCTACAACTAAATAATAAAAAATTCTACATAGGGACTATGAATATCTACATCAAAATTGGTTATTTACTACTAATTTGCCATGTGATGGATTCATTGGCATCCAAGGGAGGTGTGATAATGATGTGTTGGTTTTAGTGAAGTTATCCCATACCATGTATATATTTGGTCCAATCAAATGAAATGAAATAACATTAGTTTATCCCTGACCTAAGTACCTTCCATCTTACCTTTTGTTATTTCTTCACATATTTGTCAGCATAGAAAACAACATGATGTCACTGGATAATCAAGAAGACCTTAATGACATGTTAAAAGATAATAAACAATATTAGTTGGGACTAATAAGGCATAAAATTATACACTTTCTAAACATAGAGAGAAAAAATATCTATACAGATAAATAAAGGTGAAATATACATAACATATATAGATATACCCTATGCAAAAGCATGAATATTGTGTCATGAGTGCTAAGAAACCCATTTTTGTTGTGTATGTGAGCCTATGTTTATTTTTATTTTTATGTCACATTTGTTTGCACTCTCCATGCCTCCATCTTGTATGTACTTTCTATAGTGCACCCTACCACTTACTATTAGGTATTTACATGTTTTATCTTTTCACTTTGTAACTTAATTTGGAATTGATATCCCATCCTTGGTGTCTACTTATACCAATTTAAGTGGTTAACCAACTTAGTATTAACTATAGTAAGTCCTTTCCTTAAAAAAACATTGTGTTTAATCCCAGATGGGGCCATGTATAATACTTTTAACATGTATCATGGTGAAAAACAAACATCGGGATCAACTATGTCACTTTAAAAAAAGGCTTACCTATATTATCGATCCTAATGTCCAAATTAAAAGTCACCATAGTCTCACGTATAGACATTTTAAAGTCAAATTGGCTAATGTATCAAGGCAATGTCCTCTAAGGACATTTTCATTAACTATACAATGATTTTACGTGTTTTTCTTATTAGAACACATGTATCCCATCACAATTAGCTTGGCATAGTTTATTAGAATGGCTCCAACACTTCTTAGCAGTCACAAGACAGGGGTTTTTACTTTTTCTTCACATAAAATTAAAATATTTTTTTGGTGGACCATATCAAATACAAAATGGCAAATTAGGTGAAATAAAATAGATATTGCACAACCTATTATACACTTAATCTTTAATTTAATCTTATTTATATAGATTTTATAGTTTATAATCTTATTTATAATTATTCTAAAAATATATATAAGGATCTACCTTATATAAAACTAATATTTATATTATTCGATTATATTACTTATTAATATTTTTAAGGCCTTTACAAATATTTCAATTTGCATGTCAAATTTCATATATTTGTATATCTTTAACTAGAAATTTTTTATTTGTTTACCATATCTTATAATTATAATGATGAGTAATGTTACCAACTAGTCGTCCCTATTCAGTCCAGTTAGAATGGCACTTAAAATATGTTTTCATAGATTTTCCTTTGAATGTCTTAGATATTTCTTTATTTACAAACTATAGTATCATTTGAAAGGCAATTTTGAATGAATAACCTTCAAACCCAAAATTTATGGCATACAAGGTTGATTTTCAAATTTAGTATCTCTCTACCTTTCTAGTTTTAAATATATAACCTTTTTTTTTTTAAAAACACATTTTAATTCCTACTAAAATAAAATAAATTATATTATAATATATTGATTAATTATAAAATACATTTACAACAACATTTACTTTCTATTATAGAGAAAAAACTACTAGACTAAGTCACTCTCATTTAATTGAGGCAATAAAAGAATATTTAGAGGTAAGGGATACATTAGACCACCATATATATATGTTTTTGGTTAACGTTTCATTATTTGAAAAAATTCTTAGTAACAAGGCCCCTTTTCCAAACCAATATATGTCACAAGATTTCATAATTTTCAATATGTTTGACACTTTCTTAAAAGTTTATTTGACATTACTTTAACAACTATATGGAGCTCGATAAGTTTTCTACTACTTAAAAGGTGGAAGTATAGATTATGTATAAGAACATAGAGCTCAACATGCCCATGCTAAATTTGGAAAGGCTTATGAGCAAGTTACATTTAATATGTTAAGTATTTTTTCATAGAGAAATATCTTTATCGAGATGTACATATATTCTCATTACTAATGTGGATTTTTAGTTAGAGGATTATTACTAAGGGGCAAAGTCCTTAGATTCATCTCACATGAGACAAAGAAAATAATATGCTTTTTTCCCCATTTAGTGGGTAATACCATGTACCAGGGCTTATAGTATGTGTTAGGATAAAGTACTTAATATATGTTTTGTGGTTAGCATAATAGATGTGCATGGTCTATCATTGGGGTATTATCCTATTCTGTTGATGAGTTCAATGTAGAGAAGGAAAGAATTACAAGAGCAAGGAGTCACATAGGCTCTGTTATTCACCATTGTTATTCGCTAGTCTGTTCTTTTAGATTTGTATTTGGTCATCAACCTATTTCTATAGGGCCATTATGATTTATAACATAGATATGTATGGTTCACCTTCCTTTCCCCTATAATGGGGTTTGTTATGTTTCTTCATTCATGGTTGAGAAGCTATAGAAGGGTGGCCATTTCTCAAAAAAGAATGTCATTCGGTGCCTCAATTCACCTTGTAGGCACCATAGTTGGATCAAGGTCAATAGGAGTTTCAAGGTTGCCTCTTGGGTTAGGTTCCTCTAGTTTCAATGTTACTTCAATGATAATAGCAACAGCAACAATAACAAAGCTCCTAGTAGATGTCAAGAGAAAGACTTGGTCTAGGAGGTGGTGAGTCCCATTTAGGTATGCTTGCTTCCCTCAATACCTATAATAATAGGTCCATGAATTCAAACCATCAATCCATGGATTCGGTTCATCAGCAAAAGTAGAAATAGGGTGTAGATAGTGGTGATAATCAGCAAGCGAATTCTCCATTATGTTGACTAAAATGTAATGATAGTCTCAGGTTTGGTGTTAAAATGTCTGAAATTGCAACTGCAATGCAAACCAACATTTCACTGGCTGTTGTGGTATTTGGGATGGATGCGCAACATTTATTATGTGTGGACAAGGTTTCCCTTCGATATGCAGGCCATTTAAAATTAATTGTAGGGTTTCAATGATAATTTTCTTATAAACTTTCCTACCTAGAATATATATTTCTATTTTTTCAAATGTGTTCAATGCCTTTTCTGCTATTTTTTTGGAATGGTTTGGATTGTTTCCCAGCCAAAATTAAGGTATCACAAGTGAATCCACTCAGAACAGTCCAAAACCTTCATGATCAAAACTTTACAGCAGTATATAACCTATCCTATCGGATATCTAGCGTGGGATCAAAAGCAACTTCATTTTATTTTTTCATTTTTTACTTTGCTCTGCCAAATTTAGTTCTGCTTATAAGCTGACTTTGTCGCATGACTAATCATCTTAATTATCGATCGTTCTTGAGAGTTTTCCCTTTTTAACTGTTCAATTTATTCCTTTTTAAAGGTTTACAGTCACTTTCTTTTCAATGAGAACATTAAATAGGTATGTACCATCTTACTTATTATTTCAGTTCTGCAAAAAGATTATTGATCATTTCAATATGCAATCGCCAGTATGCCTATTTATTGCCTTCATTCAATTTCTTGGAATGAGTTTATTTAAAATATCTTTTGAGAGAAATCGTAATTACATATATATTAAATCCATAAAAGCTAACGAAAGAAAAATTCATTTTCAGAAATGAAGAGTAGTTCAAATTATATTGAATAGGTCGGAGGATTTGGTTCGGCCGTAGTCTAAGCAGATGGAATTTGTGGTAAATTATGAGATCCACTGGCAAGCTCAACTGAACTTACCCTTAGGGATTAAATATCAACACCCTAACTTTACCATATTCTAGATTTCACCCGTACACTAGCTCAGGGCAAGGGAAACTTTTGGAACCAAATATTCAATGATGTTAATTTAGTATGTTGATATATATATATATATATATATATATATATATATATATATATATATATATATATATATATATATATATATATATATATATATATAACTTGTTTTTAATAAATGATTAATAAAGTTTATGTTTATATGAGTGTGTACATATATATACACATATATACATAGATATACATATACATATATACATGAGTGTGTACATATACACACACACAAAGACACACACACATATTTCTTACTCATAATTTTTGTATGGCCATTTCTTGTCATGTTTTTGGTATGGTTGTAGTTTCTGGTTTCTCATTTCTGGTAAAATAGATTCTCTATAGATTACTTATAGATGGAAAATTTATAAAAAGGTAGTCATTAAGTTAGTGTCAATTTGGATTTAGATTTTATCAGCTCTATTGAACTTACATTAATTACCTTATCCATACTTCAGAGTTCTATTAGGTATTGTAATTTTCTATTCCCTCCATGTCCTTGAAATTTGGGATGAACTTCAAGTTGTAACTGCTGAATTACATCCAAGACTGAATAACAAATCTGACTGTCATCAACTGTGGGCATTAATAAGCAGACATTGAGTTTCCACAACAAAATTTTCATTTTATGAGGCAGGGAAAAGTGCTTACCATTTTAATTATGGATTCTTCCTTTAGCTAGAGTTCTAACATGTCTTAAAGGTCATGAGCGTCCTATTTGTGTAACCATATAGTTTCCAAAACAACCTGGATTTCCTCAATACATGTCTTCTTTTTCTTATTCTTCTTTACAATAGACCCTTCTAACTTAGAGAACTACTTGAGTCAATGTTATTTCTAATTCTAAAGCCACACCACTAAGTATAAACATTATAAGAATTTGTTAAAAAGAGCATTGTGTGTAGTATTAATTCTTTGTTTATATGAGAGTAAATAATTTGTTTGTGACAATAATAAGATTACATTTGATAGTGTACTGAGTTTATGGAAATTCATTAGGTGATATTTGAGGTCAATTGCATCTTTCTATCAAATCAATAAGGTGTGCTAATCAGATTTTAAACCTCTACTTCCATTTCTTTTGTTGCTTTTTCATTTAAATTGTCTCTTTATCATTTCTCAGATCGGCCATTATTTCAGTTAAATATTTTATCTATAAGGCATGCCTGATTTGGTTTTTAAAGGATAAAATTTTTGTCCAGAGGCAATTCAATTTACACCTATAGTGAATAGAATACACTTTCAAGCTGGGTTTTTATCACTTATAAAAATTTAGAGTTTTAGATAGATGTTTTAAATTGATATTTGTTTTATCAATGATTCGATTTATTTTTGAATCCTTTGACAAAATGCCTCAAATGCATTTGTATATTACATAATACATAATATTTATATTTAGAATTAAAACTTAATTTTTAATAAAATTTATATAATATAATAAATTATTAAAAAAAAACCTTTGACTTCCTTGGACCTTCAGGGAAACTACTAGTTACAAGCCATTATCCTTAATGAGATGAAAATTCATCTATTGTACTTTGTTCATCACTTTTTTGTTGTCCATGTAATTAAATCCTTATAATAAATGTTGGTTGAAAAATAAGCAAATGCGCATGCACCAATTATAGATTTTTCATTTCCTTGTTACTTTTCACAAATCCACTGGTAATTCTTGTCATCATTAATAATGAATTATATCGATATCCATAAATTCAAGGGCTATGAAAATAATTTTAAACATTAGGTGGTGAGTTTTACCTCTCTATCAAGGGATATGAATGGAATAACTTGACTTTACCTAGATGCAATTAAATAAGTTTTCTTGGGTACATGTATATATTTTCGTGGTTTGGTTTGAAATGATCATTTTAGACATTTAGACTATGAATTTTTAAATGGGTAGGGTAATAGTTTCTTATTTCCACTAGCATGATTGCTCATTTTCTAGAAGAGATTTTAGCATGGCATAATATTAAAAGATAACGAAGTTATTAGAATAAAATAATTTATCCACTATTCCTCCATAATAACCATCTCCACTACTATTAATCACCATAGACTCTACCACTAACTAACTCCACTACCACCAAAAGTACATCCAATGTTCCACCAATTCTTTACCAAAATTGATAGTTCCCTAATTCAATTGAATACATGCATTACTTAATTTTTTTCTTCTTTAAAGTTTGTCTATTTTTTCTTTGAAAGACCTCAACCTAGTTGAGATGCTTGTATGAATTCAAAATGTAATGAAATATTTAAATTTTTAATGTAGTATCGGTTATGTGCATAGAGTTGGGATACCTTTTCATGGACATTTACCCTAACGTGTATGCATTATGGCCAAAATGAGTATGCATTACTTAAAATTAGGCTTAAGATTCCTAATCTAGAAACATAACACATACACATTATGGAAACATAATACATACATGTTATTAGAGCTAAGATTAGTTTAAATAACATATACATTTTATGCTTCCATAACATGTATTCATTATGGAAACCATTAAAAAAAGTCCCAACCCTTAGGCATACCTATTTATTTTCATTTTCCTACTTGCGTTGCATTTCTGTTTACTAAATCATGATCGTGTTCTTCTTGAAGGAGGTAAAAAAGACACCTAGATCTCTTGATACCATGTCAAATCAGTAATTCCACTATGAAGGGGAGGTAAGTAATATAATAAACTAAACTTATTAATACTAAATTTTAGCAATTTTTTAATTTGCCTTATTTAATTGCTAAATCATGTTATTTTTTAATAACTTATTCCATTACAAGAGACCAACCATGTTAACCATACTCCTAACCCTCTAACTAACCCTCATAACCCTCCTATCCCTCTTAAATCACCAAAATATCACCCAAGAAGTTATGAGGATCTAGTTTCACACACAGTGGAAAAAAACATAAATTGAATGAATAATTAAGGGAATGAGGAACCCCACATTGACCAACAACCACTAAACCAGTTTGGCCAATACCTTAGAGTCAATATTAGGTTTATTTGACAACATAATCTATCAAATTGATAGATTCAAATCATATAAGGATAAATTTTGCACTTACTATGTTAAAATTCTATCAACATATGAGATGAAATACAAAAAAATATCAATGGACCTAATTTATGCCTTATTCATCAACCCAACAATGAATGTACCTTTTTCATTAATCGATAAACATTTAAATATCTACTAATGCCAAGATAATTTGATTAGAAATAATTTATGTGATAATGTTTTATTACCCACCATATAA
This sequence comes from Torreya grandis, assembly GCA_037957365.1. Lineage (NCBI taxonomy): Eukaryota > Viridiplantae > Streptophyta > Pinopsida > Cupressales > Taxaceae > Torreya > Torreya grandis. Next base: position 241,640 of record JARHVA010001486.1, on the reverse strand, counting down.
CAACTACAAGGTCCTATTGTATTTATTTAGTAAACTCTAATGTGAGTTTGTCCCCAAATGAAATTGCTAACTATTTTGACTATGGTGGATATAAAACATAAATACTGTTTAATGTAGATACCAAAATTAAATATTTATAGTATATTGGTTTTGTAAATTTGATAAATATAAATCAAGGTTTTACCTTTTAGTTTTGGAATTTTTTGTTATTGAAAGTCTCATATTCACGATTTCACTTTGATTAAATGGTTATGTTATAATCTGACTCATAACGTTATGATGATCCAGACAATCTATACACTATGAAAACCTTTAAAAAAAAATTATATATCCTTCACTATCAATTATATATCCATACATGTTCTCTATCCTTCTAGACACTACTATCCATAAAGGGACACTAACATTGACACTATTATCTAAATCCTTATCTAGTGTCCATTACTAAAAAGTCATACAAATATCAAATTATTTGTCTTATTGAACACTAATATGGCATATTTCCAAAATATGTGGTAAAAATACAAGTGTAATCCTTCTCATTGTTCATTGAATAAATACTAAGTAATAGCATACCAAGGCTCATTCAATTAATCACACAACTGAGTTAATCTTCCCTATTTGTCCCTATTTATTTATTAGTCATAGGAGTAGTCATACAAAAAGTTAGAACCATCTAAATAATATACCATGAGGGGTATTTTTCAAGTTACAAGATAGGTAATTTCATGCATCTACATATAGAATATTTCACCATTGTTCATATAAGCACTCCCACACATAGGGAATATCTACATAAGTTTGAGGCCCTCCTTGGAGTATTGGCTATGTAGGCAACACTCATTGATAGAGAGGTCTTTGATATTAGCTCAAAATCATAAACCCACTAACCTATTTCTATAAAATGAATCCCAAGGGTAAATAAGGGTGAAGATGTAGGGTTTGATCCATAAGCCAATATATACAACCTGTGTTCCATATTTGAATATGTGAGTAGAAAGATGATAGTATAGATAGAAGAAATGTTGTTCAAATCATAATATAGTGCATATTATGTACTCGATCGTATCATCACGTCATGGACAATAGTGTCAATGGTAGTTTCTCATGGTCTACGATAGTGTTCATGGATCTAGAAACATAATTTCCATAGTTTGATTATTGTCTTAGAATATTGATCATACATACTCCTTCATTGTACTAATTATATCTACCTACACATTAAAAATCTAGCTAAGTATCATTTCTCCCTCGAATTGCTTCCAATAAAATATCTTCTAAATTTTGGTAATTTATATATTTAACATATTTTTGTATTTTAATTTAGAATAAATTAATTTATCATAGTTTGTAATTAATTTGCCTATGAAAAAATAGAAATAAACTAGCATAAAAACATGTTTCACAAAAAAAATTGAAGGCAAAGTAAATCAACGATGAGCTTGACAAACTCAAATTTGAAGAAGCACTTTTGCACATGTTTAATAGTTCTCCTTATTAGGTTTATGTGTGTAATACTTATCCTTTTATTCTTAATTTTTAACTTATTAAAGCATTAACTATTATTTATTATTTATATTTCCCAATACCTTTTATTTCAAGGATTGATTTATTGGTTAGTTAATTAAATAATATTTAATAAGAACAACAATTTTATTTTTTATGCAAATTCAAATTATGATTTTCATTTTTCTGATCATGGGTTCCTTTGTAATGTACATGTTTATTTATTGGCATTGGTAATTTCTATAAATATTCTAGCAATATGCATCCAAATACTCTCTTAATTCATTGAAAACTTAACAAAAAAATTTCATTCTTCCGCAGATCAATATATTATTTTGCTCATTACTTATAAGAAGATTGTAGAGACTTGTAATTTGTAAATTTTTAACAAGTATATTTTCAAACCCAAATTTTAAAATAATTGGAGTCCATTTTCTATTTGAAATATTTGTTTGAAAATATTTCAAGGTGTACCAATTTTTTTTCTACATGACACATTTCAACCTTGTGTCATTATAAACACCCTCTTATGAATTGATAAATTTTGAATATAGTGGTTCATAAGAAATCATTTCTCATGCGTATGAATTACTTAATTGGAAATTCTATTACATACATGTGATTATCTCTCTTGCATTTTATTTGCATTTTATTATTACCAATATGTAAAAATTTGATACAATTGTGTTCCTATTTATAATGTGCACCATTCAAACAGTTTGTGTTTGTATGTAATCTTGCATGCCAACTTTCAAAAATGAGTTTTAATCAATCTAATTATACATGAATTTTCATTGAATAATCATTTTCTATTTTATTTCACTCTTATTCCCATAAAATTTATTTCCTTTCCAATTACCTTATTCTAAACCTCATTTCCACTATTGGCATGACCATTACATCTCTAGGGTGCAATTGCTAGCTAGCCTTTGTCATTGGACTATTTAGGCATACTCGTCCATGATAGTGATTTCTTAATAGTGTCACTATTTGAGTAAAGAAAACATATAGAGTCTTATTTTTGGTAAGTTGATTTCATTTTTAATTAAGTATTTTCATTTTTGCATTAATTTGAAAGCAAAAATTTGAATTTTAGCTAGTTTTATTCATTTTATTCTTTTATTTTATGTCATTATGTATTTTTTTAATATTACGTTTAATTCACTAAATAATTATACATTATTTAAGGAGTCAATAAAATATCCAATCAATTTACATCTATATGGTAGTTCTTTACAAATATTAACGTGTAAAATTATACCTGAACACTAGAATTTAACAAGATATTATAGAATATTTTTAAGAACCATTCTTAAAATTATCCCTAATTTACTTTTATTATTAATTTTTTCTTGATTTTATCTTATGTACTTAACCCATCTCAAAATTTCCTAAATCACTAATTACTAATTTAATAGCATTCCCTAATATAGAATTAACCCAATTACAACTTAATCATGTATTATAGTTAAATATTTGAAGGATTGTAAAACAATTGAATTTCTTTGCTAAATTTAGTGAGATTTTTATTTTATGATTTTATTTCGACTAAATATGACCAAAATTAATCTTTTCATTCAATTCATTCCTATTGGTACTATATTAAACCCTAGTTCTAATCAATTTATATCATCTAATCTCATTCCTTTTATTTTATATTTATTTTTAAATTTAACTTTTATAAAAAAGAGAGTCAAATTTTAAATTTTATTGTGATGCAGTCATATTAAAGGCTATGAATAAAAAATGCCTTAAACTATACACCCAATATGTAATACACAACAAAATAATTTTAAAAAAAACCTTAGATGAGATGTTTTACACACACAACCAAAAGTGAAATAGAAACCCTCACATAGTTTTCATGTTTAAAAAATGTTGTAATGTTAACCCAATTACTTTTATGGTTGTAACTCAACCCTTAAATACTTCAACAAATTTTCCAATGCCCACTTTGATTATTTACCATAATTGTAAGGGTTTATTTATATCAGCGCTAGATCCAACAGTTTACATGTTCTCTTCTCCCTATGTTCTCCCTACTTACCCACTAATGTCACAAATATAAAATTCTCATCAAAAATTAGAATGCACCATAATCATTAAATCTCCCACATAATCTTATTGCATCATAAGAGATAATGCCTATAGTACATCACATGGAGATATTAGATAATCTCAACAATCTTCTATGATATTAGGCATTAAGTGCAAAATAGGTAGAAACTTACAACTGCACTTTTTATTCAATGATAAGATTACTTTTCAAGACTTGTATATGGATCAAGATACTCATAAATCACACTAACTAAAGCTAAGTCACAATGGTTTGCAAAGGAAACTATATGGAATGGACTATGTGAAAGTTTTTCATAAGACTTCTTAAAATTTTTGCATGCCATTAGTTACTCAAAAGGCATCGTAAACTTACAAACTTCTTTCTTCAAGTTTGGGGCTACACATATAAAATAGTTTATGCAAGAAATAACTAGGCACATATGCAATTATGTGAAGAAAATAAAGGATTGCACGTAAACATAAGTTGATTAAAATATTTCAACCTAATTATTCAAGCATTGCCTTTTTTTAAGGTAATTGTAAGATTTTATAGAAATTTTATGCTCCTAAACTAACATTATAACAATAACAACAACAAAGGATAAAATTAATTTATTAGATTATAAAATTACATTATAAATTAAAGCACCGGAATGCAAGCGCCACATGTGTAAACTTAAAACAGGAAAACAAAATTATAAAAGACATCCATCCAAGATAAAATATGTGAAATTAAAACATTTACTCTCTCTTCATAGATCTTATAATATCTACAAGTCTATCATCAGGGCTCTTCTTACTAATAAAAAAGGAAAGCAAAATAAGTAATCTACTTGGTCTAAAATATTGTAGAAGAAAAATATTTGAACAAAAGTAAGGCAAAATAAAAAATTTATTGAAATAAAATATTTAATTATTTTTAATCCTCACAAGCCATAAAGGCCTAAAAATAATTATTCATATATATAAAAAGGCAATATAATTTATCTCTTGACCTCAATATATTTAAAAAGTATATTAAAAAAAGGTCCTAACTTTAAATCTCCATGAAACATACTTTACAAATAATAATGTAGTGGCTTATCTTTATTTCAAGGTCGTGTAAAAAAAATACAAAATATACTAATGCTACTATAAAATTATAGATTAACTAGAGGAAAATGCAACATAGAAGCTTGATGATCCCATTTTCAAAGTGAGGAAAGTGAGGATAGGAAAAATGTTTTTTTCTAAGGGCTAATAATTTGGACCATATATAGATTCCATAGATATTATCTATAATATCAATTTTTATTTACTTTTTGTATTGACTTAGTGCATGAATTAAAAAATTATATGGAGTAAGTGTAAACATGATAATCATGAAATTTATAAGTAGAGTGGAATTCCTAACATGTCAAGTAGATTGGACCTCATAACATCTATCTATAAAAATATTTTTAAAATTTATAAGACTTTTTATCATAATCGTCACTTAAAGATAACCAAAATGATGTTAAAGGTTGTATAAAATTTATAGAGATGATCCTTCAAGGACATGATATTTTAACATGGAAATGTTTACATAATATAAAGGTAAGCATTATTTTAATTTTTTGTAAATAAAATTTCTTATGATAAAGTTCTCACTTTTATATCATTAAATAATAGGTTTAATGATAGAGTTTTAACAATCGAAAAAAATGACCCACTTTAATTTTCCTACAATTTTCACCATATTGAGAAAAATATAATTTTTAACATTTAAATAGCTTATAACCTATATTAAGTCTTTCCATGAGGAACATTTTACAACCATAACTATAATTTATTTATTCATAAAGATTTATAAGGTTCCTCAAAACAATTATGAGTCATTTCTAAACATTAATACTAGAAGCTAGTGAGGATTTAACTAAACATAAAACAATGGTGAAGTTATGTTATCATTGTGCCACACATTCATAGCTTGGATATTTCCATAAATGAAGTATATCACTAGTAATAAGAATAAATTTCTTAGAACATAAGTATGTGTATACTTTTAACATGCCAATCATTCAAAGAGTACTAAAGTTAGCACATATAACACTTTTATTTGAGCTCAAGGAAAAGGAAATAAACATGAATGGAAATCCACACTTATTACAAGGATTGAAAAATACATTTTATCATATTTTAAAAATGACTTTAACACAATTTGAGTTTAAATACTTCAATTAAATCTTTTAAATTTTGTTTAGTATATCAATAATGTTTTTTCAGGGTTATCATATGTTACATGCTTAACCAAATGACCCCTCTTTGATTGGATAATTGTCTCATACCTTTAATTAAAGTCAAGTCATTACTTATTTTAAATATATTCATCAAACCCCCACATTAAAAAAAGAAACATAAATTTATAAAAATAAATCATCAAGCCAACACAAGCTTATATTTATCTATGAATTAGAATAACCAAATATTTACCATGCAACCTTCATAATAGGGGTAAGTGTACATGATTTTACTAGGAAAATATATATTCTAATAATATCAAAATGAAACCACTTAATAACTAAATTCATCCATATGACTTCAATTTATCATGTTATTTTATATAATCAAATTAAATCATTCCATAGTGACTTAATTAATCTGATGGAAAAAATAATTGGAATCTTAATTAGTTTAGCTTAACCTATCAATTTAATTAGTTTCACTATGATAATACAAATAAAAATTGAATTCAAAGTAAATAGCAATCTGCCTATTGTGTAGTCCTAACAAATAATAAGAGAAACAAAAGAGATATAGTCCTAATTTAAGCATAGGAATGTAAATAACACCACAAAATTTTGATAAAATATAAACCGTACAATGGCCGTTGTAATATAATATCTTAATTCAAGTCATAATTAAGGACAATAATCTTATTGTTGACTTTAGGTTATACTTTGATAATAAAAATATAAATTTTGTATACACTATATTAATCTTTAAAAAGTAATCTAAGTTACAATTTTAACTCATGACCTATAAATAATAATTAAATATTATATAAAAACAATTACTAAGTTGATATGGTTATTGGAGATGTTGGCAGTGATGGAGACCACCGCAAAGAGTGCCATGGCATGAGTCAATGCAACTGAGGCCAGAACCGATGGGTTCATACTTGTATGTGATGTGACCTTATCCACATTTAAAATAATAGAAATAAAATGGTTGAATTTAGTTTTACTTACACCCTAATAATTTATTATACTATTTAAAAAATAATTAATAATTAAAACTTATTAGCCTAGATGAATCTAAAAATTAACTCACATTTCAATGAACCATTTTTTTCACATCATCAATGTAAGGTAATCAACTCAATTGAAATTCATATAAGATGAAAGATTTTCCAAAGCTTAAGCACTTGACCAGTAGGCATGACATATTCTAGCAGTTGTTATCTTGAAAGAACAATAATTTCAACACCACTTTTTGTGTGAATTTCTTTAATAATATTTCCACCTTTAGAAAATATGGAACTAAATTGGTTAGTAGGAAACACTAATCTCTACAATATTTTATTATCACGAGTATGCTCATGTGAATCTCTCTTTGCTAAGCTATGAACTCTCACATTTTTTCCTTGCATGTGTATTCTTATGAACTTTCACATTTTTTCCTTGTCTTATTTTTTTAATATTATAGTCTATGAAGTAATGATGAGATAAAATATACTAACTGATAACACATCACCCTAAAATACATCCAAAACTATTCCAATAAATAACTTGCAAACTATTACCACTTTTAAAACATCATTACCATAGAATCACTTTAGATTTAAAGCCAAAACAAGTGTCTCAATAAAATACTAACATGAACATATTACAACCACAAATAAAACCTAAATTTGAACAAAAAATAAATATAGAAAATATAGAAAATTTTACCTTCAACCTAAAAATCACCCTATTTGAGCCCCTCAAACAAAAGAAAATATCTCTTATAAAGCAAACCTTAAAATATACATAAGTTTAACACTCATACACTTAAATTTCCCTATCTAAAACCTTCAAAAAAAATATGAACACCTCACGAAACCCCCTCTATTTCCTTGATCAAAACTACTTTACCCACCTTATAAAAAATTTGTCATTTTTATGAAAAATCATACAGTGGTGCTCAAGTGATCAAATATCCAAAAATAAATTAAAAAACATGGAATAAATCATTGATAACCAGTGATTCAATAGAAATCATAGGAGTCACAGTTATTAATTATCAAGGGGCACAAAGTGCTTTGTCCTTTTAGGGTGATAGTTGTTGAAGAAGAAAATCATAGAGGTATGTTTCAAGAAACATGTTATATATAATGGAAACTCAAACATATATGCAGATAGTGTGTAACACTTACAAACACTTTTTTAAAATATCACTAAAAAGTCTAAAAGAAAATATTGTAAACATATACTTATTATTTATATAGAGAAAACAAAATCAAGAATTGCATTTATACAATGTAGAGAATATGACATACCTTGAGCCTACATAGCACACCACTTATATAGAATCTCATGAATATAATAACATCAAAGAATTATATGTAGTTGTCTTCAAATTCAAAGTTGAAGGCCATTAGGGACTTAATTTTTGGAAAGTTCTATGTTTAAATTATGTCCCTACTACATATCTCTTGTACTTTTTATTACTATACATTAAGGGTGTTGATGCCCTACAAATGCCAATGGTGAGAGGTACATTTTCAAACTTTTAGGCTTAATATATTTCAATACAATTGTGATACCCATTATTTCACAATGCAATAATAAAAATGTGCAAGATTATAGGAAAAACACTACATTATTTTATTTTTATGGCATATATGTTTAAAAAAAAAAAAAAAAAAAAAAATTATGATTACCTTTAATTAAACAATGACTTATAAAGGTGGTTTACAAGGTCACCCACTCCATAGCAATTGGGTAAGCTACTAGCATGGAAAAAATAAATGAACTATTCATTCACAAATGGGTACCAACATTAGAAAAATAAATATGGAACCTGTAAGTTTTTAAAAGGGGCATCACGAAGAGAAAATTTAATTGATTAAGTGTTTACAATAAGAGAAAATAAATAAAGCCCTTATTTTATTTGCAGAATCCAAAGATGTAGTGAACATTTTGGCAAGGCATTTCAGTTCATCTTATCAAAGGATCTAAAGTAGAGGCACTACAGGAGTGCATTAGACAGGGAGGGAATGCCTAAGGAGAAGAAGTTTGATAATGAGTAGTTCACTAACCATATTACCTACTACGTCTATATTATTCTTCATTATCTTGATATGTGATTTTAAGATGATCTGAAGAATTTGCATAGCTATTAGTTAAAATATATGTAATAGATAATACAGTAGTTTTTAGAATCATTATTTGGTTTAGATCTATGTTTGAAAGGTTAATTATGTAACAATATTGTTTTCATTTATTTAGTGTACTATTTGTTTGCTTACATCAAAAAAGTAACCAACAAATTTTTTTGGATGAAACTAATTTAAAAAAGATGCCCTTTAAATATAGAAAACCTAAGCATCAAGGCATTATCCTCTTCTTATTAGGTTTAGTAAGAAAGGGCTTCAAGATTATAGATACCTATTTTTTGAAGACATCTAAGCATTGTCTAGCTGAATGTTATAAAGGGTTATATATTCTATTGTTTTGTGCATTTGAGCAGTCTAACTCATGTTCCTTCTTGACTCTTGGATTTCTATAATAACACTTGATATCCCTGTCATTGATACCACTTCCAACTTGTGTATCTTCTTTAGCATAGGAAAAATCTTAAATGTGTCTAGCTATTGGCACTCCTCTAAATGCAAATTCCTAATTATTAGAGATAAATGGTTAGCTATAGTGTAAGCTTAAAAAAAAATGAACATCATCTAAAATATATAAAATTTAGTGTAGGAGTTGCTCATACAAGTGTTACTGATCCAACATCTGAAAGGTGATGTTCATCATCTACTGAAAGGTGCATTAAGAAAGTTAGTCCCACAAAAGGGAAAAAAATGGTATCTTGTAATAAATGATCTATAAAATCACATCCACACATGCCCAACTTAAACACCTATCAAATGTAGAAACCAAAGTTAGTTGTTAACTAGATGAAAACCATTTTATTATTTATTTGTTGATATACATTAACTTATTAATGATAACAAAAGATGAAAAGTTACAATGAAATAATTCTACATAATACAACAAAGAGAAGGATCAAAAGTTACAACAAACTATAATAATCCATTTTGATAAGAATCTTTCATAATATTAAAATGCCTTAACAATATATTAAAAACAATCTTTCAAATCTGTAAATCATGGATCATAATAAAATTTATGAAACATACAAAAAAAATCTAGTAATTCTCTGTCTATTGATAGGAAAGCCACACTTAGTAAAATAACAGTTTCCAATCTGACCCATATTTATACACTATATGGATTGATAAGTGAGGCTAAGTTAAAGGGACAAATAAGGTGGTGAACATTAATTATGCTAATTAAGTCCAATCTAAATTCTATTAAAATTAAATTTGGGTTTCCCATTTTTTAGCTTCCCATGATTAACTGCAAAGTAAAGACATAGGATCTCTCAGGGAGGCCAAAACTAGACCATCATGAAAGCATCATAATAAATCAAATATAATAACTGAAGAACATTAATGGGGAAAATAAATTCCTTTAATTATGGAATACCATGTGGGTGATGAGATTATTCATATTGCTAAACCTGTAGATCTAGTTGGTGAAGATGTTAAAAAGAAACAATGTTAGAATCATAATATTAGAGTTTCAGATCAAGATGTAACAAAGGTAAATGCTGCTCATGAAAATCATAATCAAAATTATAATAACAGAGTGGTAGAACATAATAAAATTGAAGAAATTGTTGCTCTAAAAAACCATAATCATAATCATAATAATAAAGACTTAGAACAAAATATAATGCAAGAGAATGTCCCTCCCAAGAGAATGTCCCTCCCCATTTATCCCTTGATGTTGTTACTACTAATCCTCATATATGAGATTATGGCTTTTCCTCCTCTTCCTCTTCTTCTACTAAATGAGGTGGAGTTTTAGGATCTTATAAACCAAGAAATTGTAAAAATAGACGCTCTACAGAAGTGTAGTTGATGACCACTACTGTATAAACCCTATCGTAACCCAGTCTGATAGCATCTTATATGCCTCATAGTATGCTCACTATCATAGATTTACAAGTGTCAACTAGAGCATTTGTGTGTCTAAAAATACAAATATATAAAAATTATAGATACACAGAAGGGATATCTACCATGTACCTACAACTAAATAATAAAGAAGTCTACATAGGGATTATGAATAGTTGCATCAAAATTGGTCATTAGCTACCAATTAGGCATGCGATGGCTTCATTGGCATTCAAGGGAGGTGTGATAGTGATGTGTTGGTTGTAGTGAAGTTGTCCCATACCATGTAAATATTTATTCCAATCAAATAAAATGAGATAACCTTAGTTTATCCCTGACCTAAGTACCTGCCATCTTACCTTTGGTTATTTATTCACATATTTGTTAGCATAGAAAACAACATGATGTCATTAGATAATCATGTAGAGATTAATGACATCTTAAAGGATAACGAACCATATTAATTGGGACTAATAAGGCATAGAATTTTACATTTTCTAAACATAGAGATAAAATATATCTATACAAATAAATAAAGGTAAAATATACATAATGTATATAGAACTAGCCTGTGCAAAAGCATCAATATTGTGTCATGATTTGTAGGAAACCCATTGTTGTTGTGTATGTGAGCCTATGTTTTTTTTTTCCTTTTATGTCACCTCTACTTGTACTCTCCATGCTTCCCTCTTGTATGAACTTTCTATAGTGCACCCTACCACAAACTATTAGGTATTTACATGTTTTATATTTTCACTTAGTAACTTAATTTGGAATTGATATCCCATCTTTGGTGTCTACTTATACCAATTTAAGTGCTTAACCAACTTAGTATTAACTATATCAAGTCCTTTTATTAAGAAAATGTTATGTTTAATCCCAAATGAGGCCATGTATAATACTTTTCACATGTATCATAGTGAACAACGAACATCGGGATACAACTATGTCACTTTCAAAAAAAGCTTACCTATATTATAGATCCTAATGCCCAAATTAAAAGTCACCAGAGTCTCATGTGTAGACATTTTAAAGTAAAATTGGCTAATGTATCAAGGTAGTGTCCTCTATGGACATTTTCATTAATTATACAATGACTTGATGTAGTTTTTCTATTAGCACACATGTATCCCATCACAATTAGCTTGGCATAATTTTTCAGAATGGCTCCAACACTTCTTAACAGTCACAAGACACGGATTTTTTATTTTTCTTCACATACAATTAAAATATTTTTTCGGTGCACCATATCAAATAGAAAATGGAAAATTAGGTGAAATAAAGTAGATATTGCATAACCTATTATACACTTAATCTTTAATTTAATCTTATTTAGAATTATTCTAAAAATATATATAAGGATCTACCTTCTATAAAATTAATATTTATATTATTCAACTATATTACTTATTCATATTTTTATGGCATTTACATATATTTCAATTTCCATGTCAAATTTCATAGATTTGTATATCATTAACTAGAAAGTCTTTAATTTTTTACCATATCTTATCATTATAATGATGAGTAATGTTACCAACCAGTCATCCCTATTCAGTCCAGTTAAAATGGCACTTAAAATATGTTTTAATAGATTTTCCTTTGAATGTCTTCATTATTTCTTTAGTTACAAACTATAGTATCAGTTGAAAGTTAATGTTGAATGAATAACTTTCATCACCAAATTTTATGCCACACAAGGTTGATTTTCAAATTTAGTATCTCTTTACCTTTGTAGTTATAAATATATATTTTTTTTTTGTAAAACACATTTTAATTCCTACTAAAATAAAATACATTATATTATAATAGATTGATTAATTATAAAATACATTTACAACAACATTTGGCATAACATATATGTGTAGGTTACTTTCTATTATAGAGCAAAAACAAATACACTAAGTCATTATCATACAATTGAGGCAATAAAAGAATATTTAGAGGTAAGGGATACATTAGACCACCATATATTTTTGTTGTTTTCATGTTTCATTATTTGAAAAAATTCTTAGTATGAAGGCCCCTTTTCCAAACCAATATATGTCACAAGATTTCATAATTTTCAATATGTTTGACACTTTCTTAAAAGTTTATTTGACATTACTTGAACAACTATATAGAGCTCGATAAGTTTTCTACTACTTAAAAGGTGGAACTATAGATTATGGATAAGAACATAGAGCTCAACATGACCATGCTAAATTTGGAAAAGATTATGAGCAAGGTAAATTTAATATGTTAAGTATTTTTTCCTAGAGAAATATCTTTATCGAGATGTACATATATAGTCATTACTAATGTGGATTTTTAGTTGGAGGCTTATTACTAAGGGGTGAAGTCCTCAAATTCCCCTCATATGAGACAAAGAAAATAATATGCTTCTTTCCCCATTTAATGGCTAATACCATGTACCAGGGCTTATAGTATGTGTTAGGATAAAGTACTTAATATATGTTTTGTGGTTAGCATAATATATGTATATGGTCTATCATTGGGGTATTATCCTATTTCGTTGATGATTTAAATGTAGGGAAGGAAATAATTGCAAGCGCAGGGAGTCACATAGGGTCTGCTATTCACCATTGTTATTCACTAGTTTGTTCTTTTATATTTGTATTTGGGCATCAACCTATTTCTACAGGGCCATTATGATTTATAGCATAGATATGTATGGTTCAACTTCCTTTCCCCTATAATGGGGTTTGTTATGTTTCTTCACTCATGGTTGAGAAGCTATAGAAGGGTTGTCATTTCTCAGAAAAGAATGTCGATCGGTGCCTCAATTCACATTGTAGGCACCATAGTTGGATCAAGGTCAATAGGAGTTTCAAGGTGGCCTCTTGGGTTATGTTCTTCTAGTTTCCATGTTACTTCAATGATAATAGCAACAACAATAACAAAGTTCCCAATAGATGTCAAGAGCAAGACTTGGTCTAGGAGGTAGTGAATCCCATTTAGGTATGTTTGCTTCCCTCAATACCTTTAATAATAGGTCTATGAATTCAAACCATCAATCCATGGATTCGGTTCATCAGCAAAAGTAGAAATAGGGTGTAGATAGTGGTGATAATCAGCAAGCCAATTCTCCATTATGTTGCCTAAAATGCAATGATCGTCTCAGGTTTTGTGTTAAAATGTCTGAAACTGCAACTGCAATGCAAACCTACATTTCACTGGCTGTTGTGGTATTTGGGATGGATGCGCAACATTTATTATGTGGACAAGGTTTCCCTTCGATATGCAGGCCATTTTAAATTAATTGTAGGGTTTCAATGATAATTTTCTTATAAACTTTCCTACCCAGAATATTTACTTCAATTTTTTCAAATGTTTTCAATGCCTTTTCTGCTATTTTGTTTGGAATAGTTTGGATTGTTTCCCAGCCAAAATTAAGGTGATCACAAGTGGATCCACTCGGTACAGTCCAAAACCTTCCTGATCAAAACTTTACAGCAGTATATAACCTATCCTATCGGATATCTAGCGTGGGATCAAAAGCAACTTCGTTTTCTTTTTTCATCTTTTATGTGCTTTGCTCTGCCAAATTTAGTTCTGCTTGTAACCTGACTTTGTCCCATGACTAATCATCTTAATTATCGATCGCTCTTGAGAATTTTCCCTTTTTAACTGTTCAATTTATTCTTTTCGAAAGGTTTACAGTCACTTTCTTTTCAATGAGAACATTAAATAGGTATGTACCATCTTACTTATTATTTCAGTTCTGCAAAAAGATTATTGATCATTTCAATATGCAATCGCTAGTATACCTATTTGTTGCCTTTATTCAATTTCTTGGAAAGAGTTTATTTAAAATATCTTTTGAGAGAAATCTTAATTACATATATATTAAATCCATAAAACCTAATGAAAGAAAAACTCATTTTCAGAAATGAAGAGTAGTTCAAATTATATTGAATAGGTTGGAGGATTTGGTTCGGCCGTAGTCTAAGTAGATGGAATTTGTGGCTAAATTATGAGATCCACTGGCAAGCTCAACTGAACTTAGCCTTAGGGATTAAATATCAACACCCTAACTTTACCATATTCTAGATTTCACCCGTACACTAGCTCAGGGCAAGGAAAACTTTTGGAAGTAAATATTCAATGATGTTAATTTAGTATGTTGATATGTGTTTAGTTTTTTTTTTTTTTTTTTTTTTAATATATTAATGTTTTATTAATTTTATATATATATATATATATATATATAAATTACTTTTTTTTCATAAATGAATAATAAATTTTATGTTTATATGATTGTGTACGTATATACACAAACATATATATCCATATATACATAGATATACATATATATACACACACACACATATATACATACATTTCTTACTCATAATTTTTGTATGGCCGTTTCTCGTCACGTTTTTGTTATGGTTGTAGTTTCTGGTTTCTCATTTCTGGGAAAATAGATTTTCTACAGATTACTTATAGAGGGAAAATTTATAAAAAGGTAGTCATTAAGTTAGTGTCAATTTAGATTTAGATTTTCTCAACTCCATTGAACTGCGATTAATCACCTTATTCATACTTCAGAGTTCTATTAAGTATTGAATTTCTATATTCCCTCCATATCCTTGAAATTTGAGATGGACTTCAAGTTGTAACTGCTGAATAACAAATATGACTGTCATCAACTGTGAGGATTAATAAGCAGACTTTGAGTTTCCACAACAAAATTTTCTTTTTCTGATGCAGGGAAAAGTGCTTACCATTGTTATTCAGGATTCTTCCTTCAGCTAGAGTTCAAACACATCTTACAGGGCATGAACATCCTATTTGTGTAACCATATAGTCTCCAAAACAACCTAGACTTCCTCAGTACATGTCTTCTTTTTCTTATTCTTCTTTACAATAGACTCTTCTAACTTACAAAACTGCTTGAGTCAATGTTATTTCTAGTTCTAAACCCACACCACTAGGTACAAACTTTATAAGAATTTGTTAAATAGATCACTATGTGCACTATTAATTCTTTGTTTATATTAGAGTAAAAAATTTGTTTGTGATAATAATAAGATTGCATTTGATAGTGTATTGAGTTTATGGAAATTCATTAGGTGATATTTGAGGTCAACTGTATCTTTCTATTGAATCAATAATGTGTGCTAATCAGATTTTAAACGTCTGCTTCCATTCCTTTGTGTTGCTTTTTCATTCAAATTGTCTCTTACTTTATCATTTCTTAGATCGGCCATTATTTCAGTTAAATATTTTATCTATAAGGCATGCCTGAATTGGTTTTTAAAGGATAAATTTTTTGTCCAGAGATAATTCAATTTACACCTATAATGAATAGCATACACTTTCAAGCTGGGTTTTTATCACTTCTTATAAAAATTTAGAGTTTTAGATAGATGTTGTACATTGATATTTATTTTATGAGTGATTCAATTTATTTATGAATCCTTTGACAAAATGTCTCAAATACAAATATATATTACATAATACTTAATATTTATATTTAAAATTAAAACTTAAAATTTAATACAATATATGTAATATAATAAATTATTAAAAAGAAACCCTTTGACTTCATTGGACCTTCAGGGCAACTACTAGTTACAAGCCATTATCCTTAATGAGATGAAAATTCATGCATTAGACATTGCTCATCACTTTTTTGTTGTCCAAGTAATTACATCCTTATAATAAATGTTGGTTGAAAAATAATCAAATGCACATGCACCAATTATAAATATTTCATTTCCTTGTTACTTTTCACAAATCCACTGGTAATTCTTGTCATCATTAATACTGAATTATATCAATATCCATAAATTCAAGGGCTATGAAAATAATTTTAAACATTGGGTGGTGAGTTTTACCTCTCTATCAGGGAATATGAATGGAATAACTTGACTTTAACTAGATGCAATTAAATGAGTTTTTTTGGGTACATGTATATATTTTCATATTTTGGTTTGAAATGATCATTTTAGACATTTAGACTCTGAATTTTTAAATGGGTAGTGTAATAATCTCTTATTTCCACTATGAAGGGGAGGTAAGTAATTTAAAATCTAAACTTATTAATACTAAATTTTAGAATTTTTTTTATTTTAATTATTTAATTGCTAAATCCTATTATTTTTTAATAACTTTTTCCATTACAAGAGACCAACCATGGTAACCATACTCCTAACCCTCTGACTAACCCTCATAACCCTCTTATCCCTCCTAAATCACCAAAATATCACCCAAGAAGTTAGGAGGTTCTATTTTCACGCAGTGGAAAGAATATAAATTAAATGAATAATTCAGGGAATGAGTAATCCCACATCGACCAACAACCACTGAACCTATTTGGCCAACACCCTAGAGTCAATATTAGGTTTATTTGATAACATATTCTATCAAATTGATAGATTCGAATCATATATAGATAAATGTAGCACTTACTATGTTAAAATTCTATCAACATATGAGGTGAAAGACAAAAAAATATCAAAAGACCTAGTTTATGCCTTATTCATCAAACCAACAATGAATGTACCTTTTTCATTAATTTATAAACATTTCACTATCTACTAATGCCAATATAATTTGATTAGAAATAATTTATATGATAATGTTTTATTACCCATCATATAACAACCATGAGGTCCCATCGTATTTATTTAGTAAACTCTATTGTGAGTTTGTCCTCAATGAAACTGCTAACTATTTTGACTATGGTGAGTTTTATGGATAAGGGAAAGGTTATGCATAGGATCAACTAGGGGCATGTCATGAACCTAATTGACCTGCAAGGATACGTACCCAAAATCAACTCAGCCTAAGATCCCCTATGTGTTAAACAATGTCATGGATATTTACACCTTGCATGTGCTTAGTGCACTTACTAATATTCTCATTCATCATATGATTAGGGTTTTTGATATATATGCTTGAAATATTCCACCTCGTTTACATACTCGACCTCACCATTATAAATACTGTGGTGCTATATGCACTAATCATTAAGATGATGAAGTTGGTGATTATAAGGGCTTAAATGATATGCTCACGAGTAATTATTTTTTCATAGGTACATTTGGTATCCACAAACTAGTCACTACACACACACACACACACACACACACACACACACACACACACGTGTGTGTGTGTGTAATTTTATGTCTCAGGAGGGGTCAATGCCTACACCTTCATGATCCATAATTTCATTTATAGATCTTAGTCATTTAATGTTTACATATCTAGAGCTAGCTTGTGGGCCATCCAATACTTCATATGTATATATTACTAGGCCATCATTTACATATACAAAGGTCAAACTTTGACTTAATATTATACTCTATGTACATGTTTTTATTTATATAGATCTATGCTCATGAAAAACAATCATACATGTTCAAATTAAAATTTCAATGATAGTGATGTGAATATAAATTATATGTGTGAGATGTGTTGGAACATATAAAGAGAAAAACCATAACCTAATAATGATCAACCTTCTAGACAATCTCCTTCAATGTCTAATTATGTATTTCTCATATTTTAAAAAAATATATTCTTATTCCTATTTATTGTAATCATTTTTTTGGTGTTCCTTCATATTTTAAAACTCGTTCTATTGCTTCCCTTTTTTCTTGATTATCATCTCTTCTTCATAATGTTTCTTAAGTACTCAATATTTTCATTTCTACCTATATTACCACTAATTATCTTCAAAATCCTCAATTTTGTTCCCTTGTGTGAATAATAAAATATACACAATATCTTAACTCCTAGATAAAACTAAGCGAGGTTGTTTGTTTGGTTGATGACCACAATATACACTCCTCTATCTCTACGAGCAAATATAGACATAGTTAATGTTACTGCAATATCATATACATAAGCACACACCAAAGTACATGTTAACTTGTAATTTTAAATTGTGAAGATAGATTTATTTTAATAATTTTAATACATACTTGGTAAAATATAACTTATGTGAATTTATTATGTATTCAGGGTTTTCATATGTCATCTAATAGTCTCATTCAAATAACTAGTATGGTACCTTATCGTGTTTATTCCCCATTTCAAATTATTGTTCATGTGCCTCAATCTATCATTGACCTTTTTGAGTGTTAAGAGAACATTAAGCATTAATCCAAATATTATAGTGAGTGCATGTTTAAATTATTTTTGTATTGTAGCTTAAAATTAATTTATAAACTTGGTTGCATGTATTGAATGTAATTTTTTTAATAATATTTGTATTATTACAGGTTTAGATACATGTAAATTAAGAGCTTAGAAGGACCCATACTAAGACCTTGGAGGAATCCAAGGCATTGAGTAATATCCATCTACAATAAGGGGATACCAATAAGAGTCTTCTTTGAGGAAGGAAAAGAGAAGGAAACTATTTTATGAGTAGGATGTCTTAGATGATGTACTTGTTTGTATGCCTGTATGGAAATGTAAGCATTTTGGGGCATTTTGGGCATTGTATGTGTACAAGACATTCACTCCATATTTTATTAAGTTGTTATAGGATGTAATTCTTTATATTCCTATATGTAAATGTATTCATTATGTACATTGTATACCTATATATAATTTATATAACATTCTATCATGTTCTTATTTTTTATACCTTTATGGATTTTATGGATACATACATATATATATATGTGTGTGTGTGTGTGTGTGTGTGTGTGTGTGTGTGTGTGTGTGTGTGTGTGTGTGTGTGTGTGTGTGTGTGTGTGTGTGTGTGTGTGTGTGTGTGTGTGTGTTCATGTTTTGTGGTAGTTATCTTTCTACATGTAATTTGGCTCAGATTAATAACACAAAATTAAATTTGATGGTTGTATGTCCATATTTAGATACAACCATATTTAATATCTCATTCATGTAATTTATTAATACTAACCTACAATAAATCAATATACGTTAAAAGTAAAACTATATGGAAGAAAAGAGTATAATGTTTGAGATAGAGTCATATATTACTATGAAGTGACTCTTATGTTTAGGATACACCATTTAACACTATTATAATATGGATACCATTATTAAAAAAGGTTTTAAATCATTTTGGACTTGATATTCACAATTTGTATTCATTAAATTTATAGGCATACAACATTTATATTATAAGTACTTGATTGAAACAAACAATGGAATACTCATCTCTTTCATACCTTATTTATATTCCCTTATATAATTTACTTGTACATGTTTTATGAAGTGGTTATGTTCTACCTCTTCCTTTGGTATGTTCTCTCTTTGGATATGTTTTACATTCTTATTTGGAGACTATTTTTTGTCCCTTTGAAGTAGTGCAAGATTGTAATTATCATGTCTCCCGAGGCCTTATAATAATTTGGTGGTTACAGACATTTTATTTCACTTCATAAAAAAAAATTATCCCTCTCCACTACACCCATAATTTCCATATATTCTCTTCTTATTATATACCTACACTATTGTTCAAAAGCACATAAACACTGACAATAAATATTGTCAAAGTTGAAGCTATAGTTGGATAAATCCACCTCTGATGTCTCATGATTTGGAATGGAATTAGACACATGTCTAGGGGGATATATAATGTCCAAAAATGGGTAGATGGCCTTCTATCATGCCCAATCCTGATACCCACCACCCATTTTAGCCTAAAAAATGCCATTCCCAAAATAAGGAAAATGTGATTTTTAGCAAAAATTCAAGCATGCATAAAATGCAAACCAAAATAACCCTCAATTTTTTGTTTAATACATATAATTTTACCATGAATCATGTTTTTGGAACCTTGGAGATGAATTTATGGCACAAGTTGTAGTGACAGGTCCTAAAATATAACATTTTTGCATTGAAGAGAAAAGTTCTTGTCTTCTGACTAGAATTTCTTCCTCTAGGACATCCAAGTGTAATTTCCTCACTTAAAAAACACACACATATATATATATATATATATATGAAAATTACATGTTATCCCATTAAATAAATATATAAATACACTTGGAATCATGTTTTCACAGTGTTTAGGTGTGTGGAAACACTGAGAATAAACATTATCAAAGTTGAAGTTAAAGTTCAAGAACTCCACCTCCAGTGCTTTATGGCTTGAAACTGGCATTAAAAGCATTCCCAAGGTGGTTTATAACATATAGTAACATTTTTTTATCATATAATCATGTGTGTTTAAAATACCCACCACTCTTTATATCCTTAAGAACACCCTTCTGAAAACAAGAGAAATGTAGGATTTAGCCTAGCTTTAGGCATGCATAAAATAAAAACCATAAGTTCTTAGAATAAAATTAAAAAACATTCATGTGCATGTCCAATACATATAATTTAAACCTTTATCATGTCTATATAAACTTGGATATGAATATGTGGCACAAGTTGTAGTGATGGGTCTTGAAATATAATATTTTTATAGTGAAGAGATAAGTTATTGTCCTCAAATAGAGATTTCGGTCTCCATAACCTCTAGATGAAAGTAACTTTCTTCAATAACAACTATATAGGATAATTAAAATTTTTCATATGACCAAAATTTCCAAATATACTTAGAATCATGTTTCATTATTTTTCAAGAGCATGGAAACATTGACAACAAATGTTTTTGAACTTGAGGTTGTAGTTGTAGAACTCCACATCTATTGTTTTGTGGCTCAATTATAGCATTTATAACACTTTCATGGTGGTTTAAACACATAGGACCAATTTTTTGGCCTACAATCATGCCCAATCAAGACACCCACCACCCATTTTGGCCTTAAAAATGCCCTTTCCAAAATAAGAAAAATGCAAATTTTAGCCAAACTTTCATCATGTATAAGAGAAAAATTGTAAATCATTGGAATGAATAGAAAGAAACATCAGATGAATTCATAATCCCTATAATTTTAACCTAAATAATTTTTACGGAACACTAGATATGAATCCATGGTGTAGGTTTTAATCATAGGTCTTCAAATGTAATATTTTTTTAGCAAAGAGACAAATTATTGTCCTTCAACTGACATTTATACCTACAAAACCTACAGATGTAATTACCTAACTTATAAACATGTATTTATATTCAATTTAAATTTTGTCCCATGACCATGATGTCAAAATCCATCTGTAATCATGTTTTCAGTACTGTTCAAGAGCACAGAAACACTGACAACAAATGTTGTCAACGTTGAAGCTGCAATTGGATAACTCTTGATCTAGTGCTTCATGGCTTGAAACTAGAATTTATAACATATTTTGGGTGGTGTATAACATTCATTACCATTTCATTTTCCATTGATCATGTCTGGTTTAATATACCCAGCACCCATTCCATCCTCAAGAACATGCTTCCTATTACAATAAAAATGTAGTTTTTTATCCTAACTTTAGGGGTGTGTAAAATGGAAACCACAAGTTATTAGCACTTTGTTTGTTCAAATTATCACTTAATTTAGTGTATTTAATTGTTTTATATTTCATTTATTATGTAACATTTTAATATGTTCCTTTTTTTTGGCCCCTATGTCATTTTATGGTATTTTAACATTTGAATATGTCATTGTGTGTTAATTGGACCTTTTAATATGTCATTTATTTTTTATTGTGTGAAATTTATTTCAATATGTCACACTTTTAAAAACAATAATGTGTCATATTAAATTCCCTTAATTAATACATCGCCCATGTAAAGTTATCATATAAAATCACCTAAGTGTTCATCATCTAACATTATTCGTCCTTAATATCACATGCTCTTCAAATCTATCTAGTCAGCCAATTATTTTTTGTCCTATTATACACCAGATTACCAATTTCTCTCTTTTCCTCATAGCATCTATGATTAAAAAAAAAAACCATTCAAACCCATCCCTTGAAACTTATTCTAACATGCCTTTAATGGAGTTTGGTGCTATGGGGACTTACACTGAATATATCAAAGATTCCCTAAATTAGATAATATGATGAGTTTTTATTCCATGTTCTCTACATGAAATTATAAAATTTAGAGAGGAAGGAGATCCTAATTCACATGATACCTAATATGTCATTATTTTGAGGTAACTCTTACCTTTAGAGGGGCTTTCAATGAAAATATTTCTCAAAATGCTAGAAGTAATTGACCTCGACTAGTATTATCACCTCCTTGAGGATTTTATACTTTCCTTTAGATAACTCATGGCATAATTCATCAACTCCTTTGACATTAAAATTTTTATTAAAACTAACCTTTGATAATTCTTGCAAATTAGAAAAGAAAAAAATAATCTACTTCTCTTCATTGTGATTTGGTCGTAAGTTCTATATTCATCTATTATGTGATCTCTTTCTTCATTTATTTAACAAGAGAATGATGGAATATGTCTAAAAGTTCCCTTAAATGTCCTATAGATAATAGCATGAGATTACTTTATGAATCGATAAAGTAGTCACACAAAATGATAACAGTAGGAGTTTTCAAAACATAATCCAAAATAACATTAATAATAAATGCCCTAAGGTTATCAATATAAACTATAATTCCACCACTGATGGCATGACCAATGAAAATAAGAAACCAAAACCCATAAACAATAACCAACTACAACCCATGAACAAAAATAACACCAATAAAATGCTAGTATGAGGAAACTCCTCCTATGTGTGGTTCATGTAGTTGATTTAAATTCTCCTCCACCATGAAATATGAAGTTTTAAAATCCCAATTAAACCCCTTTTTAATAATTCAAATATTTCCTATTATTTCAAAGTAGACCCTTTTATCAAGGGAACAACCAATAAAATTTTGGTCAACAAGGACAAAATCAAAGACCTAGAGATCATCATCCAAATTCACCTTTTTCAAATATAATGGGATGTCACATTTATTATTTAAGTGAGTATAACAATTCTATTTAGAGACTCTCTTAATACCAAAGGAAAACTTCTATTGACATGTTTCTAAAGAATGAAAATGTGAACCCTAAGGATCTCCAAAATGGTCTTGTGACACACCAAAACCTATAAATTAATGAAAGCCCTTTCCATAATAACTAGATGCATGTTACCCAAATCCAATCAAAAGGTAGCCAATAAATATAAATAATCCAATGAAACCAACCTCCTTTAGTCAAAACTCATCATGTTTTGCATAATTTAGAATATAATTTTATTATTAAAACTATGGTAAATTATGAATTGGTTGCAAAATCTAAGAAAACATTTTACCACATGTATTTTATTAATTTACTCAAGATTATTTTTTTCCCACTATTCAAAATTACTCAGTTCTATAGGTTTGAGACAGTTAGCTAGTGTCACTCCTCTACCTCAAGTCCAAATCAATCAATTCATCTTGATATATTGCCACTACGGCAAGATTATAGGGATGTTGGTAAATTGTTAGACCTTAGAATTCTCCCTTTTGATATTTGAGATGACTAAGAGGGTATACTAGATTTATATCTATAATTATGGTTCTATAAAAAATATGTGAAAAGAACAATGGTAGATGATGGGAATGTTGTTAAAATAGTCCTACTTTTTTCCATCATAAGATTATTTATAGAGAAAAAACATGTTGAAAAACTAGTAACACCCTTTGAGATATGATAGTCTCAAGTCCACTTCCATAGGAACCATTGTGCTTCCCATCACCTTAGGTCCCAAGACTATGTTGACTAAATTATACATAATTAATAAAGAAAATAATTACAAAATGAATTTTGTAGGACCTTGATTCATAGGATGAAGGTGATCCCTTCTACCCTTTTCTAACATATTTGGTTCCTCCATTTAGGGAAGAATTCATATCCCAAGTAGATCCCAAAACTTTTGACACCTTTCAAGTAAGAATACATAGACAACCATCGTTACACATATATTATCACTTACCCATAAATGGTGTAACAAAACCTCCACATCTAGTTGACATCAAAGAGCCCATGAATCCTAAAGTATATGTATTAATAAATGGGAATAACTTCATAAATCCCATTTAAAGCATAAAAATAAAGAAAAAGAAGTTATAAAAATAAAAACATAAAGTGGTAAAGATATTGAAATGATGCCAACCATCTCGAATATATGACACTTATGTTTCTATTCAACCAATGAGGAGTAGAAACCTAAAATGTATTTGAATCTCAAGACCAAGAGAACTTGGAAGGGTTAGCTAACATACTTGACATTGGCATGGTTGAGATATCATCAAGAAACTATCCATATCCAAGATGGTGATTATTCCTCCATGCATGATCTTTCTCCATGTACTATCAATGGGACATTGACTATGATGGAGAAATTTTCTTCATGGTGTAGAGATAGGAGTTATACTAATTTCCACATAAGGAACATTTATGTCGTTAGTTTATAGACCTGAATTTGACTATACAAAAAATGGGATTGAATATTACTCATTATTTGGGGTGTGTATATCTAAATGGCAATGTCTTTAAAACCTAAAAATCCAATGTGACTCATATGTAGTTAATAACCAAGCCTTAAAGATTTATTAGTGTAACACTGAACATATTTAGCTCTATATAACTAATGTGTGCAAATTTGTTAAGGATTTTGAATATATTTTAACATAAGGTACTCCTATATAAATTAATAAATTCATTAACTCTATGGATGATTCCTCCTCAGGTTTTGATTCTTACCCTATGAACCCAATCAAATTTCATAGTATCCATCAAGACATAATCTCTCATGAAAAAAGTGTCGAATGACAAAACTCTCACTCACATTGGGAAGGATATTATCCCATTGTTCCTTGACTTATTTTAAAATGATGATGAAATTATAGAGTTATTATAGGCTTATAATGACCTCCCATATTTTCATTATAAGATAATTTTCACTCTCCTTTATTATCTCACATCAGCCCTTAGATAAAAATATTAAAATTTGTATTACAATGTTGAGGATTATCTATCTTCAAATGAATAACTTGATGTTTTCGTTTATAAATAAAATATTATTATCTTTATATTGCCCCTGACAAATTAGAGTAATAGAATGCCTCAGTCATTGAGGATACCACCAATATTATGATAGGGACTGAAGATAACCCTAGAATCATCAAACTCAATTCTTCACTATCACCAAAATAGGTGTAAGATCACAAGAATTTGGAAGACTTCAAAATCTTTTGCCTTTTTCCTATATAGTTATGGTAGGTATATAACTTGAAGTTATCTTTCATAATTGGGTCACAATATCTAATGTGAAACTTGTAAACTAAAATATAAGGCCATGCAATAACAAAGTTATAGTAATTATGAAAGAAGAGGTTATTAGTATGCTCATATTAGGGTTCATAAAAACCATGGATTATTATAAGTGGATGTCTAACATAATTCCCATTATCAATAAGAATGGAAAAATTAGGACATGCATCTATTTTCATGATATTAATGAAGCATGTCATAAATATGATTTTCCTTTCCCTTTAATTGATGTTAAGTTGAATGCTACCATAGGTTATTAATTATTATCCCTTATGGATTGCTTTTCTCAATACAAAAAGATTTGAATTTTAGATAGGGATCAAATCAAAACCTCCTTTACTACACCATAGGGTATTTTTTCCTATGTAGTCATGTCCTTAAACCTTAAAAATGCCAAGGAAATATATCAAATATCCATGTCCAAAATTTTCCATCATCTTGTCCATAATATAATGGATTTGTTTTATGGTATTCTAGGGGAAGTAAAAATGATGATTAAACATTTAGATGCATTACACACCATCCTCACACATTATATTAAATATAGTGTCACTCTAACTAGAAAAATATGTGTTTTGTAATGAAATTACTTTAAGAGTTAAGTATAACAGCAAAATTATATCCAAATATGACTGAAATATATCCCAATATATGATAATAGATAAGCCACTTTGAGGGGGCAACCTTGACAAGCTTCAATAAGAGCAAAATTCACAATATGATGATATTATTACCCACTACCTCCTATATATAGTCTAACTAGGCCATGGTTACTCCATAGGCCGACCTACTAACCACAAGTCGGCCACAATATAATGTCAAAGAGGGATAAGTAAGCCACAAGTAAGCTAATATTATCCTCATACATGTGATAGGTTAGGGGCGTAACATGACTTTCCCCTTCAAACTGACATTGTCCTCAACATTGAACAACTGTGGATGTTGTTGCAAAAATTATGCACCTTCCCAAGTTACATCTTCACTGCTTTGGTTTTTCCGCTTGAAAAAATATTCCTTAATCTCTATGGTTCTCAACCTATTAGTACGTGTTTGGAGGATCTTCTCTGGTTCCAAAATGACTAGTCCTTCATCTAGTTCTGGGAGCTCTGTTTGGGCACAAACTTTCTGTCCAATGACCTTCTTCAAACAAGAAACATGAAATATTGGGTGTATGTGAGATGAATGAGGTAACTCGAGCTTGTAAGCCACACTTCCAATTTTTTGTAGAACCTAATAAAGGCCATAATACTTTGGAGCAAGTTTGTTGTCCTTTTTCTATTGCTTCAAGGACATCTGCTTGTAAGGTTGCAAACGAACAAATACCCAGTCACCTACCTCAAAATTTTGCTCACTCCGGTGTTGATCTGCTTGTTGCTTCATCCTATTTTGTGCCAAAGCCAAATTCTCTCTTAAGCTAGCCAAAACCTCTTGTTGATGTTGAATGTACTCTTCCACATCTCAAACCTTGGTGTGCACCTTTAATGAAGAAGTGATGGAAGGTGGATGGTAACCATATAGTGCTAGAAATAGAGACATTTTAGAAGAGGTATGGAAAGATGTGTTATACCACCATTCTTCAATTGGTAGCCATTTAACCCAATGTTCTTGTTTATCTGATACAAAACAACAGAGATACCCCTCTAAACATTTGTTAACCACTTCAGTTTGTCCATCAGATTAGGGGTGGTAAGATGAGCTATGAGCTAGCTGAGTACCCAAACAAGAAAATAGTTCAGTCCAAAAATTACTAGTGAAAATAGGATCACGATCACTTACAATTATTTTTGGGGTTCCATGTAATTTGAGAACTGCTTCCATAAAAATAGCTATGACTGTACTTGCTGAAAATGGGTGTGAGAGAGCACAAAAATGGGGATATTTTGTAAGCCTATCCAAAATGACCAAAATAACATTATTACCTTCTGAACAAGGCAACCCAGTGATGAAATCCATGGAAACCTCCTCCCACCTTTGACTAGGAATTGCTAATGGTTGTAACAAACCTGGGGTCTTAACTGTTTCACCTTTATTCTGTTGGCATATCATGCATTCTTCCACAAAATTTTGTACATCTCCCTTGAGTCCTTCCCAAAATAATTCTTTCTTAATTCTATGATAAGTTTTCAAGAACCCTGAGTGTCCCCCAAGTCGAGATGCATGTAACTCTGCAAGAATCTTATGCTTAAACTCTAAAGTTTTGCACAAGTATAACCTACCCTTATACCATAGGACATTACCTTTCCACTCAAATATGTCAGAGGATAAATTACCTTGGTGGAGATTTTGAATCAGAACCTGTGTATCCTTGTCTTGCTCCCATGCTAACCTAGCTTCATCCACCCAATCTGCTTGGAATATGGACATTGCACCAAGTAGTGCTTCTGTGGATGCATCCCGTCTAGATAGTGCATCAGCTACTACATTATCTTTACCCTTCTTGTAGATGATTTCAAAATCATAACCCAACATTTTGGTTACCCATTTTTTTTGTTCCTCAGATGATAATCTTTGCTCCAAAAAATATTTGAGACTATCATGATCCGTTTTCACCTTAAAGTGTCTACCCATCAGATAAGGCCTCCATTGTTTAACTGCATGAAGAATAGCCATCATTTCTTTCTCATAGATAGGTTTTTGTAGATTCTTACCTTTGAATTCATGGCTTTCAAATGCAATGGGTCTTCCTTCCTACATTAGTACTGCCCCCAATCTAGACCCAGAAGCATCACATTCAATAATGAATGTTTGTGAGAAATCTGGAGTAACCAAAACTGGAGTGGTGCACATAGCTACTTTTAGTTTCTCAAATGCTTTGGTGGCATCATCATTCCAATGGAAAGCATCCTTCTTTAACAATGCAGTGAGTGGAGCTACTATACTGCCATAACCTTTCACAAATCTTCTATAGTAACATGTTTGTCCAAGAAAACCTCAAAGGTTTTTGAGAGTTTTTGGCATGGGCCATTCCATTATCGCTTTGATCTTCTGAGGATCAACATTGAACCCTTCATGGGAAACAATGTGACCAAGGTACTCTACCTCCTGTACTCCAAAAGCACATTTAGATGGCTTTGCATAAAGTTGGTGCTTCTCCAAAACAATCAATACATGTTTCACATGTTGCAGATGTGCTTCCCATGTCTGACTATAAATCAATATGTCATCAAAGAAAACTAGCACAAACTTCCTTAAAAAAAGCCTAGAAATAGTGTTCATCAAGCTCTGAAAAGTGGATGGTGCATTTGTAAGACCAAAGGGCATTACCAAAAACTCATAATGGCCCTTATGTGTTCTAAAAGTAGTTTTATGAACATCTTCATCCTTGATTCTAATTTGATGGTACCCTGAGTGAAGATCCAATTTTGTGAAATAATTAGCACCATGCAACTCATCAAGTAAATAATCAATTACTAGAATAGGAAACTTATCTTTGATGGTGTACTTGTTGAGTTCCCTATAATTGGGGCACATCCTCCATGTGTCATCCTTCTTCCGCACCATGACCACTGGTGATGAATATGCACTTTGGCTATGCTTGATGATCCCTGCCTCCAGCGTCTCATGGACCATCTTTTCAATTTCACTTTTTTGTGCATATGGATATCTATATGGTATGATTTTGGTGGTTGACTACCTAGAATTAGTTGAATGGCATGATCATGTTCTCTTTTTGGTGGTAGTCCTTTTGGCATGGCCCCAAAAATAGATGAGTGGTCTTCAAGAATTATTTGTAGATCAGGATGTGTAGATACCTTTAGGGGTTGAACTTCTATAGAGCATAATCGTGCAATAATTCCCTTTGTCCCCTTTTTTAGCATCTTGGTCATCTAATGTGAACTAACCAATTGTGGAGATTTTGCATGTAATCCATGTAGTTCAATTTTCTTACCTTCAGAATGAAAGTGCATGAATAGTTCTTAGAAGTTCATCTCAATGGTACCTAAGGTTGTGAGCCATTGGACTCCCAAAACAATGTCTGTGTTACCCATGGGAATAACAAACATAGGAGAGTCAAGATTGTACCCACCCATAGTAAGCTTAATACTATGGCATTTGCCTGAATATTAATTGTGCCACCATCTACAATTATGACCTAAAATTATGGTGCTAGGTAGATGAAACAGTTCAATCAAGTGGCCAACTTATGGTTTATAAAGTTATGTGTGCTCCTTGAATCAATCAACACTATCACCTTTTGTTTCTTGAGGAAACCCACCACCTTAAGAGTTTGTGGAGTGCTAATACCTGCAAGTGCATGACAAGAGATTGTAGGTTGGGAATCTTCAGGTACCTCCTCTATATCTTCCTCATCATCATTGGAGGCATCATCTGCTTCTTCATCTTCATTTGGTCTCTCAATGTAGAATAACTTCTTCTCAACACATCTATGTCCTTTACTCCACTTTCTATCACAACCAAAACATAATCCTTTTGCACGATTTTCTTCAATTTGCTCAGGGGTCAATATAGTAGGTGGAGGAAATGTTGATGATGATATGCTATGATATTTGAAGTGAGTGAATGGCTGCTTCTTGTTGGATATGAATTTTTCCTCAGCTCTACATGCTAGGATAATAGATTTAGAAATAATAAGTGGATTAAACATGTGTAACTCATGTTGAATGTGGTCCTTGAGTCCACCCAAAAATAGGTCATTCAAGTTTGCATCAGAAATTGTCTCCACACGTATGGATAGGTTCTAAAAATGATGAATATAATCCTTGACGGATCTAGTTTGTCACAATTTTGCCAGTTGGCTGAAGTAATTATCTGTCACACTATTGCCATAGTGTAATTGTAGTTGCTTTGTAAAAATTGACCAGGTGACATTGAGACTCATCTTTTGCTTTTGAGCACACAACCATCAATACCAATTGAATTGATCAGGTTCAAGATACAAGGATGCCATGGTAACCCTCTGTCCACTTGGAATCTGATGTAGGTCAAAAAAAATCTCTATTTGGTTGAGCCAATTGAGTGGATCTTTTCCATCGAATTTGTGCATATCCACTTTTGGTAATAGGTTCTTCTGTGGCCATGGAGTTGGATTTGAAGTAGACTGCTTAGGAGAACCACCCTGGTGGGTTTTTGACATAGAGTCAGCTTGATGATTTTATTGATTAATATTCAAAGCCGTCATGATATATCCCAAACTATCTTGTATGGATTGCATATTAGATTGTATGTCTTGCACCTCACTCTGAATGCCTTGCACACTATAGTCAAGCTGGCTCACTTTGTGATCTATGTCAGAAAACCCTAGTACAAAGGGTCTATTACATCCCCCTTTTGACTCCATCTCATTCTTATTATTAGTTTTTCCTAGAGTTTCTGCACCCTTTTCTTGGCCCCGAGTTTGTGGACCTGCCATAAAAGGGTTTTACAATGTCGACCCTTATTGACACTTTTGACCCAACTTTGACCAAGCAATTTTGGAATTATTTCAGCCTCAATTCAAAATATACAAATAAAAAACCATAGCCAAATTTTTTTAATATTTCCAAAAATGTAAACAACTCAGAAACATTCTTTGAATTGCGCACGATAGAGCAATTTTATGAAAACCCATAAAATAGTGATAAATTTTTAAAAACAGATCCAAATGATCTGAAATTTTTATGGAAGCTTAATTTAATGATTTTACACCTCTAATAAAAAAATTTAAGAGAAAATTTCAACTATTTTTTATATATCACAAAATTAGTGTTTCACCCACAAGTTTGCCCAAATCACAGTTTTGATACCACTTGTAATGAAATTACTTCAAGAATTAAGTAGAATAGCATAATTATATTCAAATATGACTGAAATATATCCCAATATATGATAATAGATAAGCCACTTCGAGGGGGCAACCTCCACAAGCTTCAATAAGAGCATAATTCACAATATGATGATAAATGATTACCCACTACCTCCTATATATAGTCTAACTAGGCCATGGTTACTCCATAGGCCGACCTACTAATCTAAATAAAGCCACAAGTTGGCCACAAGTCAGCCACAATATAATGTCAAAGAGGGATAAGTAAGCCACAAGTCAGCTAATACTATCCTCATACATGTGATAGGTTAGGGATGTAGCATGTTTGGAATCTTGTGCATAAAAATCCTAAATTATATAATCTCTTAGCATGGAATCATATTGACCTAACCAATATTATATTAATCTTAAACATGTTTCCCCCAACTTATGATTTAGTGATTAAGTGACATAAATATTATCAAATATCAAATAAAATTTTAAATAGGTTATGAAACTTAAAGAATAATTTTACCTTAAAGTGAACATAAACCACAAAGTTAAGACAACTATGAAAAGTTGGGAACCATCAAATGGTGAAAAACCCCACATTAGTATTTAAATATTACAAAAACAATCTTAAATTACAATGGCATGAAGATGCTAGGAGAATAATGGCCTTAAGCCAAGAGATCATCAAGGATGCAAAAGTAAGATTAGATCAAAAAAATTGAGATGTGTGTATAAAGTATAGAATAAATGGAAAATGTAGCTCTTTATAAAGAGCTAAGATAGAAAAAAGGTTACAAGTGCAAAATTCAGCATATGTTTCATGTGACCCTAATCCTTACATAATTGGGAAGGATGTGTATGTCATGTGGGGGGAGATAAGTTATATGAAAGTTACTCCAAATCTAATAACTAGACTAAGAGGGTGAGTGACACCTCAAAAGTTTAGAATAAAGTGTATTTAAAAATACACTAAATGTACATACACATAAAACTTAGGATAAGCCTATAAACATATACGAAGGACCCAAATTATGGTTAATTATACAACACTCCCTCATAATCTTAAATTTAGGTTTACAAAGTTGGATAAAACGTTTTAAAAACAAATAGGGATTTGAAATTTCATATTACTCACCCTTAATATAAATTTCCTTCTATTGGAATTATAATAGTTTGAAGAGAAGAAAGAAGAGAAAGTTTCAACAAAATTTTCATGGATGAAAGTGTGATCAACAAGAATGTCTAATAATCCTCTTCTGATAATGTGGTTGATCTCAAATATAATAAATATAAATAAGGAAAACTAATGATCCACAAAACTTGCAACATAAAATAAGTTAATACCAATCTTTCAAGTTAAATATCTAATATGCCAAAAATGCAATCTAAATACATAATATAAGAAAAATAGATGTAAAAATAAATAAATAGATTAACGATAATTTTCATCATAAAATACATAAATTTGCACAAAAATAAGTTGTTAAAAATAACCAAAGCATATATCTTGTGCAGCAAAAATCAATGGATGCAATAAAAAATATATAGTTAATCAAAATGGAGACAAAATAGATGCATCACTTACAACATATATTATACATGAAGCATTAAAAGAATTAGCATAGTAAAACATATCAATATCTCTATAAGATCTATTCTTTTAGGAATCCAATTAGTTTCACCCCTACAAATAGGATATTTATTCATTTTTCACCAATGCAAAGTGTTAATGTGTATTTACCATAATATTTGAATGGGTGAAATTTCTAATATTTAGATATATGATGCCTATATTTTTTAGTATACACATAATGCTTAACAATTTTAACCAAAGCACGAGCATTAGAAGCATTATAATCAAAATAAGTATCATTATAAGTTCTATACAAAGGATAATAAGATGTCGAATTTGCATTAAAACTAATAGAATAATCAGAATCTAGACATCTATAATTTGCATTACAAGTAGGTAAAATAAGTTCAAGAATACCATATTCATACTTACAAAGTGCACCACCTCAATATCTCATATTGTGTATGATTTTTAAACCAGGGTTCGTAAAATAAGTATGAAGTTGAGTTTGAGTTCATTTAGAAACATAATGAGATAATGACTTCATTTAGAAAAATATTAATCTTAAGTTAACACAAACTAAAAATTTGACATGAATGTGACAAGTAAGGAAACCATCAAATAATGAAAACCCACACACTATTATTAAACACTTGCAATAAGAATATCCAATTACAATAACATGAAAAAACTAGTAGAAAGATGGCCTTAGTCCAATAGAGAATTAAGGATACAAGAACAAGATTATATCAACAAGATTGATTTGTGTCTATCAAGTGTATAAAACAGGGAAAGGATAACTATCTGTAAGGAGCTAAGGGAGAAAATAAGTTATAATTAAAAGTTCCAACATATGTGTCATGTTTCTCTAATGCTCTTACAAGTGGGAAGAATGTGTGTTTCATGTGGGAGGAGAGGATCTATATGTAAGTAACTTAAAATATAACAAATGTATTAGGGAGGTGATTGACACCTCAAAAAGATACAACAAATTGTATTTACAAATATAATAAATACACACACACACATAAAACTTAGGATAAATCTAAAATCCTATAGAAAATTACTAAATTAAGTTAATTATCCAAAATTAGGTCATTATTAGGGAAGTTGGGGTCCATTTGAGAATATATACATGACCTTACTTATATAGTTCATCCTATCAATAATTTTCATATGAAGGCAAATTCATTGACTTAGATGAGTGACTGTCATAATGCATATGAAGTGGTAATTTTTTTTTTATGTCTCCTATAACACTCATAGTACCCAATCCTACCAAGCCTCTCATAAATCACATTAGATCAATTGAAATTTTCATCACCTACATTTTATCCTAGGAGGATCATAATGGGAAGGATCATGCCATCTATTTTATCATTCGCATTGTTGTCAACTACAATACACATTATACTCAAGTATAGAAAGTGTGTTGGGCCATCTTGTTTTTACTCATCTAGGATTATCTCTTGTATGAAAATCCCACTAAGACACCTCTTTTTATAGGTAAGGTATTATATATCCTAAAATTCACTCATCTTAAAATTAAACTTTATTGTGTCATGTTTATAAAGATGTAATTATTTAACATTACAACATATGTGAGAATTATATTAGAAAAACAAAATATATATACCATTTGAATCATGTATGTGACATATGAGGTAAGGCATATGAAAATGTAATAAAAAATTCATAGTAGAAAATTGTAATAGAAGTGTAATTAGTAACTATTTCATGATATGGATCATGGTACTTATAAAAATTAACAATCACACAAACATAACAAGTACGCCATACAATGAAATGAAAGGTTGTATATAATGAAAATGTTAAAATGTCACATTAAACAAAGGGCCAAGGTTCAAAAGTAATGGAGATGTTCAAATGTTGCACATACCAAATAATGATCTTATAGAGATGTTCAATAAATTACACATAAAGGCCAAAGGCCATACCCAATAGACAGGAAAATTCTAATATTATATGTCAAATCAATAGCATCAATGTATTATATAACTATAAATATATTCTAACCTATGTATATGTAATGTGAGCATATCCTAGAAAATAAAATACCCATATATAGAATGCAAGAGAGATATGTTAGCAAGACATTTGTAAAAAGTATATATCTCAATAGTATAGTAGTTATAGAATGGTAACACCTATAAGTATATTAACCTTTGGATAAAATTACACTATTTTTTTATGGCCATGGAGTATAGGCAAGTACAACATATTAGTCCATATGAAATAGTATGTCATACATAAAACTCATAAATACTAGTGAAATATATGTTTGATAAAAAAAAGTATGTTCTCTACCAATAATGAGATATTTAACATCTAAATGATTTAAACTAGATGTATAATCATGCTCAGGTCTTTTTTAGCTTTTTAGAATATTGTGAATTTTTGTATTTTTAAATATTTAATTTTTGTACTTTTTAGATGTTGGAAATGGAATGGAAAAGGGAGAGATTTTAACAATGCACAAAATGTGTCTATGTAAATTATGCACTGAATATGATGAAATGGCCATATACGATCAATTTACCTCCATTATATTCTTTAGTGTAGGAGATAAAATAAGTTTGTGGAGGGATTATTCTACATCTTCATTTCATCAAAGGTACACTTTTCAATGTATGTAATGTACATGTATGCAAAATATAACACACAAAAGAATTTTTTTAATGAATAAGTATTATTTTTCATACTATAACTAAATGTAATATTGATAGTTTAGATGTATTAAGGCTTTGTTTGTTCATATTTTGATATGTCTATGTCAAAACTTTAATAGCACAAAATTAACTCACTAAGAAAAAAAATGATATTCAATACTGATTGTAATTGGTCAAAATTATTTGTAATGGAAAAATGTAATTTGTTTTAATCAAATTCTAACAATAACAAGTTAAATAGAAAATGATGATAGTAAATATTACTATGTTTCGAAGGACTATTCAGATCTAGAAAGTGAAAAAGCAGCTCACCAAGAGGCCAAGTATTCATAAAGAGCTAAGGGATAGAATATTGATCAAATTGATCGCATGTGTAAGAAGTATATACTAAGAACATGATAAGACAATCAAGAAGACATGTATTATTATTATTATTATTATTATTATTATTATTATTATTATTATTATTATTATTATTATTATGTTTTTTAATATTTTATAATATTTTAAATTTGAAAAGTTATAACCAATAACTTAGTCAACGAGATGATCCCATGTATTCACTGAATAAAATATGTAATCACCATCTAAATTCCACGTTAAGGCATCAATAGGAATGATATGACTATGTGTAGTTCTTATGTCATTGAAATTATCTAACCAATCCTTTGCATAATCATGATCATAAATATATTATTGTTCCTAGAATTATGGTATGACACTCTTATATATATATATATATATATATATATATATATATATATATATATATATATATATATATATATATCCAACTACACCATACTATGGTATTGAAATTTTTGATTTCATTTGCTTTGCATATGAGATGCATCATATATCTTTGTTAAAATGGTAAAAACTATCTTTGTTGCATAGTTAATTGAATATATATTTCCCTCAATCTATTCCTACTCTACATATTTTTTTCTTTTGAAATTGTAACCATTTCACATTCATGCTCAAATGTATCATAGTCATGATCTTTACCTAATATTTCCCCCATTTTTATCATCCATGATTTTTAGTGTTGCATTGCATTGGTTTAAGATAGAGTTGATGTGAAATATAACATAACATAATTTTGATGCAAGTTTTATTGGAAACTCAATGGATTTAATGTATCACTAAGGCCTAGTAATATTACCCAAGTGTTGACTATCATACCCAAGATGTTGGATAAGTGTCATGCTAACAACTAACTTTTACATTTCTTTCCATCAATATGAAGAGTAAGAATAAATGGTTGTAGATATAAAGAACACTTTTTAGTTAACATTTTTGGAACCACATTAGCCTTATCTGGTATGTCTTGATTTTGAGTTTTCTTTGTGATAAACCCTTTTTTAAGGATGCCTTCTTACTTATCTTGATTTTTTTTCAACTTATATAACTATTATTCTAGTAACTTCTCCTTTTCTATTTGTCCCCTTTTTTGATCTAGTTTTTCCCTTTGTAATTTAAAATTTTACAACATTTATTATTCATCTTTCACCTTTTGTAACATTTATTTAACTAATTTTGCCTTCAGGAGCCTTTCCTTATCTAATTTCTCAAATTTTTCTATTTTATCTATTTGGTCTTGTGCCTTAGGAGATCATATCATAGTGTGAGTGGGTGAATTAATTTATTTATCTATTATAGGATGACCACTATCAATGATACTTCACATTTTTTTTCTTAAAAACCCAACAATTATCTTTATGGTGTCAATGCATTCTATGATATGAAAAATAGTATTTTGATCTCCTTATAAGATTCATAAGAGGTAATGTGATAAGCTTGTTTTAAAAAATTTCTCTTAGAATTACACTTTAACTCTTTTTAGCCTTTTGTATACTTTTTGAATCATTAATTGTAGCATTTTTTTTTCCTTAAAAATATAACTAAAAAATATGTCTACACCATGTGATCTCCAAAATTTTCTTGATAACCAATTGATTTTTTTAAACAATTACAAAAGGACTACTATAAAAATGAAACATGATCATGCCATTCAATTTCTATCAATACGACAACTTTAAAACACATATCAATAAAATTTCGTATATGTTTGAAATAGTGTGATTAAAAAAAGGGTACAATAGATGCTAGAGTTTGGTATTATCACACATAGATAATGTGCATACCCATCCCTCACGTTAATGGTGTGTAATAAATATGACACCTATAGTATGTGCCCATGTTATAGAGATATAAAAAATTATACCATCAATTACATATTACCTATTTCCATTATTTATGATTTAATAGATGGATTATATGTTGTTTGCATTAAAAAAGTATATATGTCTTCAAGTTAACATCAAATTTTCATTAAATATGAGTATACACATAAGAATAATTTTAAAACTCATGAATTCCTTTATGATTTTTTGGTTATTCCTTTTTGTCTCATAAATGCACTATCTACACTCCAAATTTTGATGAATGTCATTTGGCCTTTTAAAAAAAATAATCTTAGTATTTTTTTATAACACATTTTTATGAAATTATAATTACAAGATGTACATGAATTAATCCTAGATCAGATAAGATAGAGCACACCTACACTTCTAATTGGGTATATACTTTTTAAACAGGTGCATGACCAATATGGGAATTCACTAGACTTGATTAGGGGATCACTTGTCACAAAATATCATGCCAGAAAGGGATCCAAATCCTACAGTTGAACAAAATTGAACAATAACCCTAAAAGAGTCCTATGATTTGATATTTACTTATACTAAAAAATAAGAGAGTTACCTATTCTAATAACAAGAAAAGTAAACTAATATAGTGCACACCAAAGCTTGTAACACAAAGTGGGGGTTAGAAAAAAACAAATAAACAACAAATAAACTAAACATGCATAGGATACATATACTTACATCAATGTATATATAATCCTAATCAATACCTGGAAGAGAAGAATACATACTGTATTATTTACCTACTCTTAAAAGAGAAATAAAGCTAGGAATACTTACCTTTGAAGATGAACCTATCAAGCCTCAATCTCTCCCTTGGCCAAGGTGCTTTGTAAGATATTATTGTGGTTTATAAGGATAACCAAGATAAATCATCTATAGGATATAAAACCTGCCTAAGCATCCAAAATACTTCTTCGCAAGACAAGATTGGAGCTTCAAAGAAAGTATGGTACCCTAAATCTATATTCCTCAAGTAGAATGGTCAATAAGCATATGTTCATTTGCACTACTTTACTTGATTAAACTCTCTTTTATAAAATGGTGGTAAATGTCCTTTTATATATAAGCAAATATTAGCTAAAAACTTTTGGACATGTTGGCTATACTAGGATGATCAGGTTGACCTAGCACATTTTTTCACTGACTCACTAGGTATGCACTAGGTCGATCAGGAGGATAACACACCAAAAATGCTAAAGTGTCCCTAGAACACACTAGGTCAACCTAGTTATATGAATAGTTCAAAAGGGTAAAAAAGCAAGAAATGAATGAATGAAGCATGATAATGATTGGAATGGATAATAAAGAGAGAAATAAGCTTAGGGTTTAAGGATTTAGAAGACAAGTGTGTAGACGAAAAGTGATCAAAGGACCAACAATCTTACAAAGAACCAATGGTCTACCCACACCTTTATTGGTACACCCCTTGAGGCATGCACTCAAAGAGACTGAGACTCGATCAGTTCCTAAAAGATACAATGTGTCAATAAACAATAATAGTTTGAAAATATCATGTGTATACATATGTCCCAACAGAATCTCATCACATGTCTTGTAAGTGTAACACGAGATGGTGCTTTAGAAGAAAACATGATAACACATAATGTTGATGATAAGTATGGTAAATTAAGTAGAAAATAAGATAAATGAAAGGACTGAATTGAAAAACACATACCTTTAACTTACCTCAGTGCCATAGATAAAGAAGTAGACTATTAGAAATGAAGGTGTCCAATGTATAGTAAACTAGGTGAACCTGTAGGAGTTAGTGCAAAAATAAAGAGCCAAAAATTTGAATTGTGTGAAAGATAGGCATATATTGGTTCGATTAGGACATAAATTTTTAGGAAAATTTGGCAAATTACGATTGTTAAAGCAAGGTTTAGAATTTTTAAGGCAAATGAATGACAAAAAGGATGGAAAATGAATAATAAATTATGGAAAATGAATGATAAATGATGGAAAATGAATGATATAAAATGACAAAAATGATGGTAAATGAATGACAAATAATTGGAAAAGAAATGACAAATGATTAGAAAACACAATAAACCACATTAGAAAATATGTAAAACATAAATGGCAAAAAGGAATGTTTAACATACTAAATCACATTACGAAACATGTAAAACATGGATGAAAAATGAAATATCAACACAAAAAAACTTGAATCAAAGATATGTAAGAAATTAAAAAGTAATCTCATGTAAGATAGACATATCAAATGAAGAATAAAGAAAAATATGAAATAATGTCAAATGAAATATAAGTCAAGATGTAAGACAAACATTAAGAAGGCATACATAAAGAAAAACATGTAATAAGGGCAAAAGGGTGCCAACTCAACTATTTATAATAGATGGGTAGTATAATCATGAGAAATGAAAGATAAGAGTGATTTATAGTTACTAAAACATGTTGTTTTTCTCTAAGGATAGATAAAAGTAAAACAAAGTAGTGTTAACATGTTTTTAATGAGCTAAAGAAGAAATAATGATAAAGAAGATGGAAAACAAATGTAGAATCACAATTTGGTTGTCAAGGGGGGAGATGAAATGGGTGGAGGAGAGAATGAAGGAAAAACCAAGGTAGATAAACTCTTTATCAAAGTCAAGACACTCAAATTTGGTTAGTAAAAATAAGGGGACTATGAACCTTAGGGACTCTAAAGAAATTATCTTAGCTACACAAATATTAGGTCAATAAATGGAGTATATAGATCATCTCAGGAAATCTTTATGCATGTAAATTAAAATAGACCTACCTTCCCATGATGTCTTCCCCATTCTTCAAGACCCTTTATAGAGTCATCTATCTACTACAAAGATTGGGTAATTGTGTAAGAAATTAGGTAGCACCATAGATTTATTTTGAATTCCCCTATTTCAATCTACTAGCCTATTGTACCCCAAAGAACTTCAGCTCTATGTGAATTTGACTGTGGAGTTTGAGATTCAATTAGAGATAGGAGATGATTGTAATCATGTCTTTTGATGTGAATTTGAATTTGGAGATTTTTATTTTGTCTTTTAGATATCATTGCCTTTTGTTTCAAATGATTTGGATTTTAACTTTCTTTTGATGGACTTTTTAGATTCCTCCTCCATAAAAATTTGGAAGACCAAACATGGATGATAAGGATGACTTTCATTTAAAAGCTTAGGACAAGGTTGTTAAGATAGAGAAACTTCAAATAGCATTGGGTCTAAAAGTATCATAAATCAAGGTGAAATAAAAGTTCTATCTTGACTTTGACCTCATTTTATCGAATGTGGAGATGAGAGAAAGGGGGAAATCAAAAGGAATGACACATGAAACAATTTAATTGATTTAAATCATAAAAATGTGTGAGAAAGGGGAAAGAGGGATAAAATCATAGTAAAGTGTGATTCCTTATCATAAGAATGCTAGAAATGGAGGAAAACATGATAACATAGATTGTTTACACAAATTCCATGTAGAAAAAGAAGCAAAAGCTAAATTTTAAGAATAAGGATCAACAACATGAAAAGAGTGAAAATTTGATGAGGAGAGTTGGGTCCTATCTGTGGTCTTATGAAGAAACTCACAAAAGAGAAACCCACGAGGGTGGCAAAAGAGAAAGGCTAGAACAAAAAGAAGACTATGATATATCAAGAAGTAAATGGTAAAGAAACGGGGGAAATGATCATAAAGCTACTAAGGGAAAGAATGACATAAAAATGACAAATAATAAAAAAGATATATGAGGACAAAAATGAAAAAAAATGCCAAATGTGATGTGTAAGAAAACCAAAGAATGTAAAGGAGAACAATGATGATAGCAAAGTGAAACCAAAAGAAGAAAAATGCATAAAAACCAACAAACATGAGACAAAAATAACATGTAAAATCTATGTTAATGTTTATATCAAATATCAACATGTGAAATACAAGTCTATAAGTCTCAAAATGTTTATTGAAGATAGATTTGTTTTTTATTATGCATTGTATAATAAGAGTGGGCATTTCAAGATGCCCCAAAGGGTAAGTGGATGTAGGGATGGGAATCGTAAGATGCCCCAAAGTGTGAGTTAGAATGAGGTGATATTGAACCATTGGAATGATTTGCATTGGATTGATAGGTGCATTTGGAAATAGGTAAATCTATTGAATTGTTATATTTTAAGAAGTTTGAATGTTACATATGATGTGTAGGAGAGGTATGAGGAGATAAAGGAGGTAAAGGAAGACCATGTATGATATGCTTTAGAGTAGGCATTTGAAATAGGTATTTTTTTAGTTCATGTGGCCTAAGAGGTTGAATTTCAATGGATACCACAACATGTTTAAAGGTGTTCATGTTATCTATACTTTCCTTAATAGTGTAATAAGAAGGATCAATTATTGTTTGAACAAAATTAGTAGATGAGGTATAGGTATGAGATCATTTTTGTTGTTCAATAGGTAGTTGATGTTGATGTGATTGTGGTTCTTGAGATTAAATTTAATAATCTTGAAGATAATATTGATAGAGTTCTTTAGTGAGAGTATCAAGATTTAAATTTGGACCAAGCAAGGAAGAAATAAGAAATCAGTGAAGATCACGACAAGACTCATGAGAATGACCTATAATAGCATACCACCAACAAAATTGATTAGGATTGTACCATTTTGGAGGAGGTTTGGAAGTA
Source organism: Torreya grandis (assembly GCA_037957365.1). NCBI lineage: Eukaryota > Viridiplantae > Streptophyta > Pinopsida > Cupressales > Taxaceae > Torreya > Torreya grandis. The sequence continues at coordinate 198,828 of JARHVA010001486.1, read as the reverse complement.
TCAAATTTCATGGGTTTAGAAGGTGGAAATTTATCTTTAATTTGTTCTAAACTCAAGGGAGGGTGGGTTGGGTTAAAAATGGTTGAATTGTATGCTTCATGTTGAGATTGGGGAGACTTAGATGAATCAATGGTATGAGAAAAATATTGGAAAGATGATTTAGTATTTGTCTGAGGTGTTTCAAATTAAGTTATAAGAAAGTATTATCTTTTTTCTTGGTCTAAGGCTTCTTCTAAAGTATAAGGTGCAAATATTTGAACTTTGTATTGAAGGGGCAGTTTAAGACTAGTGATAAATAGTTTTAGAAGAGTGTCATAATTAATGTTATGTTCCACCTTCTGAGCAAGAAACTTTAATCATTTGATGAAAGTATGAGAAGATTCATTAGGAATTTGTTTGACATTGATGAAATAGCTAAGGTAATTTTTAGGAAGGTCATCATGTTGGAATTCCTTCACTAAAGTATTAACTAAATCCTTTATTTATGAGATGGAATGTCTAGGAAGATGGTTATACCATTCAAGTGCATCACCAAAAAAGGTTTTGGCTAAGATCTTGATGGTATAAAAGGTGTTAGTTTGTACCCATTCCTTATATATATTACCAAAAGGATAACAAAAAGTGATAGAAAATAGTACATGGTCAATTGGGTCAACATAACATATAAATAACAACAACAAAACTGTACAGGGTCAACCAAGTCAATCCAATATAGTGTACAAAGACTGAAACAAAAGGTAAAAGAGGATGTAAATAATGATAAGTTGACCAAGTCAACCTATTATAGTGTACAAGGGCTAAAAAATATACTAGGTTGATAGGGTCGACCTAGTACAATAGATAGGTTACTTGTTTTGCCTATATCTTTAGTTCTACTAATCTATTTTGCAAACCGTAAAATACATTGGATTCATGATGATGTATGTAATATGAGAAATCTGATATCAAGTTGTGAATTTAAATAATAGAATTTGTAAATAATGAAAATAAATAATTACTAAATGAAAATAAATATTTAATTAAATTGATGCATATAAAGAAAAATCTTGCACTAACACTGGATAATATAATTTATTGCACACTTAATTGAGAAAAGTGTAAGAAAATAACCTAGAAATTAAAGATATCTAATTGGTAAATGTATAATGTTAATTATATTATTAAGAATAATTTTATATGACAAGGAGTTGATTGTAAGGTACTAGATAACAATCTATAGATGGTTTTACGTGAGTTTAGAATTAAAGGTATTATAGTGGAAATGATACAGGCTTGGTATTGGAGCCTACCCCCTCACTTCACACACTATAGTGATAAAGGTGTAGGTGTTTAGCTAGAATATACCATTAACCATGCTTTATACTTGATCAAAGCATCAAGTCAACTTCCCCCTTTGTGATGAAATCTAAGTAGGTTGGCCTAAGTAGTCAATTGTTAAAATAATTTTTGATGTTATATGATTTAGTTGTGTCTACATAAAATAGAAATAGTGAAACTAAGTGGTTAATTAAAAAACTCCTAATTAGACTGTGTGAATTATTTTAAGCATGCAAAAAATTGAAATAAAAGATATGATTAACATACAAGGTAAATTCCAACTTTGAAACAAGGTATCGTGAAAATACTATATGTGCAACATATAGAACTAGGTTGACAGGGTTAAGTTATTACTATTGAAGATAGGGTCTAAAAAACCTACTAAGTTGACTAGGTTAACCTAGTTGTTTTAGACAACACACATAATAGAGAACTAGGTTGACTAAGTTGATCTAGTTGGCTGTGTAGGGTAGTTTTGAAGACTAAAAACTTGAAAGAAAAGGACAAAATAGAAAGAAAAGGAGAATAAAAGACTAAATTTGATGGTTTGTAGATGGAATTAAGAATATTTATGATCAAGAACCTTAGTTAAATCTATCAAAAACCTATAAACTGGGTCAAGCTAGTCGACTAAGTAATATAAAAACCCACTAAAAAGTGTTGAAAATGCATTAGGTCAACTTGGCCAGCCTAATAGATTGAACAAGATGTCTAAAAATGAATTAGGTCAATTTGGTCAATCTAAAAGGATAATATAGAAGTTTATAAAATTGAAACATGTACTGGGTCGAGCTGATTGATCAAGCTATATAAGAACCTATTGTAAAGTGGCTAAAAATGTGTTAGGTTCCCTTGACCTAGATGGTAGGCTGAATTAGAAGTCTAAAAAGTGATGAAAACGTATAGTGGGTTGAGCTAATTGATCTAGTTGCCTATTCCTACACACAAATAAAAATAAATGGCTCGATAAAATCAAACCAGTATGTCAAAATATATGATATAAATGAGGACAAAATGAATGATATAAGTGAAAGAAATATTTCAAGTGTTAGTTTCATGTTGGCTTCACCAAAATGTATACAATCAAAATTGTATGATATACATGAATTAATCATGGATCGAATTAGATAGAGCACACCTATACTTCCGATTGGGTATACACTTGTTAAGCGAGAGCATGACAAATATGGAGATCCACTAGACCTGATTAGAAGATCACTTGTATCACTTGTCACAACATATCATGCTAGGAAGGGTTTCAAAGCCTATAATCTAACACAATTTCACAACAACTCTAAAAGAGTCCTATGATTTGATATTTCACTTATGCTAACAAATAAGAGAGTAAGCTATACTAATAAAAAAAAATTAATCTAATCTAGTGCACACCAAAGTTGTAGCACAAAGTAGGGGTTAGAAAAAAACAAATAATTAACAAGTAAACTAAATATGCATATGAGACATATACTCACATCAATGTATATGGAATCCTAATACATAAAAGAGAAGAATACATACTTCATTATATATCCACTCTTACAAATAAAAATTAAAGTTAGGAATACTTACCTTTGAAGATGAACCTGCGAAGCCTCAATCTCTCCCTTGTCCAGGGTGATTCATAAGAGATTGCTTTGGTTTGTAATTATAACCAAGATAAATCAGCTCTAGGATACATAATATACCTAAGAATCTAAAAGAATTCTTTGTAAGATAAGATCGGAGCCCCAGAAAATGTATTAAAACCTAAAGCCTTATTCCTCAAGTAGAATGGTAAGCAAATAGATGTTTATTTGCACTTACTCACTTAATTCAACTATCTCTTATGAAATGGTGGTAAACTACCTTGTATATATACGTGTATCTTACCTATAAACTTTTGGATAGGTCGACTGTACTAGGTTGATCAGGTCGACCTAGCATGTTTTCAGGATAACTCACTAGGTTTGTGCTAGGTCAATCAGGAGGCTAACAAACCAAAAGATCCAAAGTGTCCCCAAAACACTCTAGGTCAACCAGGTTGATCTAGTTTTTTAAATAGGTCAAAAGGGTAACAAGGTAAGAAATAAAAGAATAAAGCATGACAATGATTGGAATAAATAGGAAAGAGATAAATAAGTTTAAGGTTAAAGGTTTTAGGAGACAAGTGTGTAGATTTCAAGTGTTCAAAGGAACAAAAATATTATGATGCACTAATGTTATACCCACCCCTTTCTTGGTGATCCCCTTAAGGCATGAACCCAGAAAGAATGAGACTCGACAGGTTCTTGCAAGATACAAAGTGTTAGTAATCAATAAAAGTATGAAAATATTATGTGTGTACAATATTCATATATACTATGACATCAGAATAACACTTTTAACACATGAAACAACTACATGATAATTATATTAAGTTATCATCTATATATAGAATTTTCCAAGTGTGCTTTTGGAGTACAAGAGGTGGAGTGCTTGGATCACATTATTTCAGATGAATACATAAAAGTATATATATTTTGTTGATACTTG
>JARHVA010001486.1:140000-185000 GCA_037957365.1 Torreya grandis | reverse complement strand
AGAAAATCATTCTAGTTTGATAAGCATAAAAAGGGTGTAAATCAAATTCCAAGTTGATTAGGCATGAACACAAAACTAGAAGATGTGATTGATTATCTCTAGCTTGGGACAAGGTATGCAAGTGGGATTTGAAACCCCCATATGATTTGGAGATGGTCACCCATAAACAAACTGTAGGAAATAATACACTAGAACAAGTGAGTTTTTTTTAGATTCAATAAAGGCATCCCATATTGTGGAAAATCTTATAGACCAGACTTCTTGGTAGAAACAAAGATTCTAATAATGATCAATAATGTCATCTTCATTGTGTCGACGAGACAAAATACTATACCCCAAATGAGAAGAATAATGAAAAAATGACATGGCAACAAGCTAATACCAATCCTTGCACTAGTAGTAAGGGAAGTAACTCCAATCTTATGAAGTTACACTTCAAGTGTGCAAATTTGAAATTTTCTAATAAACTCAACATCTTCCTTGTTAAATTTAAATATGTTTTGAACAAGATTCCAAGGGAGATAAGTATAGTAAGATTTTAAGAATAAATACCTAATAATTTTAATACCCTTTTTGAATAACCTCAAACTCTTGATACATAAGATTAGGGAAAAAATATCATTATGAAAATTTAAAGTTAAGGATTCTTAAAAATAGTGGGAATTAAAATATAAGTCATTCTTAAATCCATCTCCCACCTATATGTGATGAGGTGTCATATTTTTAATAAAAAATTAAACAAAAATTGAAGAGTCGGATCTTTGGTGAAGAGTAGCATAACTAATATACTCTTTGGAGAAGCTAATTGCTATTAAAGATGTCTCCTGCATAAGATAAATGACCAATAAAATCTTCACAAGGAAAAGTTTACAATAAAAAATTTATTCTATAAATTTGTATGGTGTTTAAAATAAAAGGCACCTAAAAGGATCTAGCCATACTAAAAATTCAATTTCAAAGGTGGGGATGACCTAAGATTCTAAGTGTATAATAATAATATACATTGATATTTCTCTTTCATGGATAGGATTGTGGGAAATTCCAGACCTATAATAATGTCATCTATTCACCTTGTTTCTATATGTTACAAAATTAAATAATCATAATTATAAAGTGATAATATGTACAATGATTGAAATTTGATATCAAACCAGGCCCCTTTGTCACAGACCTTAAAAAATTGTAAGGATTATTAAAAACATATATATTGTTTCTAATGATTTCATAGATTTATAATATAAAATTAAATCACAACCAAATATATGCAATATTCATAACATAGAAAATAAATCTTGCATTGCCAAAATAAAATAAGTTATTCGAATCATTCTCCTTCTCCTTGAAAATAAAGATCAATTACAATGTATTAATAGAATTGCATGTAAACATGCTTTTCTAATTAATAAATAAAATATTTTGAATTTATCTAAATAGCAATTTGCATGTAATATCAACTAAATCTAACTTTATCTTTTCTAAAGATTAATTTTAATAAAAATATATTAACTAAAAATTAACTGTCTAAATTCAGCTCCACAAAATTGAAATCAAACTACAATTAGCTCTAATTATTTAAATCATGCATGGAAGGTAAAGTCCAATTCTATGGGTGATTCAGCTAATCATGCATCACTTTGAAACATACTCCCCCTTGATGCTTGAGAGGGATTATAATCTAATCTTTGAGTGTAAAAAATGGATCTTTTACAATTGCCTTAGTGAAGATATCTTCTAACTATTCTTTAGTTTTTATGTATTTCAATTCTACTACCTTATTCTACACTAAATCTTAGATAGAATAATACTTTAAATCAAAAAAAATTGTCTTGCTATGATGGATTGGATTCTTGGCCAATTTGATGGCACTAATGTTATCACAAAAAATCACTGAGTTAAATTTCTATCTCTCCAATTTCTTCAAGAAGTTTTCTAAGCCATAATGCTTGTGTACCTGCTAAAGTGACTACAACATACTATGTTTCTATAGAAGAAAGGGAAACTATACTTTGCTTCTTTGAGCTATAAGTAATCAAACTAGAACTAAGTGAAAAACAATTCCTAGATGTTGACTTTCAGTCATCCAAATTACCTCCCCAATTAGAATCACTTAAACCAATAATATTGAACCATTTAGAAGTGTAGTAATGAATACTAAAATCTAGAGTGCCTCTCACATACCTCAAAATTCTCTTGGCTGCCTTTATATGTATTTTTGATGGCTTTATCATGTACCTTGAAACAAGTGAAATTGAATAAGCAATATCAGTTCTTGTGTGAGTTAGAAACATCAAGCTTCTAAAAATTCTCCTATAAGCTATCTCATCAACTATTTTAGCACCATCATCTCTACACAACACAACTCCATGAGCAAATGGAGTGGAGACTGGTTTACAATCAACCATATCAAATTTATTCAACATTTCTTTGGCATAATTTGTTTAACAAATGAAAATTTCATTCTCACTTTGATAAACCTCCATTCCTAAAAAATATTACATGAGGCCTAAATATTTCATCTCAAATTCATTCATCATAGAAATTTTGAATTCATCCTTCATCTTAGAACAGCTACCCATATACAAGTCATCAGCATAAAAACTTATAATAAAAATATCATTAACTTCTAGTTTATAGTAAAGGGTAGGTTCACTCTTACTTCCTTCAAATCCATTCTCCTGAAAATATCTATAAATCCTAGGATACCATGCTCTTGGTGCTTGCTTGAGGACATACAAAGCCTTCCTCAACTTGTAGACATGATTTTATTTTCTTTGTACTACAAAATTTTATAATTGTTTCACATATACTTCTTCTTCTAAGTACCCATTTAAGATGGCACTTTTCACATCCATATGATGGATGCTCCAATTCTTTTTATTTGCTAATAAAATCAGCATTATAATGGTTTCTTGTCTTGTTACTGGTGAAAATGTCTCCTCACAATCAATGTCATACTTCTATGTGAAGCCTTTAGCAACTAATCTTGCCTTATGCCTTTCAACACTTCTATCACTGTTACACTTAGTCTTGTAGATCCATCTAGTGCCAATCTTCTTCTTGTCATGTGGAAGCTTTGTAGGGTCCCAAGTGTCATTTCTATGAATAGAATCCATCTCTTCTTGCATTGCTTGCATCCGCATCCAAACCTCATTAGTACATGCATCTTCAAAACATAATGGTTCAAAATCAGCCTTGGTAAGTAAAACAAAATTTAGTGTCTAACCTCTTGGACTTTCTTCATGTCCTTGATTTGAACTCCTTTGATAGATGTCACTCAATCTTCTTACCTTCGTTTTAGAACTAGGACTTGAATTTGGACTTGCACTTGGAATTGAACAACTAGATGAGGGGCTACCTGGTGGATTTGTAGCACTTGAAATAAAAATATTAGTAGGTTACCCATGATCAATATCATCCATAATATAATCATTTAAAATTGATTTTGACTTCTCCATATGGCCTTTTTGATGACCATAAACTCCACCTTCATCAAAAATCACATCTCTTGACACAATAAGCTTATTATGAGAAGATTATATAACCTATAAGCCTTACTTTCCTCACTATATCTAATAAAAATACATGACTCACTTTTGGGGTCTACCTTTTACTTGCACAATAAGTAATTCTGATTTTGACCTCTACCTTGGCCTTGATTGCTTTTGGTGGTACTATTAACATCTTCATTGTTTGTGATTTGTAATTTGGAGAAAAAAACTTTCTCATCACTGTCTCCAAATGAATCTCTCAATCTTTCTTCATGACACATCAAAGATCTAACTAGATGATCAAATTGAAGGGTAGACAAATTTTTGCTTTCTTCTATGATTATGGCAACATGGTTCCACCTTGGTGTGAGAGTTCTCAACACCTTTTTGATCACAACCTCATTGTTCATAATTTCACTAAGTGTAGCCATCTTATTGACCGCATCTTTTACTATGACAAAATAGGTACTCACACTTTCAACGTCTTGTGTCTTTAAATTCTCAAATTCTCTCTTCAATGTTTGTAACTTGACAACTTTGACTTGATCACTACCTTTGTAAGCTTCTTTTAGAGTCTTCCAAGCATCCTCGGTTGTCTTTGCTCATCCCATTTTGAGAAATATGTTCTTATCTAGAGCTATTTGAATATGAGATAAGGCTTGAACATTCTTCTTCTTAGCCTCTTTCTTAGTTGTTTTATCATTCGTTGTGAGGGCATTCCAAACAACTGGCTCTGCATAACCTAAATCAACAATCTCCCACAAATCTTTTCTTATAAAAAAAAGTCATCGTTTTGATGCACCAATAATCATACTCGTTTTCATCAAATTTTGGAATGGGCAAAGAGTTAGAATTTGACATGATAAACTTTTGGCAAAATTCCAACCACTAAATCATTAACCCAAAAAAATCTCTACTCTGATACTAGATGTAGACTATAAAATCAAATCACAGCCAAATATATGCAATATTCATAACACAGGAGAAATAAGAATTGCCAAAATAAAAATACTTCTTCAAATTATTCGAATCATTCTCCTTTTCCTTGAAAATAAAGATTAATTACAATGTATTAATAGAATTATATGTAATCATGATTTTCTAATTAATAAATAAAATATTCTAAATGTATCTAAATAACAATTTGCATCTAATATCAACTAAAGGTAACTTAACTTTTCTAAAGCTTTATTTTTCTAAAAATATATTAACTAAAAATTTTAACTTTTCTAAAGATTTATTTTTCTAAAAATATATTAACTAAAAATTAAGTAACTATTTAAATTCACCTCCATAAAAATTGTGCATGCAAACTAAATCTACATCAATAGTCTAAAAATAAAACTGAGCAAATTGCAACATGTCATGGTGGAACTGGCTCTTCAACATCACTTTTCAACATTGAAGGAGCTCAAATGGCTAAGATTTCTATAGACGATCTTTATAATAGTCTTAATAAGAAAGCATATACAAATAGCTGAGATAGCTTGGTGTTTATTCCATGGATATAAAATATGAAAAACATTGAAATATATTACAGTCATTACAGGTCCCTTATATCAAACTCAAAAAAGAGTTTATTCGGCTGCAAATCGGTAATGTAGCTGGTATTGTAGTTGCAGTAAAAATTGTCTCCATTGTTGTAGCTTGTATTGTATGGGAGAGAACCAAACCAAAATGAATCTGAATCTCGCATACGATCTGCATGACATCCGTGTGAGGTTGTTAGACCTTGTATGCTCTCAGAAATATCGCTAAGGATTCCATGAGAATTCTATTGAGACTCTTCTACTGTTATTGATGCGGATGCTGCAAAATGTAATTCATCATTCTCGGATGAAGAAATGCTCATCGACTGGTTCGAATTCTGCCTGACCAGCGATCGCATCATTTTGGTTATGATTCTACCCTTGCCATTATTAGAAACTCAAGCTAGTTAGAGATAATTTCTCCCACCTCCACTCATGCATGCAAGTTGTTAAGCATCAGTTAGTAAACTGACAGTTAAGATTGAGTTAGCTAACAATCAGTTAGATATGAGTTTGTTTGAACAAGCAGTTAGTTAAGTAGTTGAAGCTAATAATTGATGAGTATATTTTCAGTTATTGTTTCGATTTTAAATCTATAAAAATATGCTTGGGCGCACATTGTAATCAAGGAAATTAGAAGATTAATAAAATCTCTTTCTTTCAAGAAAATTGCAGTAGTAATTGTTCAGTTCTTGTTTAGTTGTTTGAGTTCTTGTTTTTGCTCTCTAATTTTCCTTCAAATTGGTATCAAAGCACAGGTTAGAAAGAAGAAAAAGCATCAAGAAGAGGCATCCAACAAGAAAGGTGCCTGTTAGATGCAGCAGAAGTGCGCAGCAGTCCATGCCCAGTAAGGAGGTCATAAAATTCATAGCAGTCAACAGTGTGAAGGACGCACAGCAATAAATAAAAAAAATCACGCAGTCAAAGATAAGGGCAGTCGAAAAAAGTCCTCAGAATTGGCAGTCAAAGGAGCGATCTGCAGTCAATGCGCAGTCAGCAAGTAGGAGCAGATCGTAGCCAGCAAGTAGCCAGTAGGAAACCCCAGGGTGGATGAGTGCGCAGCAGTGAAGGAAGTGCAAGCAAAGCACAGTCAACCTCCTACGAAGTGTAACCCTGCAAGAAGGAATAGCAACAGTTTCCAAAAAAAATAGTCAACGCTCAGCTCAGTCTGCCGACAGCCAGCGTGGACCCAACAGCAGGGATAGCAAAAGTGCAGTTAAAAACAAACATTTTTGATCGGTCAAGGTGTTGTGAGATCGCAAAATTTTGTGAAGCGCCTGGTTGGTAAAGAGCGCGCAACAGAAGCCCAGCGAACTGAGTTGCAGCCAAAGCACCAGGAAGAGAAGGCATTATTGTTATTGATGTCAGATAGTGACTAGAAAGTCATTCAAGCTTAAGAAATAGTAGCATATAATAGTATTTCACAGCCTCAAATTCCCATTTTTGATGGTAAGAATTATGATTTTTGGGCAATTAAGATGAGAACTTTATTTTGCTCACAAGATGTATGGGATCTAGTAGAAAGTGGTTTTGTAGAACCGCAGGACGAGGCAGCCCATCTAGCGTTAAATCAAGCACAAAAGGACCACCTTAAAGAGAACAGAAAGAAAGATGCAAAAGCCTTATTTATAATCCAACAGGGATTGGATGAATCGATATTTTCCAGAGTTGCAGCAGTAATGAGATCCAGAGAGGCATGAAAAATCCTAGAGACTACCTATAGAGGTAATACGAAGGTAAAAATTGCTAAATTGCAATCTCTAAGGAGAACTTTTGAAAATTTGCAAATGAATGAATCAGAATCAATAGATCAGTTTATGGGTCAAGTTTTGAATATAGTGAACCAAATTAGATCTAATGGAGAAACTATCACGGATCAGAAGATCATAGAAAAAGTACTCAAATGTTTACCCAGTAAATTCAATGCTATAGTTGTAGCTATTGAAGAAACTAAGGATTTGAAACAATTATCTATAGATGAATTAATGGGTTCTTTATTAGCACATGAATCCAAAATGAATAGGAATAACTCTTCGCTTGAGAATGCATTCAAGTCACAAGTATCAATTGGCAGAGGAAGAGGAAGAGCCAGTTCAAGCTTTAGAGGAAGAGGCAGAGGTAGATATGGAAGGAACAATTCAGATGAAGATGAGAACAGTAATCAAAATTACAGTGGTAGAGGAAACTACAGAACAGAGGACGTGGTCACAACCACTCACATCAAGGTTCTCAAAGGCTTGATAAATCTAATGTTTAATGTTATTACTGCAAGAAATATGGTCATTATGCTAGTGATTGCAAAAATAAATCAGGATATGTGTACAAGCAGAATGCTAATTACACAGGTGAATCTAGTTCTAATCCTGGAAGCATGTTTCTTACTTGTAATGTTACTCAAGAAAAAGCTAAAGATATTTGGTTTTTAGACAGTGGATGCAGTAATCATATGACAAAAAATAAAAAAGTTTTTGCTAGTCTTGATGATTCTGTTAGATCAGAAGTGAAACTAGGAAATAATATCACAGTAAATGTCATGGGTAAATGTGTCATAAATGTTTTGGCCAAGAATGGTGAAAGAAGATTTATACCTGATGTTTATTTTGTACCTAGACTAAAACATAATCTTTTGAGTGTTGGTCAGTTAGTGCAGAAAGGTTACAGAGTATATTTTATGGATAATGTCTATACAATATTGGACAAGGTTCCAAGTGACAGGTTGATAGGAAAAGTGGAGATGACCAAGAATCACATGTTCCCTCTCCACATTCAGTGCATCCAAGGAGAAGAGGAAGCACACTTCAAATCCATACAGCTAGACCAATCATGGCTATGGCACTTAAGGTATGGACATTTACATTTTGGTGCTTTAAATTTGTTACAGAAGAAAAATATGGTGAAGGGTTTACCACCAATAGAACAGCCAGGAAGTTCATGTGACAGTTGTATTCTGGCAAAACAACATAGAGAGAGTTTTCTAGTAGGAGGCTCATATAGAGCTAAGGTAATATTGGAGTTAGTCCATAGTGATTTATGTGGACCAATGCAAACTCCATCATTTGGAGGTAGTACTTATTTTCTAACATTCATTGATGACTTTAGCAGAAAGACTTGGATCTACTTTCTCAAAAACAAATCTGAAGCATTTGGAAAGTTTAAAGAATTCAAGGCAATGGTTGAAAAGCAGAGTGGCCGTTATATCAAGGTACTCAGATCTGATAGAGGAGGTGAATATATGTCTAATCAATTTCAAAAAATTTGCAGATATCATGGAATCAAAAGACAGTTGACTACAAGGTACACACCATAGCAGAATGGTGTAGCAGAAAGAAAGAACTGAACAATCATGGAAATGACAAGAAGCATGTTGAAAGCTAAACACTTGTCAAATGAATATTGGGCAGAAGCAGTAGCCTGTGAAGTGTATATTTTGAACAGAAGCCCAACAAAGAATGTCAGAGATCGAATTCCACAAGAAGCATGGAGTGGTAAGAAATATAGTGTATATCATTTCAAAAATTTTGGTTGTGTAGCATATTCTCTTATACCATCTATATTGAGAAAGAAACATGATGATAGAGGTGAGAAATGCATTTTTATTGGCTATTCTAAAGAATCAAAGGCATATAAGTTATATAACCCAATTTCAAAGCAAGTGATTATTAGCAGGGATGTTGAATTTAAGGAAGCAGAAGCATGGGATGGTAGCACCATCATTGTTGGGGCACCAATTCCACAGGATGACAAAGTTTTTGAAGAAGAAAAAAATTTGCAAGGTGGACAATCCTCTCCACAAGCAGGCACAAGCACTCCAGTAAGAACCCCCAGGAGGTTTGAATAAGGTGAATCTAGTCATGCAGGTCACCTTACTCCAAATTCACAAGTAAGTAATGAATCAGATCCAACTCTTGCTACTTTAAGAGCAAGATTTAAAGGTAAGAAGATGAGAAGTTTAAATGAGATTTATAATCAAGAAAAAGAGAAATTAGATTTTGTTTCAAATTTTTCTCTTTTCACTCATGACCCTATGTATTATGAAGAAGCAGTTAATGAGGAACATTGGCTAAAAGCAATGGATGAAGAGATGAATGCTATAGAAAGAAATCAGACATGGGATCTAACTACTCTACCTGAAGGTAAAGATTGTATTAGAGTCAAATGGGTTTATAAGACTAAATTTGATGCAGATGGAAATATTGAAAAGCACAAGGCAAAGTTAGTTGCAAAAGGTTTTGCACAAGAACATGGAGTGGACTATAATGAAACATTTGCACCAGTTGCTAGACTGAATATTGTAAGAATGGTATTATCCATAGCTGCTCAAAATAATTGGTATGTATATCAAATGGATGTAAACTCAACCTTCTTGAATGGATTTCTAGATGAAGAAGTATATGTGAAATAGCCCACAGGTTATGAAGTTCAAGGACATGAAAAAAAAGTTTACAGATTGAAGAAAGCTCTTTATGGTCTCAAACAAGCACCAAGAGCATGGTATAGTAGGATTCATTCTTATATGATAAGCAAAGGATTCAGCAGAAGCGATAGTGAGCTTACTTTGTACACAAAAATCAGCAAAGAAGGTCAAATTTTAATTGTATTTTTATATGTTGATGATTTGATTTTTACTGGAAATTTGTCTGTAGACACTTTTAAATCAGAAATGAAGAATGAATTTGAAATGACAGATTTGGCATTAATAAAATATTTTTTGGGAATAGAAGTTGAACAATTAGAGAAAGGAATATTTATCTGTCAAACAAAATATGCAAAGGATGTGTTAAAGAGATTTAGGATGTTGAATTGTAAACCAACACCTACACCAGTTGCTACAGGGACTAAACTTAGCAAAGAAGACAAAGGATCCAATGTTGATTCTACAATATTCAAAAGGCTAGTTGGTAGTTTGATGTATCTTACAGCTACTAGATCAGATATCAGTTATGGGGTTAGTTTAATCTCAAGATTAATGGAGTCACCAAAAGACTCACATTGGCAAGTTGGAAAAAAGATATTAAGATATGTGGTAGGGACTACAGATTATGGAATTTTATATTCCACATCTAACAATTTTAGTTTGATTGGTTTTACAGATAGTGATTTTGCAGGTAGTGTTGATGATAGAAAGAGTACTTCTGGACATGCCTTTATTTTAGGCACAGGGGTGGTCACATGGGCATTCAAAAAATAGCCTATAGTGACACTTTCATCAGCTGAAGCAGAGTATGTTGCAACCACATCAGCAGCATGTCAAGCAACATGGATGAGAAGAATATTGTAAGATTTATTACAAACACAGAAGGAGTCAACACCAATCTTCTGTGATAACAAATCAGCAATCGCTTTATCAAAAAATCATGTGTTTCACAAGATGAGCAAGCACATAGATACAAGATTTCACTTTATCAGAGAATTAGTGAACAATGGAAAAATCCATCTGGATTTTTGTAGATATGGAGATCAACTAGCAGATATATTTACAAAGGCATTACCAAAAGAGACCTTTGATTATTTGAGACAAAACTTAGGCATTGTAAATGCTAAAATTGTAAGTGGTAGAAATTAAGGGGGAGTGTTAGAAACTCAAGTTAGTTAGAGAAAATTTCCCCCACCTCCACTCATGCATGCAAGCTGTTAAGCATCAGTTAGTAAACTGACAATTAGGATTGAGTTAGTTAACAATCAGTTAGATATGAGTTTGTTTGAACAAGCAGTTAGTTAAGTAGTTGAAGCTAATAATAGATGAGTCTATTTTCAGTTATTGTTTAGATTTTAAATCTATAAAAAGATGCTTGGGCGCACATTGTAATCAAGGAAATTAAAAGATTAATAAAATCTCTTTCTTTCAAGAAAATTGCAGTAGCAATTGTTCAGTTCTTGTTTAGTTATTTGAGTTCTTGTTTTTGCTCTCTAATTTTCCTTCAGCGATTGGAGGAGGATGTATCTTTTGTTCGAATTGGTAGCCAATTTCTTGCTCGGATGGATATTCCAGAAGTTCTTTACGTCGTTGTCTGTTCTTCCCGGCACACGTGCGGCAGTCAACGACCACCTGCATCGATTTTTATTTTTACTTTTACTTTACGGTTCATTCGTTAACCTTAATTGAAGATAAGATATTACGGCCTGCAAATGTTGTTTGTAAATCGTACCTGTTTCCCAGCAGTTTATGAAATCTAATGATGAGCTCTTCTTCGTCTGCAGAAATTTGGCCGCGCTTCACATTTGGGCGGAGGTAATTCATCCACCGCAATCTGTAACTCTTTCCGCACCGCTTCAAACCTGCATTATAAAGCAGAGAGAAGGCCTCAAATCTTTGTGAATCGTGACGGCAAAGATTTCAAAAAAAATGACACTATCTAGAAAAAATGGTGTGGTGACAATATATTAGTCATTTAGCTATTCTTTCATTTATACGGCCCTCTAGATGGTTATAAGGAATTTGCCTTCTACAAATTAGAGTCCAAATTAAAATTCAATTCTTTTAATTATTTATATATTTATATATATATATATATATATATATATATATATAAAACCTGCTTTCGTAGGAACAGTACTTCACCGACCCACGCCATTTGTTTTGATGTGTGTTTTCAAAAGCACATCTTCGTCTGGTTGACAAGGCCCTTGGTTAAGTCCATCCAAACACTTATTTCCGGTCATCATTGCCTATCACATTCAGCTCTAATTTCTGGTCATCATCATCATAAACGGATTGTGGAATTTATTGGCAGATTTTACCCAGTGACTTCCTCTAATTTACAGCGCAATTGTTTAAGTACATGGAATTTAGCACATGGAATAAAGTGGCTTTAGAGGGCCGTATCTGTCCCAATTAATCTCTTTTTAGCTGTCAAAATGAGTCCACTGTCACCCAACCCGATCAAATTATAATCTCAGATTCTTTGTGCAAAGGCCGAGATTAGATTTGTTGTACGGTTGATTGAGGTGATGAATGTCATAATTATTAGCTGTTTAGCATAGTCAGTAAAGCTCGGAAAGGTTGATGAAAAATGTATAAAGCTCTTTTCGAGAGGGGTGACAACTCAATCAAAATTTAACGGACCAAAAACCCTCTTTGTCATAATCGTGGTCAGCGTTTACGCTCACGTGCTCATCATCATCATCACCATCATCATCATAAAATGGATTGGTGGAGGACCTTCATTTTCACTATCTTTTTTAATATGGAAGAGGGTTTGGACGGGGTTTCATATTCTAATACAAAATTGATTGAATAAATAATCAAGTTAGTGAAGGTAAACATTATCTTTATAACGAATTTTAATTTAATTAGGTCAAGCTTACAAAAAAACACCATCCAAAATATAAAAAGAAAATTTATCTAGAATCAATAAAACATTTGGGTTTTAGCGTAAAACCAACATTCATCTAGTAAAAGGATGGCCAACACCCATCAACAATCTAATCACAAATCTTATCCCAACCAACAGAGACCAAACAACAAACAACTTAGAAGCTAGTTTCCCACTCTCATGAAAAGATAAGGGATTTACAAATTAACCAATGGTCGAAAACAATCTTCTTCTGCACCGAGAGAGAAGGCCTTTTATTGTCCATTGAGTACCATCATTCACCATTTATTTTCCATCATATCTCCGTCTTTCTGCGTCCATCTTGCACCCTTTCTTCTTGATCATTGAATCCATAGGCACTTTTAGTTTCACCAAAGAGGGACGAGGAGGGGGAGTAGTGGATTCCAACAATGGAGTATGATTCAAAGGCTCAACCTGAGTCACTTCCGCCCTCTGATTGACCTCTCATCTATGAGGAGGAACCCCAATGAGGAGAAGGGTGGGTTGGAGCCCCTAATGCATTGTATAAGCTGTTGTGATTGTGTCGTAAGAAATCTTGGTCTGAAGCCCCATATTTATTTCTCCAAACTAGTCCAAAATCAACTGTCAAACATTAAAATTCCTTTGAAGAACACCCTACAGCATGATGGTCAATGAAGTTACAATGAAAACATCTAAAAGGTAGACTATCGAAGTTGGGATATTGGATACACAAATCATGAGATGAATAGAGCCCAACAGAATGACAAAGGGGCTTGAAGAGATGAATAATTGCATAGGCTCTCGCAAATATTTCCCTGACAAATCTCAAATCTAGTTTTACAAAGGAGCAAGCCCGATTGATCCACATTGTAATGTACTCTTCTTTTCTTAAAATCAGAGGGATATTGTATAACCTCATCCAAAGGGGAGATGATGTGACCTCTACCTTTTCAGGGTCACAAAAGGGAGGCTTAGGGAAAAAATAGACAACAAAAATCCAATGAACCAAGGTCCCGAAAACCAAACAAAGTCCCGATCAGTTACACAATTGAAAACCACTTGGAAAAAGCCATGGCTAAGAAAAGTAAAATATGGAACACCAAAATAACTCCAAGTCAATTTGGCCTAGCTAAGAAGGTCAAGCATCGAGAGTGGAGAGTCAACACACTTGCCGAATAGGCTATGACTACCAATAGCCAAGTCCATAATGACCTAGTTTGAGAACTCTAGATCTGGTATGTCAAATGAAAAATACACTGGGAGGTCTCCCAATAGGTAAGAAGGGGAGAAGAAACCTGAAGCATTGGTAGGAGGTGTCCTAATTCCAAATTCAATCCTCACCATGTGTCAAACCACACCTTTGTGACCAAAATATTATTCTAATTTGTAGTAGTTAGAACATTCATGGAAAGGATTTTCCACATTCTTATAGTCAGAAAAAAAAAAAACCCACCTCTTTTTGGATTCCTTAAGGGTAGACATAGTCTGATAGCCTACTCACATGGAAGATAAAAAACATTTTTAAGTGTGCATGAAGCCTTCCAAAATGCATTCATACGAGCTTTACCAACTACCCTTGCTACAACCTCAGCTCACTTGTAGTGCATAATTGTTAATTATTATAATCCATATGATTTATTTTTTGAAAAAATGTTTAAAACTAAAGCAAATCACCACGTAATGCTTTTTAATATATATATTTTATAATAATATATTATGATATTAAGGACTATGTACAACTTTGTTTTTCATGTGAATGAACATGGATAAAAGGTTTAGTGATGTCACTGAACTAGGCTTAGCAAGGGTTCATAATATTGTTCATTTGTGTAGGACATGAGGAGCATTGGGTAAATCACTATGTATGTGAGCAACCAAAATAAAACCAATAGATTTATCTTTGACCTCAACACATTGAATAGGGTTGATAGGAAGAACAAAGCAATCACCCTCAACATTTCGTGCAACCTCATTACTGCCCGTATCTTCACTACTAGTTGCGATGTATATGACATTAGAGTTAATGCCCACAAGCTCCATTTGAGGCAAGATTGTGTGAATGGGTTCCTTAAAAAATCCTTCAGCCATAACGCTACCCCACTGCTCAGAATATGTGTTTGCCTTAAAACTAGTTCCTTTGAATGGAGTGAGGTTTAATAACCCCCTCTGTAGACATGTTATGCAAGCTATGGAAACCTTTGAACACTCCACCTTGCCATGATCATCCTTAGAAATCAGTCTACTTCCCCCCTCTATGTCTACCTACTTTAAGAAATTTGATTCCTCCTCACCACCATCCTTTGACACATACTCCCAACTCGACTCAGAACCAAAAGTTTATCCACCAACATAGCTAATCCACTGACCATTAGAGTGAGATTACGTCGGGGTTTTATTTCAATCCCCCTCACCCCCCCCCCCCCCCCCCAATCATACACACACATCATCTTTATGTTATTGTAGGTGTCTTGTCTTCTATTTTGATATATCATGTTTTGTCTTCATTTTGGTCATGTAGACCTAATATTTTATTATTATTATTGAGACTAATTAAAGGAAGATTCATCCTTAGTGATAATATTATTCTTACCTATATGATGTTGTAACTCACATTTGAATTTTTTTTACTCTTGGAGGGCACTATATGCTTTTCAATTGTGTTAACCAATGATTAATGCTTGCTTTCTAGACCAATCACCATTCATTGATTTATGTGTTAGGAAATATCTAAACAATTAACAAAATTAAGATACATATTCTTTAACCAAGATATAAAATAACATTTTTTGGTGCAATTTGATTGGAAGATATATTTACATGTTCTGAGCCATTTTGCATCAATCAAGGTAGAGTTGTCACACCGTTGGTTTAGGCAATCAGATCACACTAAGTAATTTTCTTGAACTATTATCAAACCCAACATGCAGTACCAGAGTATTAGATTTTAAACATTGTAATGGTTGATGCCAGCATGTTAGAACAAGGGTAAAAACATCATTCCTTAAGTGTAGGTTTAAGGCCATTTCTCATGCTATTGGGTTGGACAAAATACATCAAGCTGGGAGCAGAGGAAGAAGACACCTCTAAATAGGAGTGTATTCTAAGAACAAATAATAGATTTTGCCCCTTTTTTTAATTTGGATTTTAAGATTCATATAAGGCTCTATTTCATTTCTGAAATCTATTTTGTAGTGTGAAATCAAAATGTTCTAGTAAGCAGTTTTGGTTGCATTTATTTGTCATTTAAAGATATAGATTCATCCCCCAATACATGAGGCTTTATTTTTGCCATTTGCAATTGTTTTGAGGGTTTTCATTGCCATAAAAATGATAGAAAGTGGCCCCCATCTCTATATTTTTTTTGGGCATTTGTTTTATTGGTAGGTCAGTTATATTCTATTGTTTTGCTTATTTTCTTTTTTTTATAGGGGTTTTGAAAAAATTTAATGATAGCCTCTGCAAATCCAATTTTGTTGGAGTATTTTTTGTCTCTTTTTGTGTAGAAATTATTTTGAATGAATCACATTATGCTTATAGTTTGGAGCATAAGAAATGGGTTTAATCCAGCCCATTATTATTTGTAGTAGGATAATCAGAAATATGTTAGCTTTCATTGTCACCTTTTTATACTGTGAAAATGAATTCTTGGTACTTAATCATTGTAGGCTACTACGTTCTATATATTTTATGAGTCATGACTATGTAAAAGCTTTCAAGGTTATTTGATCAGATTTTAGGGTTTGCATCAGATAGAACATCTTTCCATGATTATCCCAATATTTCCCAAACATTTCAATAGTAGTTATCTTTTTTGCATTACTTCATTCTTCAAAGATTGTGCTTTAATTCCAACTATAATTTGAGTTTGTATGCTTGATGCATAGAGTTAATTTTTTGTTGTGAATGATTTTTAGTTCATGTTTTTTCTATTTTATAAAGCCTATTGTATTTGAAACTATACATTAAATTGACTATTATTATTCAAATGTATAGATATTAGTGAGTTAAATGTGCCAAAGACTACGAGCGTAAAATTTCCAAATGGTAAAGATGACTTTATGAAATTTGAAATCATCACTCACCTAGATTAAGGCTATTATCTATTGTGAGTCATTATTAAAAATCCTTTTATTCAAATGCTCATTGCTTGAAGATCATGCTTAAATTTAATGAAACATGTTTTATTTATAATCGTGCCAGAGAATCAATTTTTTTGTGAAGAAATCAGGGAATGTGGTTTTCAGCGTTTGGCTTTTCCCTTTGAATTTCTTGGTAATTTTTAGTAGGATCTTATCAATAGCATACAACTATAATTTAATGTATCACCAAAATTGTTGACATTTGTGCATTTATATATTTTCATGTACAAGCAACTATCTTCTAATCAGTTCATCGGACTACCTTCAACATTTACCAAATTACATAATCTAACGAAATTGTAAGAATCTATTATATTATTTCATGAATATATTTTTTTTAGATAGGAAAAATAGTCTCAATGTTATAATATCATCACACATAAATGATTTCAACAAACATATTTTCCCTGGTGGGTGCATTTTGGACATCTAATAATTAATTCAATAGTAAAATACCAAGCAATATTGGAAACTTGATAAATCTTAAAAGATTATGAGATAACTTACCTAATTTTTAAATTTCAAGTTAGATTGGGTATTTTTATATATCATTTTTTTAATGAAATCTTAAGACCAAATGAAATAATAGAGAAATACAAATCTAATTTTTTTTAAAATGGTTCAATTTAAGGATACTTCAAGGAAATCATATGGGGGGACCAATATAATTGATCATATCAAATTTAACTAATCTGGAAGGCTTGTTGGTATTATTATACTCTCTTCATTTTATGAAACAAACTTCCTTGTATTGTATAAGAAATTTTTCATAATTGAAATTGTATTGAATTTAATTATAACCTACTTAACTTGCAGGAGATAATTCTCACAATTTTCTTTAGGTGGATGATCGGTATAACTAAATCACTATTTCATTTCTTTCATCTATTCAAAATAAATGAACACTCCATATTTTTAATAACTTTTATTCAGTTGTTGGTTGCTTGAAGATAGTGGTTAAATTTAATCAAATGGGTTTTATTCAGAATCCTACCATAGAATCAATTTTCTTGTGAAGAAATTAGGTAAGGTGATTTTTGGCATTTGGGTTTATTCCTTTGAATTTCTTGGCTATTTTTGGTTTTTTTGAAGTATTTATCTTTTTCAAGAGGTGCAAAATCTTATGTTTTTACTTAATTTGCCTCATACATGAAAACATTATGTGTAGCCCTAGCAGTAACAACTATCACCTATCTAAATATTTATAATGGAATAATATTTTAAAATAACAACAAAAGTAATGCTTTATTAGAAAATAAAACATCAAATGTAATCAATGAATGTCCTTCTCTCTTTAGCTCCCTTACAACTATTAGCCCAATAGGCTTTGTTGTAATAACATAGAGCAATCCAATGCTCTAGGTCTTCATGAAGGTCAATCCACCGTCTCTAAAAATAATATAATATGTGAGGTGGCTCACTATTAGGATGTTCTTAATTTGAGCATTTTTTCAAAATGATTATGAGGGTATAATTGGGGGATATATGCAAAATCTAAAATTAGAATCCAATATAATTTTAATCTATTATTTTTGAAATAGAATGTTTTTGTCCAATCCATATTCTCATCATACTTATCTATCACAATAGAAGCTGCAATAGAACTGTGTCAATAAAAATGCCAATGAATAGAATTATTCATTGTTTTACCTGTAACGATTCAAATATATTAATGCTAAGTTGATGGATGGCATAGAGAACATTTATTTATGCATATACATTATTAATCATATTTCACATAACAATAGTAGTCGCTCTGACATCTATTCCTGAACTAAAATTGTTAAGCTTTTTATTAATTTAGTTGGCAAACAAATTACATCAGGTATTCTAACCAATGTATTTCATAAAAAGACCAGCAATAACAATAAAAATAATTTAGAATACAGAAAATAAATTATATTTTATATTGATTAATTCTATTTTGTTTTCTAAATTGACATACATGAACAAATATTCTTGTCATGATCAATTTGTTTTTGTAAGTTTATTTATGACTATAATCTAGGTCTCTTTTTAATATCTTCACTATTAGTTTAAGTTTTCTGTCAAAATTTAGTTAATTATTTGTTACATATACATAATCTATGTTTCTTGTGTTTATTATAAATCCTCTCTAAAGGCTTGTGTATTTTATGCAAGATTTATGATAATGTATGGTCATTGACTAGTCATCTGATTATTTTTTTCTATAGAAAATCTTTGCATTTTATTGTTGTGGAGCTTGACTTTATAGATAGATTCTCAAAGACCTTAACAATTGTTGAATGTTTTAACTATTGATTCAACTTTCTTTTGGTAGGTGAGACATTACAAATTTGAAAGTACTATTTTTTTATAAAAAAATTTATCTATGCCATTTTCAACATTAGGAAATGAAATGCATAAATGCATATCAAGAAAAAATGCAAATGCAAAATGATGAACACTTAATTTATGTGGAAGACTACATGCTATTGACCAATCCTAGTTATAATTTCATAGATGTTGCTTTGCATCGAGAAAACCTTTTTATAACTTGTATTTTTAAATACAATGTGGGTGATTGCTTATTTAATGTATTTCAATTTTTATTACATTTTTGTTACACATTGACAGAGCTTCATGTTGGAATAATAGAACATTTTTAGAATGATTTAGAAAATAATGACCCTGATGCATTGAGATATTTGAAACTAGAATTGGATCCTAAAGAGATTTACAATCTGCATCAAGTACATGACATAGAAACATACTTTTGTTGAATGCAAATTTAGGAACTTCATGCACAACTAATGGTCAGCATGGCCTATGGGGTGAAATTTTTTGTATAAATTGGCTTTCCAAATGGATACACATTCCCATCTTTGTTTGGTCGTTGACAAGAAAGAAAAAATATTTTCACTTTAATGAAAACATAAATTCAGCTCCTTATTGTATATTCTTTCATGATCACAATCCAATGCTAAGTCATTATGAACCTTTGTACTATAAAAAGTTGACCAAATAATAATGGCCCTTAATATAGATGCTTTTAACAAGAACATGTGTTATGATATCTCTTTATTGGGAAACAAATGCTGTAAAGATGCAATTAAGTAGGTTGTCTAGAATGTTGCAAAATATATCATATTATGGTGATAGTATATTTAATGCCATATGCCATCTAATTAATACTTTTATCTGCATTCTTTATGATGCTATGTAGCATAGTCTTTTTGTAATGTAATGATATATGGAAATGTAAAAGCACAAACTTGTTTATAGTAAAATCTAACAGATAATGTTATTAAGAACATTCCAACTATTACAAATTGGAAAGCATACATTGTTAAAATGGCTTCAATTTATGACGAAGGTGGAATAGAAGGTGACAAGTTTTCTATCCAATGGATTTCATATCTATTAAAGGTAATAATTTACATATGGTCATCGATCAATAAATAGATTCTTGAAATCTATAATGATAGTGTGGAACCACTACCCATATACAACATAATAATGTTTGACACAAATACATGCCATACACATTATGAACCCTTGATAATGAATAAACATAATGAGCTACAAGTACATGATTTAACTAATCACCAGTCTTTATTAAAAATATGAAAAATTGCACATGAGAAGACCACAAATAGAGAATCAATGTCTTTGTTAAAAACATGTAAAATTGCATGTACAAATACCATAAATAAAAAAAACTATCAAGTTTCAAACATTGAAAATTATACGTGAAAAGACCATCAACAAAAAATCCATGTCTTTTCTAGAAATATTGAAAAGTGCACATGTAAAAGACCACAAACAAAACAATTATCCAAAACCTTGACAAAAAAACAATACAAGTTTTTAACAAGAAAATAATTGACACTCCTATATATTGTTGTGCTCTTTACAAGCAGTTGCATTTCAAAGATAATATGAAATTGTTTAATTTGACACTCATATACATGTTTCTACTACCAATACCAAATGATAAATATCTGAAATCATTTCCACTGGTTTCAATCTTCTCCTCCAAAAATATCTCAAGGATAAATGGATTAGGTTTATCCCACCATTCAGGATTGTTGACAAAACACCAAGTAATAACCAAGATTTTACTCTCAGCTGATATGTTATATCCACCAACCTTCACATTATTAAGGTTCATGTGGCCCAACTAGTAATGGGATATCCATATATAACCTCATGATTTCCTTACTACAGATTGAAGATGAGGAACTTGGGGGTGTTTGGCTCTATAATTACAACACCACAACCAAGAACATTGTCAAGTTCATCTTAGATATTTTGTTGAATTTCAAGGTGGTTATAATCTCTATAATGCCCCATTACAATGATTATAGAGTTGTCTCAATTTCTATAACCACCCAAAATATAGATAATTAGTTAAAACTTAATTTGAGTTATCAAGAAAAAAAATTACTATTAAAATAGATTTAGACATACACTAAAGGGCAGTTAGTGATACCCAATTGGAGTTGCAACCTCTCTCAACTATCTTCCCTAGTAATGAATAACCTGTGGGATCAAAGAAAAATATTTACACTAAATGAAAAATTGAATTTCTTCCCTCCTTAAATTTTTTTTAAAAAAAACCTACTTTTAATGAACTCATTTACGAGAAATGGAAACATTTTTTATTTTTAAATCACATTTTTTATTTTTATCATAATTTTTGAAGTGTGATTTTTCCATTCATATTTTTTATATAATTAATATTTTATTATTATATTATTTATCAATAATATTACACTTTTCAATTAAAAAAAAATCATAATTTTTAAAACAATCCATTAGCATTAAAAAACTTAAGAACACCCCTTATGATTTGTTTTTTGCTAGTGTACACTCTCATACCATCCACCTTGCTTTTATTTAGTGAATGTTATATTCCTTAGCCTTTTTTTTAAGTGAATGTTATTTCTATTTTTTATGAATATATTAGGTGTTTCAATTTTTAAAAAAAACTTAAAATGAATTTTCCAAACTTTAATAGTCTTTTCTCAACATATTATGCATTCTTTTTCACAATTGAAGTTACCTTTGTGTGCTATTTTAATTGTTAGGTTGTGGAGCTAAAAGCTTCACTGATGCAGACACGGAGGAGGTTGCAGGAGAGTTGCTGAGTGTCAGAGACACCGGCGTCGGTCAGGCCAACCGACGTCGGCAGGATAGGGCAGGAAGGCAACCGACGTCGGTCAGAGATCGGCCGGCGTCGGCGACCCCCAGGCGGACAGGGACCGGCGTCGGTCACCTGTGTGGTTCGGACTGCGTTTATTATGGGCAGTTAGCTAACGAACCAAGTTTTTGCATGAAGAGATCTATTTTTAGACTGAGAGCTGCGGATCTAATTATTGTAATTAGATGTCTAATTATTGTTTGGATGAGATCTATATAATAGACTCATGGTTGTATTGGAAAAGTGTGCTAGGGAGTAAGAGAGCATAATTATAAGCTCCTTCTGTGTGTGAGGTAGAGCAATGGTGCGTTCCTCCTAGTGCCTCAGTACCAGGTGTGTTGGTACTAGATTGGAGAGCCAGCTGGGTTCTTCAGGAGTGTAGGATCTTGGTCACAGTTGCATGGCCTATATAGGAGATCTACATGGTAAGTAAGATCATTGATCTGTAGGTGTATGTGTGTGCAAGGTCGAGGTTCACAGGTGAGCAGAACCGTTGTTTGATTTGCAGGTGTGAAAGGTCATATAGACAGCAACACAACAGGGAGCAGTATCAGGTAGGATCTACTTGGAGTACAGGTGTGTACTCGGATAGAGCAAGAGGAAGGCAAGGGAGTTCCTTCTATAAGTATGGTCTGTTGAAGTGCAGGTTATTGCAGGTTCATGGGAGATCTACTTGAAGTACATTGAGTACTTGTGGAGTGCGTGGAGCACTTGTGGTGTGCGTGGAGCACGGGAGGTGAACACCAACTCTGTATTTGAGTTGGGTGTTGGGACCTGTGAGAGGGAGAGCTTTGGGGAGAAGAATTACTGTTCACTTGAGGTGTAGCGAGCCTCTGAAGAGGTGGTGGAGAAGAAGTGGCATCTTCTTTATTGTATTCTTTTCTGTATAAAGTGTTAATACAAGTTGTGTATTGTCTCTCATATGCTGTGTTATTCTGAATTCTAGTTACTTGGTGAATCTGGTTATTTCCACATATTATAGTTGCTTGAAGTTTAGTAATCAATTGTATGCTTCCGGTGTTTCGCACCCTGACAAGTGGTATCAGAGCTAAGGTTGCAGGAAGCAGGGTTGTGTTTGGTTACAGGTCACTCTCAGGGGTTTCTGATCGAGTGGGAGTAGAGAAATGGCAGATGAAAGTAAGCTAAGAATGGAGGAGTTGAAAAGCACAGACGGTTACTCACGGTCCGATGGAAAGAAAGAGCAGGTAAAAGGATATTGTTGGTTGGTAGCAGATCAGCATGAAGAAACTGAAGATACAGATGTTGCAGGTGTTATTGCACAGGATGTGTTTGCAGGTTTCTTGGATAAAGTTAAATCTTGGATAAAAGATTCGGTTGCCTCTTTCCATGCAGCCCCAGGTAGAGGAGCTGGTAAGCCTTGCCAAAGAATTGGCAAAGGGGAAGTGAAGCTAAAATTGCAAGCAGCCAACACATAGGTGTTGATGAAGGTCATGCAGGTCCCAGGTTTGGAGATATGGCTAATTTCTTCAGAAAGATTGGGTGATGAGAGATGCACAAGAACTCTCACAGTGGTAGCACTTGAATTAGCTGGTGGTAAGAAAATAGGTATACTTTATCTACTTATTTATATTACTGATTCTTCTTCTGTTGCGGAGACGTGGCTTCGTAGGCTTGGTCACATGAGCAGGAAGGAGATGCATGTTCTTAAGCAGAAGATAGATATATTTGACAGGCTTAAGAACTGGAAAGCCTTGGTGTTCTTGGAGGAGATGGCAGACAGAAACCAGTGGATGAGGCTGGATACTTCTGAGCAGAGCAGTTTGGACATGGGATTTGATTCAAAGGAGCTCGCGGGTAAAAAGTCATCACTCACAGGTGAACACAGGTACCGGCGTCGGTCAAGAGGAACTGGCATCGAACAGACAGGTGCCGATGTCGGTCATGTGCAGACCAAAGCCGACGATGTCGGGCAGGGTAAGACCGACGTCGGTCATGGGACCGATGTCGGCAGTATGTAAGACCGATGTCAATCAGGAGGACCGACGTCGGTTGGATGCAGACTGTGGAGTGACCGAGGTCGATCACTGTAACAAATTTTGGGTGGATAGCATGCTGTCAAGGAGTCTCAAACACCCATACAGAGGACTGAAGGCGTGAGTAGGCCCTCAAATTTGTGTTCCTCTTCTTCATACTTGTTGCTGATTGTAGAGCAGGAAGGATCTAGGAAACAGGTGTTAGCTTGGCATGGATGAGGATGTGATTCCTTGGAGGTGAACCAAACAGGTGTGTCTTGGTAGGGTTGCCAGCTGGATGAAAGCACAGAGACGAATGGATTCCTTAGTAGAAGAATAGAGAGAACGGATACGTGAGACGGAAGACCAGGGCATATGGTCTTGTGGAGCTGCAGGACAGTGGTACAGGTTTTGACAGGTGGAGGACGAAGCATGGCTTCAGTCAGTGTCAGGTAACTACTGTGGTTTGTCTTACCAGGTGGATGATGAGTCATGACATCATTTTGTTACTATATGTGGATGGTATGTTTTGCTATAGTAGGTTTGTACATACAGGGTTTTGCTGAGCTAAGGGTAAGATTAGTTCAGTGGCATGTCAGGAGGAGTTTGGAGCAGCGAAATTCTTTGACATGGGAGGCATGGAGATCACAGGTTGATTTTGTCTCGAGTGGGAGCTGATGTGAATCAGGTGTTGGCGAGGTTTGGGATGCAAAATCGGAGCACACTAAGGGCTAGACAGGTACAGTGTCTGAAATCACATGAGGTCTGGTATAGACCTGAGTATTCCCATGTAGTGGGAGCTGTCAGAGTTAGGAGCCAATTCAGGGAAGTGGGTTCTCAGGTTTCTGAGAGGGACCGGCAGCAGGTGTTGCTATGCAGGGTCAGGACTTCACTACAGGTGTTGTAGGTTCGGATGTGGCAGGGTACTCGGATGACAGGTGGTACACCACGGGATGTGTGGTGGGTTGTCTTCAGGTGGGAGCTTGAAGAGGGATACAAACTAGGAAACAGATTAGACGGGGTATAGGTATAGGTACAGTGCAGCTGTTTATCTCCAAGTGGGAGATTGTTAGGTTGTGGAGCTAAAAGCTTCACTGATGCAGACACGGAGGAGGTTGCAGGAGAGTTGCTGAGTGTCAGAGACATCGGCATCGGTCAGGCCAATCGACGTCGGCAGGATAGGGCAGGAAGGCAACCGACGTCGGTCAGAGATCGGCCGACGTCGGCGACCCCCAGACGGACAGGGACCGGCGTCGGTCACCTGTGTGGTTCGGACTGCGTTTATTACGGGCAGTTAGCTAACGAACCAAGTGTTTGCATGAAGAGATCTATTTTTAGACTGAGAGCTGCGGATCTAATTATTGTAATTAGATGTCTAATTATTGTTTGGATGAGATCTATATAATAGACTCATGGTTGTATTGGAAAAGTGTGCTAGGGAGTAAGAGAGCATAATTATAAGCTCCTTCTGTGTGTGAGGTAGAGCAATGGTGCGTTCCTCCTAGTGCCTCAGTACCAGGTGTGTTGGTGCTGGATTGGAGAGCCAGCTGGGTTCTTCAGGAGTGTAGGATCTTGGTCACAGTTGCATGGCCTATATAGGAGATCTACATGGTAAGTAAGATCGTTGATCTGCAGGTGTATGTGTGTGCAAGGTCGAGGTTCACAGGTGAGCAGAACTGTTGTTTGATTTGCAGGTGTGCAAAGTCATATAGACAGCAACACAACAGGGAGCAGTATCAGGCAGGATCTACTTGGAGTACAGGTGTGTACTCAGATAGAGCAAGAGGAAGGCAAGGGAGTTCCTTCCATACGTATGGTCTGTTGAAGTGCAGGTTATTGCAGGTTCATGGGAGATCTGCTTGAAGTACATTGAGTACTTATGGAGTGCGTGGAGCACTTGTGGTGTGCGTGGAGCACGGGAGGTGAACACCAACTCTGTATTTGAGTTGGGTGTTGGGACCTGTGAGAGGGAGAGCTTTGGGGAGAAGAATTACTGTTCACTTGAGGTGTAGCGAGCCTCTGAAGAGGTGGTGGAGAAGAAGTGGCATCTTCTTTATTGTATTCTTTTTTGTATAAAGTGTTAATACAAGTTGTGGATTGTCTCTCATATGCTGTGTTATTCTGAATTCTAGTTACTTGGTGAATCTGGTTATTTCCGCATATTATAGTTGCTTGAAGTTTAGTAATCAATTGTATGCTTCCGGTGTTTCGCACCCTGACATTAATTATGATATTTTTTTTTTTTCAAGTTGAGTTTTCCATTTTTTTCTTGCATAAGAAAATGTTATTATCTTTTTGTGGTGGAGAAGGAAAATATTTTTAATTTACTCCCAAGCCCCATAGAGCAAGGGGGTCATCATCCACAAGTAAGGGATCCCACCCACATATTTGTTGTTTATTTTCATTCTCATCAACTTACCAAGAGGGAAAAATAACAAGGCCTAGGCACAAAATCTTGTCCTATAGAGGAGGGCCCTAGAACCCCCTCTCCCTCCACCACCTCTTCTATTAGATCCATTAGACCCACCATAACGATGTGATGATTGGTGAGAATGAGGAGAGAGGATCCTACAATGGATTCAAGAAAATTACCTATGAAAACTATGTCCTTACCCAAAAGAAGGAGAATGAAAATGTGGAAGATCTAGAGGCTCATAGTTGACAATGCATGGAGATTTTACCCAATGATATAATGGAATATGGAGATGATTAATACACATATGAAATTTGTCTATTTGGATTTGAATATGGAGGATGACATTAGAGATCACAACTTTTTTAGTTACAAAAAAACTTTCTTACATCTTGTCATGACTAAAAAAATATAGTTTCTAGCTTTCCAAATTTGAAAAAGAATAACAACATGAAAAATCTGCCAAAATATATTATATCTTACATGAAAGAAGGTAGAGTCCCCCAAGAGATCCATTTTTTAGGTAAAGCATTCTAGTCTAAAAGGCTTTAAAATGGTGTGAATATAATTCTAAGTTGATTCGACATGAGAACAAAACCAAAATAGATGCTTGATTAGCTCTAGTTGGTGACAAACTTAGTGAATGGGATTCAAAACCCCCATGTGCTTGAGACAGTCACCCAAAGTTAAACCTTGGTAAATGATACACTACATGAAGTTAGTTTTTTTGGTTTCAATAAAACATCCCATAGAATAAAAATATTCTAGACTAGACTCCTTGGCTGTAACAAAGATTATGTTGGTGATTAAGAATGTCATCTGGACTATGCTAAGGAGCCAAAATATTATACCTTAAATGAGGAGAATTAAAAAAAGGGCATGATAATAGGTCAATGCCAACAAAAAAAGGATGTGATAATAGGCCAATGCCAATCCTTCCACTAGGGACTAAGGGAATTAATTCCAATCTTATGATGGTACTCTTTAAGTATGGAACTCTAAACTTTTGTAATAGACTAGATGTCCTCCTTTTAATGTTAAATATGTTTTGAACCATATTCCAAGGGAGCCAAATGCGTCAAGATTTTCATAATAAATCCCCAATAATTTTAAGACCCTTTTTGAATAACCTCAAACTTTTGATCAATGGGACTAGGTCAAAAGTAACATTATGAAAATTCAACATTGGGGACCACCAAAAAGAGTGACAATTAAGAGATAGGCCATCCTTGAATCCCTCTCCCACCCAAATGAGATGAAGTGTCACATTTTAACAAAAAGTAAAATGAAAAGTGAAAATTTAGATCTTTGGTCAAAAGTGGCATAACTAATATACTCTTCAGAGAGTGTAATTGCCAATGAAGATGCCTCCTACATAAGGTAAATGACCAATTAAAATATTTACAAATAAAACATTAACATTAATAAATTTAGTTTATAAATTTTTCGTGGTGTTTAAAATAAAAGGCTCTTTATGCAATTTCAAAGGTGGTGGTGATCTAAGATTCCAAGTTTATAATAACAAGGGCATAGAGTGCCAAGTCCCTGTGGGGATTTTGAAGTTCTATTTTTAATTCACAGATGTTGTTTTGTGGTAAATTGCATCTTGAAAGCAATGTTTCGAAGCTTTCTTTTCCCCAAATTTTGAGCCAAAAATAGAATAAGTCTTGAAATTAGGATTCGAGACAGTGCGTCATTCCAGAACATTATTATGGTTTGCCATATTGACATCATTCTTATTATTGTCTTCACCTCTTTTACTCTTCTCACATGCACATCCTCCATGGACTTGCAAAGTATGCTTCCTCCATTGATGAGTCTACTATAATAGCTCTATCCATAAAAATGTAGTGAGAATTCCAAATAATATAAACCTATTATTTAAATTCTACTGATATCTGATAGAAATAGTTGAAATTTTCATAACAATTTATCTAATCCATATCTTGACTCAACTCCACCCACCCCCTCCCCACACACAGAGAATTTAATAAAAATTGTCTTTACTATTAGATGAGAAATGTATTCATGATAGTTCTGCCATCAATGATTCCTGCCCACATATGAGGAGCTCTGGATCGACCCATTCATCAACTTTCACCACCCTCAATAGTCTTTGCCATAGACTTTATATGATTCAAGTAAACAATGTTGTATATGACCAGAATGTAGTGCGTTTACTACAATTTTGCAATTTAATCCACTTTATTGTCATGGAAGCTAGTTACAATATAAAATATTTAACCATAGAAAGAGAAGTAGGACTCGTTGGAACTGATGTGTGGGGGTCAATTTCTTGTAGGATGGAGATGTTTGAACATCGTCATTATACAAGTGATTTTGCATTGCGGTCTTTTACTTCTTGGTTAGGTATACCAGTATAGGTATTTTAACTTAAGTTAGAAAATTCTTAATAATTTTATCAGATAATGTTTACACAAATTTTAGATATTGAAGTTGTCGAAGTTCATTTTTACTTTCAAATAACATTCAGAAGTTATTGCAGAAACATATGCTCGAAATGTTTTACTTAACAAAAGTTTAAAATTTCAATAAGTATTTGGCCCAATATGGTAAACTTTTGAGTAGAAAGTTATGATCCTTGCGGTTGATTATAAAGGTGCTTGTTTATAACAATCATTTTCAACTAACCATCAGGATAATCACTCAATAAAATACTCAAGCATTTAAGGAGTATGGGCACAGTTGTGAGGCTAGGTCATGGGCATATCCAAATTTAAGGGTTAGAGATCTAATCAGTTCCTCATGTAAAATAAGATATAAAATGGAATATATTGATAAACCAGGAAAAGCCACAACATGCAAAAGCTCTTGCACACATAATGTACTACCTAGATTAGATTAGATTAGATTTTTCTTTTCTTCTTTTTTTTCTTTTTAAAATTAAATTTGAGCATTTTTATGGTGCATTCCTAGAAACCAAAAAATTACATGACTTTAATCTGGTGAAGCTGAAAAGTACAAATTGACTCTGATCATTTTTGGATAGTAGAGTGAAACTCGTAAGAGCTATGAGGAGTATTGTGACTGAAATGGTAATGAAATAAAACAGAGACTTGCAACATGGATTCTCCATGGTTTCCAAATTATTTGGCTCCATAAATCTGGGCTAAACTCTAATCAGGAAATATATTATAAATACTGCTCATAAAATAGAAATAGATGATTGTTTCTATTCTTGGTCGGGTAGGAAGAGGAAGGCCCGTGATGATGGTTCTTTCCTTCATCTATCAAATATAAATTTTCATTCTGTTTTATGAAAAAGAAAACAAAAACAACCTGAACAAAAAAAGTACAGGCCACCTGTAGAAAACAAAGATAAATAAAAACAGACTAATTATGGTCATCAAATGAATAGAGATTCAGCAAAGATTACTTGTTATTATTCTTTGACAGCTCTGATAATCGTTTAAGAATATACCATCTCAAACTTTTAATAGGAACAAAGATATAACAGGCTACCATGAATCACAACTAAAGTGATTTTAATCATTGTAAACAAATTAAGAAAATATTCAAAAGCCTCAACGTATGAAGCAACCAATGGTGAACCACATCACAAAACCAGAGTCTATTGCTATTGGAAAAAAATGTTAGAAACATGAGATATTACCACTGAATTAATATTTTCTTGAGCCAGTTTTATAAGAACTTCACACTTTACACAGTCCACAAATTTGGAGGAAGAATCATTTGAAGTCTTATGGGCAGTCAAAAAGAAAGGACTGGATATGCTCGTAAGGAAACAAAGGCTGCAAGATGTAGTACAACGTTTAAGATGTAAAAGATATATCAAATGATAGTGACTGGATGAAAAAGGAAAAAGCCATTTATTTTTCTTATAATGTGAGCCTTGTTTCTGCAACTTAGACGATTATAAACATTAAAAGGAAATATTTTTGTTATGATTACGATACATTAAAGAACTGTTCCAGCATAAGCGTAATCATGAACCAACCATCATTAAAAAGTTTTATTTTAACAGTCTAGATAGTGTGCCCTAACTTCGCACCTATCTGACACTTCAACCATGTTCGGTCAACATTTAAAATTGACATCCGTGAATAGTGTAGCCTGTCTAGTTTTTAATTCTTAATTTTAAAGTTGTAACTATATCAGTATGAAGGCCAAAATGTTAACCAAAAAAAATATTAGAGAGAAACAATATTAATTAATCACAGTACATGTTATTCTGAAAAGTCTCAGCCCCGTGATTTTCAAGATAGGAATTGTGTAGAGGATCTTTATAATAGTGTTAGGAAGAAAGCATATACAAATAGCTGAGGTAGCTTGGTGTTTAGTCTGTGGATATAAAATATGAAAAACATTGAAATTTGTTACTGCCAGTACAGGTCCCTTATATGAATCTCAGAAACGAGGTTATTAGGCTGCATCGGTAATGTAGTTGCAGTAAAGATTGTCTCCGTCGTTGGAGTTGAGCCATGGGTGAGAACCAAACCAAAATGAATCTAAATCTCGCATACGATCTGCATGACATCGGTGTGAGGTTATTAGACCTTGTATGGCGCTCTCAGAAATATCGCTAAGGATTCCTTGAGAATTCTGTTGAGACTCTACTGTTGTTGATGCGGATACTGCAGTATGTAATTCATCATTCTCGGATGAAGATCTGGCATTGGAGTTTGTTGATGATACGACAGATGCATGCGTCTGCTCATCGACTGGTTTGGATTCTGCCTGACCAGCGATAGCATCTATTTGGTAATCATGACGCTGCGCAGAGAAATTTGAGTTCAATTTACCTGTGGTCGAGTTCCCTCTACCCTTGCCATTGGAGGAAAATGTATCTTTTGCCTTTGAATTGGGAGCCCATTTCTTGTTCAGATGGACATCTTTACGTCGTTGTCTGTTCTTCCCGGCAAACGTGCGGCAATCAACGACCACCTGCATCAATTTTGATTTTTACTTTTACTTTAAGGGTTCATTGGTCAACCTTAATTGAAGATAAAATATTACGGCCTGCAAATGCTGTTTGTAAATCCTACCTGTTTCCCAGCAGTTTATGAAGTCTAATGATGAGCTCTTCTTCGTCTGCAGAAATTTGGCCGCGCTTCACATTTGGGCGGAGGTAATTCATCCACCGCAACCTGCAACTCTTTCCGCACCGCTTCAAACCTGCATTATAAAGCAGAGTAAAGGCCTCAAATCTATGTTAATCGTGCCGGCAAAGCTTCCAAAAAATAATACTATTAAGTAAAAAGTGTGGTGACGATATTTTTTTTGAACAATTGGGGATTGAGGTTTAACTCCAGCATTTTCAGTTTTGTTAGTACGATCTTCTCCTATCCAGATGTCATGCGGTTTGGAGGGTATTGAATTTAGGTAAATCACTCCGAAATTACTATTAGATCTCATTACTAGATTTGTGTGCTGACAATATATTAACCTATCCCCATCCAAAATCAATACCTTCTTAAGTCCTAGGAAAACTAACTACTTTTACACTTTTAATACAACCCGCAGAACGATTATAAAAGACTAGTCTATACAAATTAGAGTAAGTTCCAAGTTATCAGACTAAACCTAGATTCTACTGGTTATAAAAAATATATATATTACCTGCTTTTATGGGAAGAGTACTCCAATGACCCACACCATTTGCTTCAATAAAGCGTGGAAAAGTTGAAGAAAAATGTATAAAGAGGGGTGACGTCGTTATTTCATGACAGATACCGACTTTCGGGTGTCAACTCAATCAAAAGTTAACGGACCAAAAAACCCTCTTTGTCGTAATCGTGATCAGCATTTACGTTCACGTTCACAAATAGATTGGTCGAGGATCCTCAACTTCATTATATTTTTTAATAAGCATAAATAAGAAGGTTTTGATAGGGTCTCATAATTGAATATAAAATTGATGGAAAAATAATTAAGTAAATGAAAGTAAATATTATTTTCGTAATGAATTTTGATTCAACTAGATCAAGCTTATAAAATAATATTGTCTAAAATATCAACAAAATAGTTAGCAAAAGAATGGTCAACATCTTTCAACAATCTAATCACAAATCCTATCCCAATCAACATAAACCAAACAACAAACAATTTAGACGCTGGTTTCCCACTCTCATGAAAAGACAAAAGATTTACAGATTAACCAATGGTCGAAAACAATCTTCTTCCACGTCGGGAGAAAAGGCCTTTTATTGTCCATTGAGTACCATCATTCACCATTTTTTAAAAATCATATCTCAATCTTTTTACCTCCATCTTGCACCCTTTCTTCTTGATCATTGAATCCGTAGGCGCTTTTAGTTTCACTAAATAGGAATGAGGAGGTGGAGTAATGGATTTCAAGAAGGGAGTAGGATTCAAAGGTTCAACTTGAGTCATTTTCACCCTCTCACCGACCTCCCACCTAGGGGGAGGAACCCCAACTGAGGAGGGGGTGGGTTGGAGCACTTGATAGATGATAGAAGTTGTCGTGATTGTGCCATCTTTATTTCTCCAAACTAGTCCAGAATCAGGTGCCAAACATTGAAAGTCCTTTGAAGAACACCCTACAACTCGATGGTCAATGAGGTTACAATAGAAACATCTAAAAGGTAGACTCTCGAAGTTGAGATACTGGATACACAAATCATGAGACAAATAGAGTCTAACAAAATGACAAAGGGGCTTGGAGATATGAACAACTGCATAGGCTCTCACAAATATTTTCCTCACAGACCCTGTATCAAGTTTTACAATGGAGACAACCCTATTGATCCACATTGTAAAGTACTCGTCTTTTCTTAAAACTAGAGGTATATTATATAAGTTCATCCAAAAGGGAGCTGTTGTGACTTCTACCTTTTCAGGGTCGCAAAAGGGAACCTTAGGGAAAAAATAGATAACATAAATCCAATGAACCAAGGCCCTGAAGACCAAACAAAGACCTGATTAGTTAAACATTTGAAAACCACGTAGAAAAAGTCACAGCTTAGAAAAGTAAAATATAGAAAACCCAAAGAACTCCATGTCAATTTGGCCTAGCTATGAAGGTTGGGCATAGAGAGTGGAAAGTCCACAAACTTTCTAAATAGGCTACGACTACTAATAGCCAAGTCCATATCCATAATTTCCTAGTTTGAGAACTCTAGATCCGAGATGTCAGTTGAAAAAGACACTGGGAGGTCTCCCAGTAGGTAAGAAAGGGAGAATAAACCTAAAGCATCGGTAGGAGGCATCCTAATGCCAAATTCAATCCTCATCATGGGTCAAACCACACCTTCATGACCAAAATCCTGTTGTGATTTGTATTAGTTGGAACATTCATCGAAAGGATTTTCCACATTCTTATAGTTAGAAAAACCCACCTCTTTTTGGATTCCTTAAGGGTAGACACAATCTGATAGCATGCGCACATGGAAGGCAAAAGCATTCCTACAAATGCCTAAATCCTCCAAAACTTATTTGTATGAGCTTTGCTAACTGCCCTCACTATAGCCTCAGCTCACTTGTAATGCATACTTGTTAATTATTATAATGCATATGATTTATTTTTTGAAAAGATGTCTAAAAATATAATAAATTACCATGTGATGATTTTTTATTTATATTATTTTTATATTAAGGACCATAATATGACTTTATTTTTCATGTGAATGAGCATGGAAAAAGGGTTCATTGATGTCACTAAACTAGGCTTAGCAAGGCTTCATAATATTGTCCATGTGTGTAGGACATGAGGAGCATTGGTTAAATCACTATGTATGTCCGTAACAAAATTAAAACTAACAAATTTATCTCTGACCTCGACATGTTGAATAAGGTTGAAAGGTAGAATAAAGCAAGTACCCTCAACATTTCATACAACCTCATTATTGCTTGTGTCTTCACTGCTAGTTTAGATGTGGATGACATTAGAATTAATGCCCACAAGCTCCATTTGAGACAAAATTCCATGAATGGGTTCCTTAAAAAACCCCTTAGCCTTGACGTTTCCCCACTACTTAGAATATGTGTTTGCCTTAAAATTAGGTCCCTTGAATGGACTGAGTTTCAATAATCCCCTCTATAGACATGTCTTGCAAACTATGAAAGCTTTTGAACACTCCACCCTACCATTTATATCATTAGACATCGATTTACTTCTGCCCTCTATGCCTTCCTACTTTAAGAATTTTGATTCCTCCTCACCATCGTCATTTGATACATCATCCCAACTAAACTCGAAACCAAAAGTCTCCTCACCAACATAGCTAATCCACCAATTATTGGAGCGAGAATGTGTTAGGTTTTTATTTTAATTCCACTCACCCTTCCCCATACACATACATCCTCACTATGTTACTATAGGTATTGTTGGCCATTTTGGCCCACATACCAAGCTTCTACATGGTTTAAACATATGAACAAAGTCCTGGGTGGAATATGTTTGTGTATGCCTATAGAGTTCATTTGGGCCTTCAAGGATCAAGCAGTAGTTTCAAGAATAAGTCTAGAGGAGACTACAGGCTTAAAAAGCTTATTTGATACTTAAGAAATTTTCCAACTTTATTTGGCTAAGTGTTGGGGACCATTTTGTCAAAATTATCTAAGGCAAAGATATTGTAGACTTAATCTCTTTTGGGAAAAAGTTTCATAATAATTTTCCTGAAGACCTAATTGTTTTAGGAAAATTGTTAGCATCAAAAGTCTAAGTTAAAGTCCAGAAGGCAAATTCTTTCAGACATTTTTTTCGTGTCATAAGTCTCAAAGATAGTTTTTGTTTAGATAAATTATTTGAGACAATATTTTTATAGAAACATTTTAGTAAAACAAAATGTCTGAAACAAATGATCCTTATCAAAAAGCCCAAAGTCATTTTTGTCGAACAAATTGTTCGATACAAAAATGTTGAAACAAAAGTTTGAGATAAAAGGTCTATGTGAAAAGGTCTAAAACACAAAGTCTAAAATAATTTTTGTAGTGGATAAAATGGAGATTTTTGTGCAAATGCCAAAATAAAGCTCAACAATCCTCCATTGGGATCCAAAGATTGACGATCACACATACATCACTGGCATTCCTGCAGACATCAATTGATGGTTGCATAGACGTCAAATTTAAGTCACAATAAATGGCATCAATTTTCAAATGTCTCAGTGACAGTGCTGTAGATGTCAAATATAGGCATGCAAATGTCAATTTTAAGCCCCGTGGAATAGTTATTTGGATTCAAAAAGTAGGATCAATGATCAACATTCAAACGTATAGAGGATCCAATAGTGAGTAGTGATTGATAGGTTAATGGACATAGGTAGATCAATAGCTCACATTAAATTGTTGATTCACATCTAACGATGCACAAGAAGGTCAAAAGGTTAGTGGATTCTAAGTGCAAATATGGGACTACCAAGTGCACCAGCTCAAATTAAGTTGACAACTCAAGGACATATCCAAGGGCTTGCATTAACTCATATCATAGAGATCAGATAATGAGAGAAAAGGTCGATGATTCAATGATTTGAATCATGGTTGACAGCCAATAAAATAAAGGAAGGCCCAAGATACTTTTGATGGAAGTCAAAAAGACAATTTTCAACCAAGATGAACAAGCATGAATGGAATCGAGCTTGAGCATGATCCAGTTTGGATGAAGTGCAGATATTTTTAGATCGGACAACACCATTAAGAATTTCTAGGGATAGAATATGTTTGTTTAGACCTATTTAGGTCAATAAAAGAGGCTATGCACTCTATAAGTTCTCATAGATGTAAAGACTATAGAAAAACAAATAACCTTATATTAGTTTTATACCTATAAAATGGACCTATGATTCAAACATGGAAATGGATAAAATATGTGATTAATGCAAAGTGTTTCATCTATTGACATGGCTCCATCTTTGAAAAAGTAGGTATTAACCACCATTCATGGCATGGTACTGTCAATTTTAAGATTCAAAGATTTGATCCTCATGAACATGTCAAGTGGGTTTAGGGCCCCAAGGTGGTGAGCTAGTAGTTGGAGAAGTAGTTAAGGGCATTGATTCCACTCAAACAAATTTTTCACCATGCAAAACAAAACCTTATCTTTTAGTGGGATATCTCAACCAATGAAAGGAAATCAAAGGCTGTTGGAGTATTAAAAGGCTAGTTTATTGATAAGGATTGGCCTAGATTAGAAGAAGGATGAGTATAGAAATCAATCAATAAGTTGCCACCACATGACTAAGATCCTTTCTCCACTCTCCTACACATTGTTTCCCATCTTTCTTTCTCTCTTTTGCTATATATAGAGGCTTTTGAGCCAAAAAATAGATCACTCTAATCCCTCTCTTGGGCATGACTAAACTCTACCAAGATGGATCTTGTAACCTCTTGAAAATGAATACAACACTATTTTTAGATTTCGTTGTTATAGTATAGTGTGTACATGTCAGTCTAATTTGCTTGTGTAGTAAAAATCTCTCCCTTTTCAAGTCCTAATCTCACCTAATTACTAGTTTATCTTATTATACATGTCATGTTTAGTGTTTAAATATCTTTTGACTAAAATCCACATGTGGATACCTTTACTAGTTAGTATCTTGTATTATACCTCTCCATCACTTACCTCAACTTTTGATCATTTGGTGAACCTCTACATGAAATAATTATGTATGACAAATATTTAGAGTCCTAAATCTAGTCTTTTACTTATTTCATTAGTGTTTTAAGAGTCAAACAAAGTGGGTCAACCATATTTTAGGTGCATAACCATCTTTAAATTAGGTTTCCTTTTCATGTTATCTCTCTCTCCCTTTTCCCTGGTCATTAGTAGGTTTTAGTAAGTAAAAATAAAATAAATTATGCATCAAAGGATCTAAACTCTTTAAAAATCCTAGAGGTCTAACCCTATTATAAGATACCCATAGCCTAGGGCCAGTCCCATTTTGAGCCAGATTTGGAAGTAGAATTTGAAAAATTTTGCTTTCATTTAGGGTGAAATATAAACCTCTAATAGTTTTGTCATGCCCAATGGGACCAAGGTCCAAAATAGTGGAAAGATCTTGGTGTGTCTTTCTCTAATCAATTTTTAAAAGCAAGCAGTTAGCACCAATGGTGACTTCAAACCAAAGCTTCTAATTATGAGTAGACTAGGTTTGTCTAATTGAATATTTTAATCAGTTATTTCATCTCATTTGACATATGAGGTTAATGTGAATATCTTTATTATACACCTCTTTATCAACAGCCCTATCTTGGTCCTCATGATCCATATAACACCTATCTGCCCTAGCAATATTTTTGTCAAAACTATGAGCAGCCTTGTCAAGTTTTTTATGATCCTTATTATCAAGGGGATGGCACTTACCTTCCTCATGATCCTCACTATTAATGTGAGCACCTATATTAGTCATACACATAAGAGTATTTCCCTGATCCTCTATATGAACAACATGCCCATCATAATATTTCTCCTCACCAGCCCTATCATGAGCCATACATACCAATACTTAAGTAGATTTTAGTCAGCCTTGATAGGTATGCACTATAATTATGCTTACAAAATTATTATGACCAAGATGTCCCTATTCACCAGATCTATCATGTGAGGGAGTCATTATAGCAAGTGAAATAAGAATGGACACCTTTTGAGAGGGCAAATTGGAACAATCTCACAAGTGAAATGATGGATGTAACTGGTCACATTCAAATCATTGATGATAAGCTAAAAGACCTTGAATAGTAATAGGTTTGACCTCACCAATATTTTATGTCTCCATATACACCACCTCAGCCTTCTTATGTGCCACCCATTCTTCCCCAAAGGGCCATCTCAAGTGATCTTTCATGTGTTCCTCAGACCTTCCCTTCTTGGAATTCAATCCACAAGAGTTGTCAAATAAATAAGGTGACTATTGTGTAATAACCTAATGTTGATGTCCAAGATTCCATTCTTCCTCAAGATCCCGTCAAGAAGTCCTTTAGGGTTCCAAGTTGGAATCAAGTGGTGAAGTCATGGGGTGGGCAAGGTGAGATGAATCTAGATTTGAAATTCCAAGTTAAACGAGGATCTAAACCTATGCCAACCTCTCTCATCTCTCCTCAAGATTCTTCTTGTGTTCTTTATCTTTATGAATACAATGACAACCTTAAAGAGAATCTAGTCTAGGAAAACATGGATAGGTAGATCAGAGAGTTAGAACTAAAGACAAGGAAAGAGGAGGAGAGCTAGAATCAGAAAGCTAAAGAATAACCTCTATCTTTTCCATATTGGAACAAAGTCATGTAGTCAAGCAAATCTAAATTCATTCAATCCCCATCCCTCCCTTCTCAAAAATATAGGTCTTTTCCCTCTTGGAAATCCATCTAAATAAGTATGCAAAATAAGGAGGAGGACATGACTATCAAAGACAAGCAACCGAACCAAGGAGGTGTCACATATATCTCATCTCTCTTGGAGTCATCTCAATAATATCCTATGCCACTCTTTGAAGAGGTAAGTGGTGAACTCTATGTTGAAATAATAACTGATAATGATGGATTCCCAGAATCAGAAGAGGAGATAGTTATCGGAATGCCACTTGACAAAAGAGACCATTTT
Source organism: Torreya grandis (assembly GCA_037957365.1). Lineage (NCBI taxonomy): Eukaryota > Viridiplantae > Streptophyta > Pinopsida > Cupressales > Taxaceae > Torreya > Torreya grandis. Next base: position 146,458 of record JARHVA010001486.1, on the reverse strand, counting down.
TCATTCATTCATAATGTGAAATAATATGAGATTTAAGAGCGATTTTATGTTGGAGATGAGATCCAATAAGAAGAAGTCTCAGATGTGCATCAAGAGGTTATTTCTCCAGAACCTCTTGATCACATATCAACTATCTAAAATCAAGAGTTTTCTCAATATACTATGGTAGCTGATATCGATCAAATATAGGCTCATTTTTTTTAGAAGCTAGACATGAGGATAACTCACACAAAACCATTGTTGAGGTAGAGAGATTTCTTGAATAAGAAGACCATTAGTAGTAGTTGTACCATGATTTCATGAGTGAGATTGATGAAGTTAAGATGGTAGAGTTTGAGGATGAGATAGTACATTAAGTTGAATCTTCTTCTGATGATCCCATTAATGTTTTGGAACTTCAAGAAGATAGTGCTACTCTAGGGATGCCAAAGGAGAATGAGAAGGCTGGTTTTGATGAGGGAGAACCCCTTGATGAGCTTGAAGAACTTGCATCTAAAGAGAAACCCAATCTTATTGAGAGAACTATGACAACCAAAAAGGTATGTCTTATTCAACCACTATTGGAGGCCATAGTTGATGATCCATATGAGAAATCTGAGTCTGTCTCAAGGCACATAACTAACCTATTTGGAGTTGCTTGGTTCTCATTGAACATCATGCCAATAATTTTGGTGGATACAATAAAGAAAAAAAAGACATCAAGGCTAAGGGTAAAGGAGATGCATGCCTCATTCAATTACTCATTCCATGATGTAAGAACATTATCAAACTTTCCTTTTGATTTATGAGGAAAGGTAAAAATAGTTTTAAGTTGGATATATTAGGGTAGTTTTGTTAAAATTACTCTAAATGCAGTTTCTAGCACATTTATTTATTTTCCTTATATTGTTTTAGGTTAGTTTCCCTTCAATAAGTGCCTTGGGAACTCTATCTTATTTTTTTATTTTATTGGTCCTTTATTTGTTTCAATATGGGTTAGAGCATGATTGGCATCGAATTTTAGATATAGGTCAATATATTGAACCAAAGAAGAGACTACATGTCCAATGGACTATTCAAGGCAACTAATGTTATACATTCTCCAAGCATAGTAGGCATGCTTCCCTATGTGTCACTATAAATGTTGGTCATTTTGGCCCACATGCATTTTACCATTTACTTCATCATCATGAACATGATCAATTATGGGCCCATAAATAGATTGCATCCAACTATCACATCCTAAATGATATATGAAAATTATGTCATGCTTCTAATGGACTCATGAAGAAAATAACATAATATAAATAATTCATTTTACAAATTTAATTACTACAATAACTTTCAATCATAACCACTTGAAATGGAATAATAAGCCCAAATAACAACCATGGACTTTCTTTGCAACCACTACACATCTTCTCTTCTTCATTACACAAGTAAATGATATTCTAATTTTTAATTTCCTGCTAGGAAAGTTCCAATAATAATCCTAAAGGATTACAAGAAGAATTAAATTTATACTACTTTACAACTCCCATGATACGGATAGCATATTTCACATGATTAAAATAACTCATGCTAGTATATATAAAATGAGCAATGTATGGAGATTAAATTATGAATAATCCTTGTGTAATAAATCAAAGAACATAATCAGTTGTAGTAATAAATAAATAATAGGATAGAAATTATATATGCATGCACATTCACGCATGCGCACACACGCGCGCGCACACACACACACACAAATATAATGTAACTTGTTCATTTCTTAGAGAGGAGGATAACATCCATGGACAACCCTTAAAATTAACCCAAGGAATTATATATACAAATACAATAATAATTCCTTAACATGTTATCCACATGTATCTATACATATTCATGTATAATTACCTACTTCATGAATATCATAATTAAACTATCTACATTTATTGATTAATGAATAAATATACCATTTAACCAACCCAAGACAAGATATAATAGTAATATCTAACCATTAGCGTGCCATCTAAAAGAGTGTCTTGAACATCAATAGTAATGATATATAATCTGAGCCATGCATAGTTAAATCAAAAGTTTTCATAACCAACATATAAATCCTAAAATAAATTTAATCTTATCACAAAAAAATTATGTTATTCTTTATAGTCTAGTATGAATTTTCAACATCAATAAAACCACTAAGAGTACTCCAAATCATATGTTAGCATTCATGCTTGAAATGAGATATAGAAATATGTATAAGCATATATAAATTGATTATAATAGACACAATACTACTAGAAATAATTACAAGGAGGATCATCATTATCAAGAATAATAGCAACACTATGCAACTGCAAACCACCAATTGAGATCTAAGTATGGAGAGCAATCTTCATTTGACCAATCTACATGCCTTGTCCTATGATCCCATCCATATGGTGTCCCTAACCACCCCATCCATCAACTAGATGGTGGATTTAGGCATCCAAATTTTGTAATGGACTATGAACATGCACTAAATTATTTTAATCCATTGTCCAACTTACAATTGTAATAAAAAAAACTAAAAGAAGACTGACAACATAGAACAAAGTTTAACAAAAAACCAAATGGACACCAAAAAGAGGTAATTACTCTTGTTCAAACATATCTCTATACCAATGAATAAATCATGCCTCACAAAATAAGCATATAATTTCAAGGTATCCCATTGGTCAATAATTTGAGCCTCATAGAAATGATTTTAATACAAATAATAAACTATCAACCCATAATATCAACACTTGGTAATGACTAATGTATTTAATCTTTAACAATAAAAAATAAATATGAATTCACTATCAACATAAGAAACCTCATTGGGCCCATTACATTTCTTTGGAGATTCATGGAAGGATTTACACTAATATGAACCCATAAATACCAAATTACAATATTGGTTACTTACTTAAGACATTGAGTTTAGTTGTATGAAATTCTCAACAAAAAGAACTAAAACCACTCCATTGGATTAATCAACCCATGAATAATTAAACCAAATTATTAAAATCAGCTTTTAAATGTATGGAATCATACCAACATATAAAATCAGCCTTTAAAAACGTATGAATGGTCATACTACGTAGCCATTTTAACCTTCACAAATTTTGCACAAATCATACAAAAGTATACTAAGCTCTTGAAATTTATGCAAAGAAATTTGACATATAATGTATGTTTTAATATGTGATATTCATATGAAAAATGAGGCATTACAATGTAATAACCATAGTCCTTCAAAGATATATTTTTAGCCATGGTAATGCATGCAAACATTGTGTCAAAAAAGTGTCATGCAACCAATACAAGGTTTGTAAATTAGACATACAAATATGTATTTATAGCCATAGTAATTTATGTGGACATTTTTTTCAAAAAGCTGTCATATCATACAAATATATATTTCCAACCATGGTAATGCAAGTGGACATTTTGGCAAACAGTTGGCATGTTATACAAATATATATATCTAATCATGGTAATGTATGAAGATATTTTGCCAAATAGTTAGCATGTTATACAAATATATTTCCAGCCATGGTAATGTATGTGGACATTTTGCCAAATAGTTGACATGTAATATATGCTCACCTCTTTTTTTGTAGATTCAACCATCAAGGTTTTATGTAATAAAACAAACCATGGATTTTGTGTATGTTCACCCACACAAGTCAAACAATAAACCATATAAATGATAATAACCACCCATGAAGGTATAAAAAAGGGTTTTACATAATACACAGCTAAAGAAATAAAATCCATATAATAAATTTTATCCAAGGATGATTTCTCTTACCTAAATAGTTCATTATTGTTATGTTGGCTACAATAGTTTCCTTCATTTCTCCATGTATTCTCTTTCATTCCATTGAGATAAATTACTAAGTGTAAACCCTTTGTGTGACTTCACTCTATTGCCAAGAAAATAGCTAATTATTGATTCTCCTTATTATCAACCTCTTCCAAAGCCAAAAAATGTCATCCTTTTCTCCCTTTATGTTTCCCTTGTGGTCCAAAACTCCTCTCTCTCTCTCTCTCTCTCTCTCTCTCTCTCTCTCTCTCTCTCTCTCTCTCTCTCTCTCTCTCTCTCTCTCTCTCTCTCTCTCTCTCTCTCTCGTCTCTCTCTCTCTCTCTCTCTCTCTCCTCCCTCCCTCTCTCTCTCTCTTCCTAAAAAATATGCATCCTCCTTTCTCATTTTTCCTTTTTCCAAAACTCTTCCATCATTTTCTCTTTCCACTTGTCATAATTTTTTTTTGAAGTGTTGGCTCCTTAGCCAATTGTTTCCCTTGTAAAAATATGATTCCACATTTTCACCTGACATGCCAAATAAAAAACAAAAAGACCTCTCACTTTCACCTAGTTAATAAAATGACATGGTTAGGGATTTTTAATTTAATTTACTTTGAAATTAATTTTCATCATTTAATTAAAACAATTAACATTCAAACCCCCATAAACATAATCACCATCAAAGCAACAATGTCCCCAACACTCCAAGAATGTAGTCCAAGTCAAGAATTAAAAGTAAAGTGAAGTAAGGGAGAAATAAGCTCCAAACAATAATAAATCCACATAAGGATTAAAATAATTGAATCAAGAGGAACAGTTACATGAATAAGGTCAATATCAAATCATAAACTACCACATACGATAAAATTCAAAGAAGACAAGAATAAATAATCAATACCAAAATAATAATCACAACATAATTACAAACAAGGAGCTGAAAAATAGCTTATAATCCATCATAGCTACATGTACCTGTTGATATCAATATAACTACTAATAACTTCCCTATTATTTATCCCAACTACTAAAATCCACCATCGAGCCTAACTCATTGACATGTTCTTGTAGCCACAAAAGGGGCATAAGTAGTATCTAAACAAGGGTGAAATTACCAATAATAAATAATGATGAAAGCTGAATTGAGTGTAGTATAGGCATGATTAAAATAATGAAGTATAGTCATCCACTATAATAATAGTAAACTAGAATCATACAAGTTAATAATTTTATCAATATAACATCTAAACCAAAATCTCATATGTGTCACATATTCTAATGTCAATCATAATAGGTCAAAACATGTTATAAGGGTCCTAACAATAGACATCTAAAACATGTCATACAGTCGAATCATGACATCCTCTACCTCTTAAAGAGGAGTCATCCCACTAAAAAATAAAACTTCAAAGGAATAATATTACTTGAAATATATTTAAATTAACAACCATACTGACCAACCATGCAAAAGTAGTTTAGTTTAAATTAGTTTTCAATTATCCATGGTGACAATGATCAACCTTACCTTTCTATAATTTCAATTGCCACCATTTAGTACACCCACTTCTTTCTTTCATTTAGTAAAAAAATAATACCTTGGCAATAATACTTAATTCTAATTGTGTGTACCATCCAAACATGCTCTTACCTTAGCATAAATTATTGATAACCTAGTGTTTTTTAACATAACACTTCTAAAATTAACTATTTCTATAAATTTGTGTGGCATTTAATTAAAAACATTTTGGGAACACAAGTGTTAAAATCTATAATGATTAAACTTTACTTTAACATGCTTCCTAACTAGAGTGTTATCAACACTTCCAATCATTATATTACATCCATTAGATCTAGAATGGATAAAAACATTCATAAAATTTCAATTTAAATTATTTAATTTAGAATTATAAGTTTTAGCACAAAATAATTTTTTTGATATTATTTTTATCATATTGAAAGGATGTGTTACTACACACAACCTTGAAACATTAGGACAATAGTCAAAATAATCAAATTTTTAACAAAATCCTAGATTTGAAGTGGAATTATTCCAAAATACATACTATACCTTGCATTTAATGACATCAACATTCATCACATGATTTCATAAAAATAAATTAAACTATATAATTATGATTACTTCTCTTTCAAATATTAATCATTCATGGGTTAGTACAACATCCCACACCAACTACAATTAACATCAGAGAAGCCATTCTAGACAATCACATGCAACCTCGAGGATTCCAACATGTTCTCTATCTCTTGTGAGCACATGATGATCAAGGGATACTAATCCTACCATCTAATAATCAGACATCTGAGGGCTTTCACCTTATTTTTATTTCTCTTTAAAAGAGATAAGTAGGTACCTAGGATTTTTAGCACCACCTTTTCAAGACTTCAAGTTTCTATTTGTGATCATAACATCAACATACATTTCAATCATGATTTTAATCTAATCATAAATATTCATCCATAATATCCCTTTCTAGTATGCACACAAAATTAATACCTTATCCATAATATGTTTTCACTTATAAGTCAGGACATGCATGTGTTTTAGAAAGTACAAACTTATTGATTTACACAAAAGTCTAATTAATAGGATCAAGTAGTTATTCATAAGCACTCATTTCAAATTAAGATTATATTAGAGATAT
>JARHVA010001486.1:82500-135000 GCA_037957365.1 Torreya grandis | reverse complement strand
ATAGCCATTTCTATTTTGAAAGCAAATTAAATTATTCAAATCCTATTCTAGGTGGAGCAAGGGCCCACTCCTCAAAAGAATTAGGATCTTCATTTTTGTCGGTATTTATATTTCTATTCACAAAAGTAAATAGGTAACTCTGTTAAATTTATAAATGCTTCCAACTCCTTAAAGTTAAGATTTTTTGTAAATTTGTTCCTACAAGTGTTTTAGATTAAATTTTCATTTTTGTAACATGTGTTTGTTTCCATTAATCTATTTCATCTCTGCAATGTGTGTTTGTTTCCAGCAATAAATTTCATTTCTACAATGTGTGTTTATTTCTCGCAATCTATTTCATTTCTGCAACATGTGTTTATTTTCAGTAGATTTGCATAGTTTGATTCCAATAAGGTTTTAACCAAGAAATCCTTAAGACATTAAAAACCCCCCAAAACAAAACAAAAATACAAATACCTCAATTCAATTACTAAATCTCTATGATTCTTCTTGTTGCATATAGCTTTAGACACAACCTTGGTTAAAAATGACATCAACAGAAAGTTGATTAAATAAAGGGGATGACAACACCCATCACAATTTGAGAGGGATAAGAGTGTGAAGAGATGAATGAGTGATCATCATCAGTTGGTTGAATAATAAATTATAATAAAGGTGATTAAATCTATCAAGTGGTTAATTTGGTGTTGAGTCATCCAGGGGGTTCATGCCTCCTTACAAGTGGGTACTTAATAAAGCCTAGCTGAGTTGGTTCTAGTTGAGGTTGGTGCTCTATGTGAAGTGGGTGCTTCACTAAATTTAATGTTTATCTTATAATACTATAGTCAATTTTCAAATATTAGTTGGTTTTCTACCCCTTGAGGGTTTCCTACATATATAATGTGTTGACTTATGCAATCTTGTATCACACTTATATAGTTGATTTCTTATGCATTATTTTATCTATATGTTGATGATTACTTGAATAAAATTGATAAAAAGAAGATTTGAATATAGATTCACCCCCCTCTCAGTCATTTTTCTTCCAACATTTGGTATCAGAGCTTGATCCTTTGAAGTAGGTCTAAAATCTTAAAAGAGATCTTAGAAGCAAGGATATATAGTTAGCAAGCTCAAGGTGGTTTCTCTACCAGTAAGGCTCTTTTATTCAATGGATCTAATTATACCTTTTGGAACATTAAGATGAAGATATATTTTATGTCTCAAGGTCATGATATTTGGCAGTGAGTTGTGGATGGCTATAGTGCTCCTCCTATTCCACCAATTGATGTAACAAGTAAGAAAGCTTATGAAAACAACTTCAAGGCAATGAATCCAATTATTTATGGCCTATCAAAAGTAGATATTTTGAAGGTTATGCATTGTATATCAGATAAAGATATATGTGACAAGGTTAAGACTATCTATGAAAGAGACACTAAGGTAAAGATGGCTAAGTTGCAAACCCAATGGAGACAGTTTGAAACTTTTAATATGAATGAAGATGACATACTTTATTCTTACCTATTGAAGGTTGATGAATTTGTCAATGTCATTATAGGATTACGAGAAGAGGTGAGAAAATCTATAGTTATCTAAATAGTGTTGAGATCACTAACTCCTAAGTTTGAATCTAAGGTATCTATAGTAGAAGAGATGTAATACTTGGATACTTTAGAGATGGATGGGCTTCATGGAATCTTGACTATCTATGAAATGAAAAGAAATGAAATAAAATCTCCCAAGAAGGAAGCAACTTTCATAGTTTAGAAGAAGTCAAAATCCAAGAAGGTCAAGGATGAAAAATGTTTAGATGTTGATTATGATCAACTAATAGCCATGTTTTCAAGGAAGTTAAGGTTTGTATAGGGTAAGTACAAGAGTAGGTTCCCTTTAAAATATTTTAAATATGGTAACATTAGTCACTTTATATCCAAGTGTCCTAATAAGGATAAGACTGAGCATATTAAAGAACATGATGAACATCATGGAGATGATAAGAATGCCTATTGTTGTTTCTAAAATCAGCTTAGCCCATTTTTGGGAACAACCCCCTACGAAACTTATCCGTTTCATCTTTTGTCTCTCTAAGTTTGTTTTCGAGACGGGTTTTGAATTCATTCTAATCTTGGCCTAGGAACATGAGAGTAGTTGTGATCTCATTACGACCAAGAAAACCCCTTCCCCAGACTGCCTCTTTTAGAGTTGGTCTTTTCTTCCGTTTCTGTGCACGGGCAGCAAATTTTTTTGTTAGTGCATTTTAAACCCTTGCAATGTAAGGGTGGAAAATTTTGCCGCCCCTGCATTTTCTTGTAAGGGAAGAAAAATTTGCCACCCCTGCATCCTGACTTGCAAGGGTGGCAATTTTTGCCGCCCTTACATCTTAACTAAATCGAACATGCAAGGGTGGCAAATTTTGCCGCCCAAGCATATCTCAGTTTCTATGTGCAGCATTTATTGCCACACGCGGGGGTGGTTGGGGTTGTTTTTCACCCCATATAATCTAATTTGAACCTCATTTTATTTCATTCTTACTCCTCTCCTCCTACTTTTCGCGTCTGGATGACCCAGTGGACGAGTTTAAGTGCGATTTGGTAGATTTAACCCTGTGACCCCTATGGCTTCCCAAGTTGGTCTTGTTTTTAACATTTATTTTCATTTCTTCCCTCTTTTTTTCCCTACATTTTAGTGTTGAGGGTAGTTTAAGTTTTAGTTTGTTTTTCTCTTCTTGGCCTCCTCTTGCCCGCAGGTATCCTCCCAAGGACCCGCATGGGCGGCAAAAAATTGTCGCCCGTGCCTCGACCCTAATGCCCCTTTTCCTTACACGCAGGGGAAGCATAAATCACCACTCACGCATCCCCCCACATATGTATGGTCATCCCTACAGGGATGGAAAAATTCGCTGCCCCTGCCCTTTTCTCTCCCAACATGCGGGGGTGGTGAAATTCACCGCCCTACATGTTTCTAACCCGACATGCGGGGGAAGTGAAATTCTCTGCCCTTACATGTTTCTAACCTAACATGTATGGGTGGAAAAAATTTCCACCTGTACAGGCCATCCCTATAGGGGCGGTGAAATTTGCCACCCCTGCTTTTTCCTCTCTTGTCCTGCAAGGGCAGTGAAATTTGCCTCCTCTGCAGGTCGAACCTGCATGGGCGGCGAATTTCACCACCCTTACTCTATCACTTCTAGATGCAAGGGAAGAAATTTTTGTCGCCCGTGCATCTCTCCTCTGGATTTTTCTAACTCCAAAGGAATTTTCATCCTTCCCTTTCTTTCCCTTTCTTCCTCATTTTCCACCCCTTTTTCCAACCCGACCTTTTTAAGTGACCTCCATTGACCATGATCACTTAAAATGCATTTTCCCCAATTTGTCCCCTCTCCCCTAATTTCGTGATCATAATTGCAGTACAATCAGAGAACTCTTGCTCGTTGACGCTTGTTTGATTAAAGCTAGTTCCCATATTTGAAGCATCTCCAAAAAAGGTGAAGACCATGAAGTACAAATACTAGGGCATCTTCCCGCTCACTTCAGTCACCTCCAATGTCGATGACATCCAAGACACCGAAATCGGCCACGTGGACATGGCCGAGTTCATAACTCGAATGAAGGTGATGAACCCAAGCACCACAATAAAGAGGATCATCGATAGTAACATCCACTTGGTTGCCGTTTTCCCAGTGGCAGCACATCATACCGAGTTCATTCTCTAATGTCCCTGCTTATACAATAAAGAGACCAGGTCAGTCTTAGATGCCAGCGGTAATGTGGTGATTCAGCTGGATCCTAAATTCATTGACAAAGTCTTCATGTGCCCCTCAGCCACTGAAGTAACTAAAATTGACTTCGTGGATGCCTAGAAAGAATACGACAAAGACCCTGAGAGGGTAAAAAAAGTCATGAAAAATAGGTGGCTGAAGGCACCCAGATCCAGTCTATCCAAGTGGCCATGAAACTTCCCAAGGAGTGACTTATTTAAGAAGTTGGTGACTTGATCAGCCTTCTTAGCAGAGTGCGGGGCCTCCCATCTTCCTCACAGTTCCATGAATGGATGTACCCATTCATCAAGATCATCCTCCAAGGCAAGCAAGTCATCTTTTGGGGAGAACAGATCAGCAACGCCCTCCATGAGCAACTAACCAAGGTACAGACTTCTTCCAAGTTTTATATGACTTTGTACCTTGTGTACATAGCTACCGCCATGTGAATTTTTCTGGGTTTGACAACCGAAGGGGATAGAAAGACAACCCCAATATACTCATATTACCCCTAGTTGACACTTCAAGGGTCAACCCATCATTTCAAAAAGATAAATGATGCCTTCTTTGCCGTATTTATATGCCTTCTTTGCCATATTTCTATACCTCCTCTTAAACTACGAGAATGTAAAGCAACTCCTGAGTCAAATATGAATGCAGGTGAAGATTTCCTACAACTTAAAGTGAATAAGTTTCTCAAAGGTTTGGTTTTCCTAGAGAAGTTGTTTGATAACCATGACAGGTTTATTAAATAATATCAAACAGATCCAAACTCCTCTCAAGATTTTGATCAGGTAAACTTGGGAACCAAGCATGATCCTAAGATGGTAAACATTAGAAAATGCTACACTCCCGAGAAAAGATTTGAGCTTGCTAGTCTACTTCACCAATATATGGATGTATTGGCCTATTCCTACGATGATCTAAAATCACTCAGGCCAAATGACATTCACCACGACATTCCTCTGAAGGCAAACTCCGTACCTTATAAGCAAAAGTCTAGGCAATATAATCCAAAAATATCAGATACTATTTTAGCTAAGATACAGAAAATGCTTGACGCCCAGATAATTTTTCCAATCCATCACTCAACATGGATTGCCAATATAGTACCTATCAGGAAGAAGAATGGTGAAATTTGAATCTATGTGGATTTTAGAAACTTGAACCAATTATCTTTGAAAGATAACTACCCTCTTTTTATCATGGATCAAGTTCTGTAGATGGTAACAGGTTCAAAAATGCTATCAATGCTAGACAGTTTTTTGGGGTACAATCAAGTCAAAGTCAGAGAAGAAGATCAACATAATACATCATTCACCACACCTTGGGGCACATTCATTTATTGAAGAATGCCTTTTGGTCTGATAAATGCAGGTGCCACATGTCAAAGGGAGATGGATCTCGCTTTCAAAGATGAGATGGGAAAATTCATTGTAATATACCTGGATGATCTGACAGTGTTTTCAAAACATCATTTTGAACATGTTCACCATTTGCAAAGGATAATGGAATGCTGTCATCAGAATGGTATTTCTTTAAACCCAAAGAAATCTGTCTTTAGAGTTATAGAGGGAAAACTTCTCAGACACATTGTGTCCTGTGAAGGTATTAAAATTGATTCAGAGAGAGTCAAGTCCATCTAGGAACTTACTCTGCCTGCCAGCAAGACCGCAGTTCACTCTTTCTTTGGAAAGGTGAACTTTCTTCAAAGGTTCATTCTCGAGTTTGCTGAGAAAACCCATCACATTATCAACATGATGAAAGGCAATGCTACATTCAGGTGGACTGCTGAGGGAAAATCAGCGTTCAAAGAAATTAAGGAAGCAATTGCCCGCGCACCAGTCCTGGTTTGTCTAGATTATACTAAAAGTTTCAAAATATATAGTTATGCTTCCGAGCATACACTATCAGCCATTTTAGTCCAAAAAAATCTAGAAGGTGTAGAATCTCCTCTCTTTTATGATTTGTCCACTTAAGGATCATGAGCTAAAATATTCCCTTATGGAGAAGCATGCATACGCAGTGGTCAAAGTGGTCAAGCATTTCAGGTTTTATATCCTGAATTCTCACACTGAAGTTTTCATACCAGACACAACAGTAAAATCTATTTTGACTCAGCAGGAGTTCAATACGAAGAGAGATAACTGGATCGCCAATACTCAGGAGTTTGATCTAGACATCAAACCTACCAAGCTCGTACGAGGAAGGGGCCTTTTCCAATTGATCACTAACAACATTCTAGGTGAAGCAGAAAGTGAAGAAGTAGAGATCGAAGGCGTGCCTATGGTCCTCTTTGTTGCAACTACTGATGAGTGGTATTCTGACATTGCTCATTTTTTGACATATGGTGAGTGTCCTTCTCATCTTTCTTTTAAAGAGAAATGGAATATTAAATTAAAATTAGATGGTTATGTCCTATGGGACAATAGTCTTTACAAGAGAAACCTAGACGAGGCATTTCTTCATTGTGTTGATAAGGCACAACAAGAAAAACTCTTAGAGTCTTTCCACAATCTGGCCTGTGGAGGACATTTTTTTACACCAGTGACAGCACACAAAATTCTACAAGCAAGGTATTATTGGCCATCGCTATTTCAGGATGCCTACAAATGGGTGCGTAGGTGCGAATTGTGTTAACAATTCATTGGAAAGCCTAAGTTGCCTGCTTTGCCTCTCAAGCCGGTAGTGATCAAAGAACCATTTTAGCAGTGGGGTATTGACTTCATTGGTGTATTCAACCCATCTTCAAGTGCTAGACATGATTATGTCCTCACAGCAATAGATTATTTTACTAAGTGGGTGGAGGCCATCCTAACCAAGCACGTTATGTCTGAAGTGGTGTGCAATTTTCTCAAAGAAAATATCATCTCCAGGTTTGGGGTCCCACTAAAAATGGTAACAGATAATGCGGCCTATTTTTCATCATATGAAATTACTCAATTTTGTTTTTATTATGATATTATCCTATCCCATACTTTAGATTATTTCCCTCAAAGAAATGGTCAAGCAGAATCGAGTAATAAGAATCTGGTCACTATTATCAAAAAGCTGGTGGACGACAACTAGAGAACATGGCACAAGGCACTATATGATGCTTTGTGGGCAGATAGGATAACACCCAAAAGGGATATAGGTATGTCACCTTTCCATCTTCTATATGGATTGAATGCAAAAATTTCCATCACCCTTGAACTACCAGTGCTCAAGTTAACTAAAGCAATCGAAGACTCAACCTTCGAAAGCTCAAACGACAAAAGAATCATATGTCTGAATGAGCTAAATGAACATCGAGCCATGGTAGTGGATCAAATTAAAGAGCATCAAAATTGGGTGAAGGCACTATTTGATAAAAAAGCTAAAGTTTGTGAATTCCAAGTCAGAGATCAAGTCTTGTTGTGGGATAAGAGGCGAGAACCAAAAGGGATGCACGATAAATTTGACTCCCTGTGGAAAGGTCCATTCACCATTTGACAGATCTGTGGTGAGGCTAGTTTCTTGCTGGAGTACCAAGATGGAACACCATTTGCACTACCTCATAGCGGGTAGCATTTGAAGCTATTCAATCCTTGAGGCTTGGATAAGTCTATTTGTATATATGTACAGTTTTTACGTTTTATCTATTTTTCTTTCATTTTTAGCTTGACTTCGTAGCCCAACGGATTAGATGAAGACACTTAGAGACTAGTTTCTACTCCCACTAATAAATTTGATTAACGGAAGTTTCCCAACAAGAGCCAACTATTGTTTCCAAAATTAGATTAGCCTATTTTTCAGAACAACCCCCTATGAAACTTGTCTGTTTCATCTTTTGTCTCTCTAAGTTTGTTTTTGAGACGAGTTTTGAATTCATTCTCATCTTGACATAGGAAAGTGAGAGTAGTTGCGATCTCATTGCGACCAAGAAAACCCCTTCCCCAGACTGCCCCTTCTAGAGTTGGTCTTTTCTTCTGTTTCTGTGCACGGGCGGCAAATTTTGCCACCAGTGCATTTTAAACCCTTACAATGTAAGGGCGACAAATTTTGCTACCCCTGCATTTTCTTGCAAGGGTGGAAAATTTTGCCGCCCCTACATCCTGACCTACAAGGGCGGTAATTTTTGCCACCCTTACATCTGAACTAAACCGAACATGCAAGGGCAGCCAATTTTGCTGCCCAATCATGCCTCAGTTTCCATGCACAGCATTTATTACCATGTGCGGTGGGTGGTTAGGGTTGTTTTTCACCCCATATAATCAAATTTGAACCTTATTTTATTTCATTCTTCCTCCTCTCCTCTTGCTTTTCACGTCTGGATGACCCAGCAGACGAGTAAAGTGTGATTTGGTAGATTTAACCCTGTGATGCGCACGGCTTCCCAAGTTGGTCCTATTTTTGATGTTTATTTTCATTTATTCCCTCTTTTTTCCCCTATATTTTAGTGTTGAGGGTAGTTTAAGTTTTAGTTTTTTTCTCTTCTTGGCCTCCTCTTGCCCGTGGGTATCCTCCCAAGGACCCGCATGGGCGGCAAAAAATCACAGCCCGTGCCTCGACCCCAATGCCCCTTTTCCTTACACATAGGGGTAGTGAAAATCACCACTCATGCATTCCTCCATTTATGTATGGTCATCCCTACAGGGACATCGAAATTCATCGCCCATGCCCTTTTCTCTCTCGACATACGGGGGCAACAAAATTCACCACACCTACATGTTTCTAACTTGACATACGGGGGGGATGAAATTTGCTACTCCTACATGTTTCTAACTTGACATGTATAGGCAGAAAATTTTGTTGCCCATACAGGCCATCCCTACAGGGGTGGTGAAATTTGTCACCCCTGCCTTTTCCTCTCTTGTCCTGCAAGGGTGGCAAAATTCATCGCCTCTGTAGGCTGAACCTGCATGGGCAGCAAATTTTGCCGCCCTTACTCTATCACTTTTGGATGTAAGGGTGGTGATTTTTGCTGCCCGTGCATCCCTCCTCTAGATTTTTTTAACTCTAGAGGAATTTTCATCCTTTCCCTTTCTTCCTCATTTTCTGCCCTTTTTCCAACCTAACCTTTTTAAGTGACGTCCATTGACCATGATCACTTAAAATGCATTTTTTTCAATTCTTTCCTTCTCCCCTAATTTCATGATCATGACTACAGTACAATCAGAGAACTCTTGCTCATTGACGCCTGTTTGATTAAAGTTAGTTTCAATGTCTGAAGCATCTCCAAAAAAGGCAAAGACCATGAAGTACAAATACCAGGGCATCTTCCCACTCACTTCACCTCCAATATCGACGACATTTGGGACACTGAAATCAGCCACGTGGACATGGCCGAGTTCATAACTCAAAAGAAGGTGATGAACCCAAGCACCGAAATAAAGAGGATCATCGAAAGTAACATCCACTTGGTTGCCGCTTTCCCAATGGCAACACATCATACCAAGTTCGTTCTCCAATGTGCCCGCTTCTACAACAAAGAGACCAGCTCAGTCTCAGATGCTAGTGGTAATGTGGTGATTTGGCTGGATCCCAAATTCATCGACAATGTCTTCATGTGCCCCCCAGCCACTGAAGTAACCAAAATTGACTTCGTGGATGCCCAGAAAGAATATGACAAAGACCCTGAGAGGGCGAAGAAAGTCATAAACAATAGGTGGCTGAAGGCACCCAGATCTAGTCTATCTAGGTGGCTGTGAAACTTCCCAAAGAGTGACTTCATTGAAGAAGTTGGTGACTTGATCACCCTTATTAGCAGAGTGTGGGGCCTCCCATCCTCCTCATAGTTCCATGAATGGATGTACCCATTCATCAAGATCATCCTCCAAGGCAAGCAAGTCATCCTTTGGAGAGAGCAGATCAACAACGCCCTCCATGAGAAACTAACCAAAGTATAGACTTCTTCCAAGTTTTATATGACTTCGTACCTTGTGTACATAGCTGTCGCCATGCAAACTTTTCTGGGTTTGAGAACCGAAGGGGATAGAAAGACAATCCCAATATACTCATATTACCTCCAGTTGACACTTCAAGGGTCAACCCATCATTTCAAAAGGATAAATGATGCCTTTTTTGCCATATTTCTATACCTCTTCGACCCTCAGCTTGAGCAAAAAAGAGTATCAGATGAGGCTTGGATAGACATCAATGACTACGGTTGTATGTTCCTGCAATTTCCCACCTTCTACTATGTCTGGGTTGGCTTTTTCCAAGGCTACCCCTATATGCTCCCTAGGTTCCCTTCTGACAAATTGGTTCTAATGGAACTTTGCTGACAACTATTTGTCATGCACACTAGACAAATGGAGTTGAAGAAGCCATGTTTTAGGTTTTCAATCAAAATTGGCAAGTATTCTATTGCAACAGCAACCAAAGCCAAAGTCATGGAAATAGAAATGCAGATGGTCACCCTAAAGCAATTCAAGAGAAGAGATAAATTTGACTACAAGGGAGTCAAGGACAAAATTAGGTGGAAGACTCAGTTCCATGAATCCATGATCAAAGATATCTGGATTGACCTGAGGACGGCTGAAGAGATCAGAAAGATGGACTATTGTAGGCTAACCCTAGAGCAGATTGAATATCTGGGGCTTGCAGAGATCCCCTCCTATCTGGCCGATGATGGGAACATTATCAATAGCAGATACCTGGCTAAAAAGGTTGCTGGCTCCCCTCTTCCTCCAACTTAGTGGTCTCAGAAAGAACTGACTTCTCTGAGAAAAAGATTCAAACCAATATTGGCTAACACCAATGATTGGTTACCAACCAAAGGGATTAAACTGAAAGAATTTATCATGGTATCAGAGGCTGAGTACCAAGTAGCGTTGAAGATGAAGGTAGAGAATAGGACTAAGAAAAAAGGCGATGTTCCTTCCCCTTCTAGGCCTCACAAGCCTAGAATCATCTTTATTTCCAAGAAGCCAAAGACTACTGAAGAGCCTGAAGTGGCAGCTAAAGGAACTAAAGAACAGAGCCCTCAGACATAGGTAGCTTAGCCAATGGAAACAGATGACCAGTTGACAAGATAGCCAAGCACTTCACCTCTGCATTCATAGGAAGAAGCAAAATCGCTTAAGAGCATTTCTCCTTCTCTGCCTCAATCTCCTATGGCTTCTCCTTCTCCTCTCTCTCCTATCAGTGTTCCCTCTTTTAGAGCTGCCTCTCCTTCCAGGGTTATATTTGGTGATCCTCAGGGCACTTCTGCAGGTAATCCTTGCTCCTTTGAGTCCATTACAAGTTTGTCATCTCTCTCTTTCAATTTGGGGAAAAGTTTTGCATAAGAGCTAGAATCAGTAATTGGTACAATTTTGACTGTTACTCCAATTGCAACCACTGTCACCACTAGCAGTGTAGAAGCTGTCATGATAACGCCAGTTGAAGGAACCATTGCCATGATAGGTACTTCTCTCCCACCCTGGATGTTAGCATTCACCCCCAAAATAAAGAGTTAAACATCTCTCTAAATGACTTCAACTTTGGCAAAATAGTGCCAGTGAAAGCTAAGGCTCCGAAGAGGCCAAGAATCCTCTCAAAATTGGTTGAGGAAAAAGGACAAAAATTTCTAGAAATTGCCAAGCCTCCATAGGATGCAACCCTTGAGGGTTTTGAAATGAGCAGCTATTTCATCTCTCGTGTTGAACTTGGTAAAGTTACTCACGAAGGTGCGAAAAGTGACCTTCAGTCTGCTATGGACATCATGGTCCAAAAATTTGACCGAGAGAAGGAAATGAAAGATTATTACAAGGCCAAGATAGAGAAACTAATGGCAGTAATAAGAAGGTTCACTCTTCCCCCTAAAGCGGCAACTCTGGAGGCTTTCTCCGTAGACGACCCTATCATCCAAAAGGCAGAGAAGACCTACTTAAAGGGAAAAGTCCTGGAGGACTACGTTGAAAAAATGCATACTCAGGGAGTTTCCTTGCTATCAGAAGTTGCAGAAAAGATGGACAAGATGAAGAAATTAAGATCAGAGTTAAATGACTTTGTTTCTCTTATCTCTCAAGAGATTGATAGTTCAAAAAAATATCTTGGCAAATGGAAGGAGATGAAGGATCTGAAGAAAAGCACCTTAATATCTATCGGTGTCATCTCTAACAAGGACTCTTATGTTGAGATCAAGGAGTCACTGATCTTTAGGATCTAGGTACTCAAAGATTTAATTGAGGATCTCAAAGCTTTCAGGGATGCTAGTAAGAAGAGCGACATAAGCCTGCTCAATAAACTAGAAGAGCTACCTTGCAATCTAACCTCCAAAGACAGGCAATTCCTCTCAATAGGATAAATGATCCGTAGTTTCAAAGAGATTATTCAAAGAGATTTTGAAGAAAAATCCTTCTCAATGTCTTCTGTGGATAATATTCTAGACACTCAGTTAACTTTGGAAAATCTAAAATCTAGGTTAACTAGTCATGTTAAGGCCATCACAACATTGAAGGATGCATTAATTAGTTGCGCTAGATAGTTTAGGAATTTAGGCATCTATTGCTATGTACGATGCTCATCTGAAGAAATATGGCAGCAAGAACTGAATTTTTCCCTTTCTTTCTTCTTCTTTCCTTATGCACTTTTGTTTTGTGAAAAGTGCATGCAATTTTGTAAAATGTAATTACATGTAAATATTTTGGAAAAATATATCAAAGTCAAAGATAAGTTATCTTTGCCCGAGATATTTTTGTATTTTATTATTTTCTAGTTTTTGAGGATTTTCTCCCTATATATAGTGGAGACCTCTTTTGTAAATGATCTTGGAAAAATTAAGAGCAAACACTCTGCTGAAATTGAAGCAATTTTTGAGACTTTGTGCTCAAACTTGTAAATCATATTTTGATTAAATGAATGAGAAGCAGGTTTATTTCAGACTTTGTGTTGAAGTTATTTGTGTTGTCTAGGAAACAGTTTCTTATATTCTCTTTCCTGATAATCTCTTGTTTATCTGATCTAATAAGCAAAGTGGGTGTATTAATATTATCTGAGAGCGCTTCTAAAAGGTAGAGGATAGACTTTGAGCTACTTTTATCTTTGAGATTCAGTTATCTTTTTTAGTTTTAGGCAAAGACTTTGTGCTTCATTTCACTCTACGGTTACGCCTGTTCCAGATCGGTGAAGGAGACTACAAAAGACTTTGTGCTTGCGTAATTGTTCTTGTGGACTTTGTTATTTTAGGTGATTTTTTGCTCTATGCTGGATACCAATCCTGAAAGAAGAGGAATGTTGTTGGCCAATGACCAAGATTTCTCTCTCTTGTTCCCTGTACATCACCTATGAAAAAAGAGAGGTGGATGTTGTTTTACCACCCCATGTGTTATTTTCTACTTAATTATACATACATACATATATATATATATATATATATATATATATATATATATATATATATATATATATATATATATATATATATATATATATATATATATATATATATATAAGGAACCTCCCCTTGATGAGAGGAGAGATTTACCTCGTCCAGATCTGATAAACCCAAACTTTTCGTGGTGTAAATCTCCTTATGTTGTGGTTGATATACCCATTTTGTCATCAGTTAGTTGACGACAAAATATTCACCCAAAACCTATAGCTAATAAGAACAAGAGAGATTTCAAGAAGAATGAAGGTAATAAAGGGTCATTAAAAATAACAAAAGTTTCTATACCAAAGAAGATAACACATCTGATGTACGTGATTCAAGCACATATGATAGTTATGATGGTAGTAATTAACTTGAACATAACGATAATGAATCCTTATTCATGGCTATAGAATAAGACAATGAGGGTTTCTCAAATGAAAAAGGTCTTTTGGTTGATTTGGAATCAGATGAAGAAGAAGCTGAAGTGAATCTTGAGTTAGAATTGGTAAGCACCTTAGAGGAGTTTAAGTTCCAAAGAATAAATAATCATAAACTAAGATCATTAGTTAATAACTTTGAGGAGTATATTGGATTGTTTGAGGAGAGACTCAGTAAAAATTCCAAGAAGTATGATGAGATCATCAATCAAATTGAAGCACAAATGAAGATAATCAATACAAACTTAAATGCTAAAGAGGAAGAATTAACTAGGTATGAAATTAGAGTTGAATCCTTGAGAGCTAAGTTGGATCAAGTCTCCAGCAAGGTGAAGACCTTTGTGAAATTTTAAAATAACACTAAGGTTCTAGATGACATCTTGAGTAGTTAAAAGTTTGCAAGTGATTAGATAGGTCTTGGCTTCAAAGAAGACCAAAATTTGGGAGCTCAAGTCAAGGACAAGGCTATTGAAGATAATAAGGTCAGCATGAAAATACATATTAAATAGCTTAATCCTATGAGGAATGCTAGTTTATTTAATGGTTACTATTTTGTATGCAATCAATTTGGTTATAGAGTAAGAGAGTGTATAAGACCCTCCAAGAATGAGTACTCATGGGACTATGGAAAGATTCATATTTCACATCATTCAAATGGTATAAGGTGATTTTATATAGTTGTCATAATATAGGACACATTATAATATTATGTCCTAACAAAGCTAGAGGTCATCAAGTCAAAAAAAGAGGTTTGAAGCCCCTAGAATGCAAGAAAGAAGGCAAATGAATGTATGGAAACTAGAGGCATTAAGCATGGTTATGATTAGTATAAAATCTCAAGTGGATCATTTTATTTGGAAGAACATACTTTAGATGAGAAATCGATTCAGGAATTCTTATTATCAGCTTAGATTGTTGATCTCATGAATGATGAAAAGGTCAAGCCTAAGGTAAAAATCAAGCCTAATAGAATTTGAAAAGATATTCAATTTTGTGAGAGCATTGAGATATAATAATCTCTTGATTTTGGGTTGTTCTGGTTCCCTATAAAGGAGGTGACTCCATTAGGCTTCATGGAGACATTCTTCAGTTAGCAAAAATATTATGGATGCTTGGTTTGAGGGGGGACTATTCAAGATGTTAACTGAGCTTGATCTATGTTGAGAACTCATCTTGTAATATAAGTTAATTTGAAGGAGGTATTCATGAAATGAGTGGGAGAATTTTCCCTTGTTACTTCATAGTCTGTGTGTTGAACTTTTATTGTAAAGAAGGTTTGATTCTAGATGAGAGTTGTGGAAGACCTTTGTCATTAATGTCAAAGGGGGAGAAATTTCAAGAAGGGAGATAAGAGTGATCAATTTGGAGAATGTTTTTCCATCAATGACAAAGGGGGAGTTTTTTGAGAAGTTTTTTCATTTATTCCAAAGTTAATTTCATTTGATGTCAAGGTTGATGTCACTGATATCGAGGTGCATCTGCTAAAAATGCATGGTGAATGGTCTATGAGATATGAACTATGTGAAAAAAGAGAATTTAAAAGAATCTTAATATATCTCTATTGAGAGAGAATTTTAAATCAATCTAATTATTCTTCTGATATTGATGTTAATATTCATGTCAATGTAAGCATGTTTTGAGTACTAGTCTTTGAGTACAAGGTATCTTGAGAAGCGTAGTCATAACAAGCATAGTCATGTCACAAGCATATGCATGATGAGAATGAATAGGTATGTTTAAAGGTATGATATTATATAAGGAGAATTAAATTCATGTGATCAAGGTGTATAAGCATAAAAGTGTGTTTCAAGGTCAGTTTTCAAGCTTTAAGTGGTTGAAAAGCCTAGTAATGACACTAGTTGTTACATGAAGAAACCTTTCAAAAATATATGCACTTGGTGGTCTAGTGAGATGGATGAATATAGGAATAAGAATTTTTATGATTTTTTTTTTTGATAATTTATATGGTGAATTTTAGCACTCATAATAGTATCAGAGTGAGCATACAAGGGTAGGACCTGCAGGCCTAATATGCAACTAGATCACATCTAGACTCTGCTTGACTTAATGAGGTGTCATGAGGAGTTTTCAAGACCTATGAAGGATGTAAATAAATATTTTATCATGATATATATTAATTTTTTTTGTGTATAAGGTGTTGAGATCTTGGATAATGGTTAGAATGGTAGTTTCAAGACCTTTTGTGACTTGTAGATCAAGGCCTAGAAGGCAAAGAGAGAAAGCATGGCCTAATGGGGTATGAGGTTCTATTTTCAAATATTATATGGACATGTGAGAATTTAAACGAAAAAAAAACATGTTGTTTCAAATATGTTGACAAAGTTTTAGGTCAAAATTAAAAGGTTAAGGAAAGAAAAAATGTTTTGAGGTCTCTTGTGTGCATAGAATGAAAGGTTCTCAACCCAAGAATAATTTCTAAGTGTTCATTGGCATGTGTAAATTTTTAATGAGAACTTTATCTATTAATTGTGGATAGGGAAGGGTTATATATATAAATTATAGGCATTAGTTTTTGGAATGAGGGGCTAAGCTTTATGAATGATTGTTAAGATTGAAAGAAGGTTTAAACCCTCAAAGAATCCTAATAGTGACATGATATGGTAGATATTATTATAAAGTGATTATAATGATTGGAATGTCTATTTAAATGATTTTATACTTTAGTCAACTCTCTCAGGCACCTTCAAGTATTATTTGTTTTTTATGAGACTGAGTGTACACTAAAGGAAAGGCCTTGCTTCTTGAAAATTTATTGTAATAGTCAAATTTGACCAAGTCAAAGTTTCCAAATGGATGAAAATTGAATATTGAGACTTGTATTTGATTTACATGGTGGTTTATTATCTGGTTATATCCTTTAGGTGTTCTGAATAGGTCATATTCCTACTAGTGCAAATAGGGAGATAACTAGTCAAAAGTGAGAAGTTGATTAGGGATGTGTGATCATAGATTAGGTTTCAATCCAAGTGGATGGAGAGGTTTTTAAATAATTTTAAGACATTTCAATTTTCGATATTTTTATTTTATTTCATTGGATATGATGACAATGTTTCTCATAAGTTGACCTATCTAATGAAGATGAAATAGTGAAGGTGCAAGTTTATGAGATTGGTCTACAAGACCAATATTGTCATTTAACTATATTATCTATCTATATGAGAATTTTATGATTATAAAATAAGATTGTTAACATGCATTATTATTATTATTATTATTATTATTATTATTATTATTATTATTATTATTATTATTATAAATTAGTTTCACATGTGTTGAAGGTCAAAATCACAATGATTGGTTTTCAAGGCAAACTGACAATTCTAGGTAAGCAAGTTACAAATGATGAGTTTGAGGATATATGCCCTTAGTATAAGCATCAAACGCAAATGATGTTATTTTTAAGGAAATTTATGTTATATAAAAGGTTTGAATAAGGTTTGATATTTCGTGAAAGTGATTGAAATGGTAAAGGCATAATGGGTTGGCTGATTCAAGTTTGACTGTGCACACTGAAGATAAAAGATTGGTCTGCAAGACTAATAATTGACATTATACCTTTTGATATTTTTACTTGATAATGAAAAATAATATATTGAATTTATTATATTTCATGTAAAGTGTTATTTTAGGTTTTAAATATCAATTTATTCATGATTAGGTTTTGGAGTGTTCTGGTAGTTCTAAGTGGGCTACTTGTAGAGAAGAGTTTGATCCTGTATACCTTCAGTTGTGAAGTATAAATAACATATTGATGAAAATAATATAATGTATCTTCATTATGTATTTTTTTTTCATGGTTGTTGTAAAAAAATGTGTTTATGCCTCAGTTTTTAATACAAAATTTTTGGGTATGCACAGGCCTAATTTTAAACAGTGCTAATGGTGTGCTTGAAGTGGTGATTAGAGCTAAAAAGTGTTATAAATCCTACATGATATTATAATGGATCTATTTGAGTGTCATATTATGTTTTCACACCATATGATATGTTTGAATTTGTTTCAAATAAGTCAAAGTGTAACATGTCCTAAGAAGACCTAATGGGATTAGGTCTCCATGAGACCTAATGATGAGATAAGGCCTAAAAAAGTTAGGTCAGACCTAAAGGGATTAAAATAATGTTTGATATATGTGTATGAAATTTCATAAGATCCACTCCATGGCTAACCTAAGAGTGCAAAGGTGTTTTGCCAATCAAAAAGTATATGAACAAGAAACTTGTATAAAAACTAGGCCATTTTAGGCCTATTTAGTTGTGTAAACTATAAGAGAATTATACAAAATATTCGAAAGTAGAATAAGGTCTTGTAGACCATAATAGGTGTGTAGAAGAACTGTGATGAAGTTTTGATAGGGATTTTGTATATGAAAATCAAGGTTATATGACTTAATCAAGTCAAGAAGAGGGCTAGTTGAGTGAAGAAGGCTAGAAGACAGTTTGAGAGGGCTAAGAGTTTGAAGAGTTGAAGAAATGATCTTCATCATTTAGTTGAGAAATAAAGTATCCTAAAGGTGATCAAAGCCATCAGGTGGCTAATTTGATGCTAAGTCATCTAAGGAGTTGGTGCCTCCTCGCAAGTGGTTAGTTGTTAAAGCCCAGCGGAGTTGGTGATTAGCAAGTTGGGGTTGGTGCTTTATATGAAGTGGGTGCTTCACTAAATTTTATGTTTGTCTTATAGGACTATAGTCCATTTATAGATATAGGTGTATTTTTTTTCTCTTGAGGGTTTCCCACATATATGTTGTGTTGACTTGTGCAATCTTGTTTCATGTTTGTATAGTTGATTATTTATACATTGTTTGATCCATATGTTAATGATTATTTTAGTGTAATTGATAAGAAATTTTTGAAGATTGATTCACCCCCCTCAGTTATTTTGCTTCCAAAAATATCTTTGTACCATTGAACAACCTCAATTTCTTCCTCGTTTAACAAAATGGTTGGTGGGTCCTTCTTTTTAATAGTTGTAACAACCAATATTTGAGTGTGCATGCAAGGATTCCACATATTTTTTTCATGGCACGAGTAGATTACTTATTATTTTCAACATCCATCCTAGCATGCTTAATTTTAATTATAGTCCAGTGACTATGGATGCATACCTTTTTAGTTTAAATATCTATTGTCACATGTGTAGTAGTGTGAGCTTATTTGTTTGAATTTATAACTTCTTCACCTCCTAAATTTGCAACATCTAGTCTTCTTCCTCTTTTTATATTCATCTTTGTCTTGGGAATGATTTTCTTTCTCTTTTAAATTATCATTCTATTAGAATTATAAATTATGCAATATTTATTAACATGCATTATAAATTGATAAAATCTTAACATATATATTGCTAACTCTACATCTACCCTTCACCTTCAATCATTTTTGTGTGATTCAATTTAGGTGTTATCACTTTGTCACCTTAAATACGTTACATATATAATATAGACTTAGCACTATTAAATAAAGTTTAATGTGCCACATTTAACTCCCATCATCATCATCATCATCATCATTATTATTATTATTATTATTATTATTATTATTATTATTGTTATTATATTATTATTATTATTATTATTATTATTATTATTATTATTATTATTATATCCAAAAACTTTAATCTCTTTGAGAAATAACATGTGAAATTTTCCTTTGACATTCAAAAATGGCCTTTTTAATCAACTAAAAACTATAATATTTAATGTCTGGTGCAAAGTGTTCCTCTTATTGACCTAACATCTCTTGATATTTTTTATCCCTCTCTTGACTAGTCATAAATAAAATTGAAAATGCATATAATACTTTGCGATGTGCAAATAAAACATAGGTTGTATTGGCTTAGTGTTGGAATTAAATTTTTTATTAATTCCTTCATCTAGAGATGATAACAATGTTTTGTAACATTTTAAACAATTGATAGAACTAGTGCATACATATTAAATACATCTACCTAAAAAATGTCGAGAGATATCAATTTTGATTTCTTTATTTTGAATTTTTTATATACCACAAATATTAATAACTGTTTTATGTTTTTAAGAAAATTTTTATTGAATCGTATCAATCTTATTATACTAACATGTCAAACTCAACATAATCTTTTTGGAAAATAAAAGGTGTTCCAAACTCCATCTCAAAAAAATGATATTACAATTTTTTAATTGAATCTTTTAATAATAAAGAAGAAAATAAATAATGGTCAAATAAATGTCAAATTTAAAATTGAAATTAAAATAAAATACACTCACTCTATTATAAACGATCACCACTGCAAGTACTATTATAAAATATTTGATTATAATATAAATCTTGCAACTGTCACTATTGTATAAATAGTCCTCCATGGTAAATATGTAATCTATCGAGTTCGTAAATACTTCGAATTAACGAAGTATAAAAACCAAATCTATGATGTGCTGAACCAAGTTCACGAAGTAAAAATACTTCATCCATAGAAGCGATACCACGAACTGCAAAGAGAGATTAGTTTTCTGCACGGACCGCACGCTAACCAAATCCTTGTTTAATTCAGGATTTATGAGACAAGACAAAATACTATCAAAGCCATTGGAAATTAGACACATTTGTATGTCTAACCATTGTTGTGCCCTCTAATCATAACATGTGGACTGCACACTCCTATCAATCATAGCTACCTGAGTTGAACCATCCAATTGGTAAAAATGGTGTCGGCGGCTCAATAGTGTTGTGATGGTAGAAAATATTTCTCAGATCCCACGCAACTTGTAACTCAGCGTGTCCACCATTCCTGCTGCCATTGTCGACAATAAAACTTCACAAACATTCAGAGGACTCAATAATCGTACATTTTAATTTGATCATTTAATAAGTATGTTGTACAGATATCAATTGATGTAAAAAAATATTCATTTTGAAGTTTATGTAAAAGAAAAGTCACAATTTTGTTTGATATTGAAAGTTTAGTGGAGGGAAAGTAATATTTTTAGTTTGGTGTGTTTAAGAGAAAGGTAATTAATATTTTAAATTGATTTAAATTGAGAAATTTGAAGTACACTCAAAAAAAAAAAAAATGGGACCAAAAATTATGGATTATGTATCTTATATTTTTTAAAGTGATGCATCATATGATTAACTACTTTACACTAGTATTTGGTAAAAGTTGTAAAATCAAATACAAATAATATCATTTTTCAATTAATATTGATTTTTAGTGATGAATAAATACACATTAAAAAAATTTAATAACTTTTCACTTGTTATGTATTTTTGATTTTTTAAATATAGTTACATTCTACATTTAGTAGGGTATAATCTAGTATATTGATTCCACATAAAATTGATTTTTTATTTTTTATAAGATCTTTCTATATACACACACATACAA
Organism: Torreya grandis; assembly: GCA_037957365.1. Classification (NCBI taxonomy): domain Eukaryota; kingdom Viridiplantae; phylum Streptophyta; class Pinopsida; order Cupressales; family Taxaceae; genus Torreya; species Torreya grandis. The sequence continues at coordinate 114,125 of JARHVA010001486.1, read as the reverse complement.
TTAAAATTACATTTTTCATATATTTACAACAATATGATAAATTTTTATTTATTTAATTTAAAAAATAATAATAAAAAAAAAAAAAAAATTATGAACTTATAAATATATAAGAAATAATATATTCAAATAGAAAATATTCATATAAAAAATATGATTTAATTTTAAAAAATATTGATATGGTACATTTAAAATGATACTTCCTTTCCCTCTATGACAAAATCCTATCATGAAAGCCCTCCAAATCTCATTTCAAATTTGAACAAATTCACTTCCATTTAAGCCTCCTTCTTAACTCTTATTACGTTAGACTCACCCTTAAAATTATTATTTTACTTTATTTTTATATTGAATTTATAAATACTTTTCTATAATACCTTCTCCCATTAAAAGAGTCTTACTAACACTTATTTACAACATGAGTTATTCTTCTAAAAATGTGTTGATGTGAAAGAACATATTATTAACGTTTAGATTATAAAGAAAAAAATCATTTTAAGAATATCAACCAAGCTTGAAAATATTGTCTCGAAATATTTTAATAACTGAAATAAAATTGTTTTAATCATCTACTCAAGCATAACCTCTATGAATTCTAAACGAAAATTGTTAACCATATATGTCGGCATAGGTTTTATAAAAGTATGTCATGGGAATTAATTTAAGAATGTACTGTAGGTGGATGTATAAAGTTAGGGTAAATGAAAAGGTATTCTCGAAAAAATTATATATGATTTTAAAAGGGTAAATATTCATTTAAAAAAATATACGTTTTTCAAAAATATTTCTAATTCTGAATTTGAATTATTTTGAATTACCATATCTAATGAGTTTAGATTTCATGTAATACAAATAGTACATACCCTTTGTAATGTTATTTTTTAAAGGAAATCAAATAAATTTTAAAAAAGTGCACATGCCCTTTACAAAGGACTTACACCTTATTCCTATATAAAGAAAATAAGTCATATATATTGCAAATGACATGTGCATAGCAATGTAGATTATTTAAGAGAAATGAGTTTTTGAAGCGTAAGATCGATAAGGACTTACACCTTATTCCTATATAAAGAAAATAAGTCATATATATTGCAAATGCCATGTGCATAGCAATGTAGATTATTTAAGAGAAATGAGTTTTTGAAGCGTAAGATCGATAAGATGTCCACTTATTTGGACTGTTTAAAAATCTTTCATCTTATGTTTAAGATTTCTAAAACATTGTTCTTGGAATGTGCTTGTATAATATATATATATATATATATATATATATATATATATATATATATATATATGAATGAGAACATTAAAATAATGGAACATAGATACAAATATTTTTCAACTTATTTTCAAATTTGAAATTTTAGTAAAGATTCTTTATTAGGTGATTCAAGATTTTTTGAAAAGAGGAAATAAGTGGTACAACTTTACCTATGAATGGATACAATTTTAAGGAATGGCTTATTTATTGGTTATGAATGGATATAATTTTTAGGAATGGCTTATTTATTGGTAATGGAAAGGAGATATATAATTTAATGTGTTTAATATATATTTGAAATCATTATGGGAAAAGAACCAATTTATATATTGAAATACATATATATAAAAAATGAGTGCAATGATTTGTATATCAATTTTATTCCCTAGTAAATGAAATTGGTAGGCATATATGAGTCTTAGTATTATGTATGTATTTTGATCATTATTGATTAATAGTGACGCATGAAAAATTATACACATCATACTTCAAATTATATTTATGTTTACTTCCTACATCTAAGTGTTTTAAAAATATGATTTTTTTTCTAGATATTTTTGTTTTAATAATTATTTGTAGTTCTTAATTTGAAAATACAATTTTTATACTATATATAGTAAATCACTAAATAAGTAAAAATAAGAAAACAAGTTTTAACAAATTTAATTAATACTATAAATTTTAACAAAAATTATCAATGGAGAAAATATGTACAACAATGAGTATACAACCACATAATTTATTGACAGGAAAACTTTACAAGAAAAAAACCCTACCTAAAATAAATTATATGAAATGTTATGAACAATACCCTCTTGCGTGTCACACATTATACACAATATTGTTTCAAACCACCAATTTAATACAATAAAAAATCTACAGTTAGTTTTATCCCCATAATTTATTACCCATGAAAGAATAAAAAGAAGCAATACCAAAAGCTTGAGATTGATAAATACCATGGCAACATTCAAATAGTTGACAAATATTTTATTTTTGTTGTCTAACCATTTCAAATCATGCTTAATTTCACCCTACATAAGATTGAAAAACATATACAAGACAATGGTACATACACATTACACAATGATTTTTAATACAGGGTTTATTTCAATTAGAAGAGACTATTTTGATAGTAAAATGCAAAAGATTGAGATTGATAAATACCATGGAAACATTAAAATAGTTGACAAATCTTCTATTTTTGTTGTCTAACCATTTAAAAGCAATATTAATTTCACCCTACATAAGACTAAAAAACATATACAAGACAATGGTACATGCAAAATACACAATGATCTTTAATACAGGCCATATTCCAATCAAAAGAGACTATTTTGACACTAAAATGTATTACACGCTAGCATAGAGTAATGCTTACAAATATCAAATGTTTACTCATGTTATATAGATACTCAGGGCATGCACTATAGTGTGTCTCTATCTCATTTCTATCTAAGGATTTTGTGACCCCTAACATGCCAATATAATATTATCTTGGAGAAAAATCATGTACATCACCCATAGACAATCAAAACAAGAGAAAATGTTCCAAAAATTATGTTGAAACTACAAATCCAATCCTCCCCACCTTTTTTTCTGTAACATCCTCTTGAATCAATGTTAATCGTAATCATTATACTTATGAGGCACTTCAATCGAATAAAAAAAATTAATTTTCTTCTTGAGAGGCTATCCCAATTCTTAAAATCACCTGCTACTTCAAACATAATCATTAATTTTTTCTTAATTTATTCAAAGGAGAATGGAGAACCTTCCTACCATGGTTGGCCTCAGCTTCAGATTTTAATATAGTATATAGTGGTGTAACAAACCTATGGAGAAAAATAGTTAATCAAATATAAGCTGGTAATTCCCTCATTGGTTATACAAACCAAATCCCTAATATGTTGTTACAAACTAGGTCCCTCATAAGGATTTTTGTCTCATAGCTTGTTACAAACTAGGTCAAGGAATCTGCAACAAACATAAAGGAATAGAATTCTAATAAAAAATTCAGATGAGGGAAACCATGAGGCAAAGAAGCTCATCAAAATATACACTTTTTTAATAAGTGGAAGAAAACGTAAAGGAATAAAATAATTCAATAAATTTTTTGTAAAATTGCATTCCCTAAATTAGAGCCCATAATTAAGAACAACCCATTTCCATGCTAATAGAGGAGACAAATGTAATGTAATTCATGACATGCTCCCAATATATATATCAGAAAATTCAACCAAATAAATCATTGAAAATCCAAAGAAAAAAAAAGGCTAAGTCAAAATCATTAATATCTTTTTTATTAAAATATTCAATTTCATTTTAGATAAAATAAATTAAAATAATAATCCTAGCCATCAATATTTAGGGGATCTCATCCTAGAAATACCATAGGTACATGGAAACTTCAACTACTATTTTTTTTTAATTAATAAAATAATTAAGTGAAGATGTAATTGAAGATGAAATTTAAAAATATAATAAAATTACATAATATAAAATCTAAAACATAGAAATCAATATTAAGGATTCGCCACTTAAACTAGGGAATGGAACAATTCATACAAATTCAAATATATAAATGTGGATCTTAACATGGAGTATAATAGGAATGGATGTGCCTAATAAATGGTGTTCTTTGAAGAACAATATAAAATATTCATTAATAGAGATGATCACATTACAAAAACTACATATCATGGTTTCAAAAGGGTTATAAGAAGTTTAGAATTTGGGGATATGGACAGACCTTTTACAATAAAATCTTAAGGAAAATTATTTACCGATGTTGATTTAATTAGACTCATTGAGATATGCTCTTTAATATCCATTTCACTTTCCATGGGATATTATATACATGCTATGTTTGAATCAAATGAATTGAAAATACAATGGAATATTGTTAGTATCTGTATAACTTTGTATGGAAATAATAAGATAAAAATTATAAGCTAAATATCATCATGGATACCGAAATTCATTCCTATGAATATCATCATTATGAGTGACTTCATTACTATAAAGGAAACAAAATTAAATAAAAAGGAGATATAGAAAAAATGATATTACTAGAGGTGTACTTTTAAATCTTGAAAATATTAAACTCTATGGTGGATATAGAATATAAATAGTGTTTACTATAGATGCCCAAACTAAATATTTATAATATCTTGGTCTTGTAAATTTGAAAAATATATGTCAAGGTTTTACCTTTTAGTTTTGGACCTTTTCGTTATTAAAAGTCCCATATTCACGATCTCACTGTGCTTAAATGGTTATGTTATAATCTAACTCATAACATTATGATGATCCAAACAACCTGTACACTATGAAAACATTTAAAATTTTTATATATCCTTCATTATCACTTATATATCCATACATGTTCTCTATCCTTATGGACATTACTAACCATAAAGGGATACTAACATTGAAATTATTATCCAAATCCTTATCTAGTGTCCAGTACTCAAAAGTCATACAATTTTTAAATTATTTGAAACCTATGACATATTTCTAATTATTTGTCTTATTGAACCCTACTATGACATATTTATAAAATATGTGGTAAAAATACAAGTCTAAGCCTTCTCATTGTTCACTGAAAAAATACCAAATAATAATATACCAAAGCTCATTCAATTAATCACACAACTGAGTCAATCTTCCTTATTTGTCCCTATTTATTTATTAGTCATAGGAGTAGTCATACAAAAGGTTAGAACCATCTAAATAATATACCATGAGGGTCATTTTTCAATTTAAAAGATATATAATTGCATGCATCTACATATATAATATTTCACCACTATTCATATAAGCACTCCCACACATAGGAAATAACTACATAAGTTTGAGGCCCTCCTTGGAGTATTGGATATGTAGGCAACACTTATTGATAGACAAGTATTTAAGGTTAGCTCAAAATCATGAACCCACTAACCTATTTATGTAAAATGAATCCCAAGGGTGAATAAGGGTGAAGATGTAGGGTTTGATCCATAAGCTAATATATACAACCTATGTTCCATATTTGAATATGTTAGTAGAAATGTGATAGTATAGATAGAAAAAAAAGTTTTTCAAATCATAATTCAGAGCATATTATGTACTCGATAGTAGCATCACATCACGGACATTAGTGTCAATGGTAGTTTCCCATGGTCTACGATAGTGTTCATAGATATAAAAACATAATTTACATAGTTTGATGATTGTCTTAGAATACTGATCCTACACACTCCATTGTAAAAATTGTATCTACCTACACATTGCAAATCTATCTAAGTATCATTTCTCCTTCGAGTTGCATTCAATAAAACATCTTCTAAATTTTGGTAATTTATATATTTAACATATTTTGTATTTTAATTTAGAATAAATTAATTTATCATAGTTTGTAATTTATTTGCCTACAAAAAAATAAAAAACTAGCATAAAATCGTGCTTCGCAAAAAAAAATTGAAGGCAAATTAAATCAAAGGTGAGATTGACAAACACAAAGTTGAAGAAGCACTTTTGCACATGTTCAATAGTTCTCCTTATTAAGATTATGTGTGTAATACTTATCCTTCTATTGTTAATTTTTAACTTATTAAAGCATTACTTATTATTTAGTATTTTTATTTCTCAATACCTTTTATTTCAAGGCTTGAATTATTGGTTAATTAATTAAATAATATTTAATAAGAGCAACAATTTTTTTTTAATGCAAATTCAAATTATGAATTTTCATGTTTCTAATCAGGGGTTCCTTTGTAATGTGCATTTTTTTTATTGGGATTATTAACTTCCATAAATATTCTAGCAATCTACATCTTACTACTCTCCTAATTCATTGAAAACTTAACAATATTATTTCATTCTTCCACAACTTAATATATTATTTTGCTCATTACTTGTAAGAAGATTGTAGAGACTTGTAATTTGTAACTTTTTAACAAGTATATTTTTAAACCCAAATTTTAAAATAATTGGAGTCCATTTGATCTTTGAGATAATTTTTGAAAATATTTATAGGTGTAACAACATTTTTTTCTACATGACACATTTGAACCTTGTGTCATTATAAACACCCTCTTATGAACTGATAAATTTTGAATATAGAGGTTCATAAGAACTCATTTCTCATGAGTATGAATTACTTAATTGGAAATTTTATTACATACATGTGATTATCTCACCTTCATTTAATTTACATTTTATTATTACCAATATGTAAAAATTTGATACAATGTGTGTTCCCATTTATAATGTGCACCATTCAAAAAAATTATGTTTGTATGTAATCTTGCATGCCAACCTTAAAAAATGAGTTTAATTCAATCTAATTATACATGTATTTTCATTGAATAGTAATTTTCTATTATATTTCAATCTTAATCCCATAAAATTTATTTCCTTTCCAGTTACCTTATTCTAAACCTCATTTCCACTATTGGCATGAACATTGCATCTTCAAGGTGCAATTGCTGGCTAGCCTTTACCACTAGACTATTTAGGCATACTCATCCATTATAGTGATTTCCAAATAGTGTGACTATTTGACTAAAGAAAACATATCGAGTCTTAGTTTTGGCAAGTTGCTTTCATTTTTAATTAAGTGTTGTTATTTTTGCATCAGTTTGAAAGCAAAAATTTGAATTTTAGTTAGTTTTATTCATTTTATTCTATTATTTTATGTCATTATGTATTTTTTTAATATTACATTTAATTCACTAAATAATTCTACATTATTTAAAAAGCCAATAGAATAGCCAATCAATTTACATCTATGTGATAATTTTTCCATATATTAACTAGTAAAATTACATGCGAACTCTAGAATTTACCAAGATATTATAGAATTTTTTTAAGAAACATTCTTAAAATGATCCTTAATTTAATTTTATTATTAATTTTTTCTTGATTTTATCCTATGTACTTAACCCATTTCAAAATCTCCTAAATCACTAGTTATTAACTTAATAACATTCCCTAATATGAGATTAACCCCATTACAACCTAATTATGTATTATACTTAACTATTTGAAGGCTTGTAAAACAATTGAATTGCTTTGCTAAATTTAGTGAGATTTTTCTTGTATGATTTTATTACACCTCAATATGACCAAAATTAATCATTTCATTCTATTCGTTCCTATTGGTACTATATTAAACCCTAGTTCTAATCAATTTATATCATCTAATCTCATTCCTTTTATTTTATTTTTATTTTTAATTTAACTTTTATAGAAAAGAGAGTCAAATCTTAAATTTTATTGTAATTCAGTCATATTTATGGATATCAATAAAAAATGCCTTAAACTATACACCCAATATGTAATGCACAAAATAATAATAATAATAATAATAATAATAATAATAATAATAATAATAATAATAATAATAATAATAATAATAATAATAATAATAAACCTTGTATTTATTAGATGAGATGTTTTACACACACAACCAAAAGTGAAATAGAACCCCTCGCATAGTTTGCATGTTTACAAAATGTTACAATGTTAGCCTAATTACTTTTACAGATGTAATTCAACCCTTCAATACTTCACCAAATTTTACAATGCCCACACTTTTATTATTTATCATTATATTGCTAAATATTTATCGTAATTGTAAGTGTTTATTTATATATCCAACAATTTACATGTTCTCCCTACTTACCCACTAATGTCACAAATATAAAATTCCCATAAAAAATTAGAATGCACTATAATCATTAAATCTCCCACACAATCCTAGTGCATCATAAGAGATAATGCCTATAGTACATCACATGGAGATATTAGATAATCTCAACAATCTTCTATGATATTAGGCATCAAATGTAAAATAGGTAGAAACTTACAATTGCACTTTTTATTCAATGATAAGATTACTTTTCAAGACTTGTACATGGATCAAGATACTCATAAATCACACTAACTAAAGCTAAGTCATAATGGTTAGCAAAGGAAACTATATGTAATGGACTATGTGCAAGGTTTTCACAAGAATTATTCAAAAAAATTCATGACATTACTTACTCAAAAGGCATCGTAAGCTTACAAACTTTTTTATTCAAGTTTGAGGCTACACATAAAAAATAGTTTATGCAAGAAAAAACAAGGAACATGTGCAATTATGTGAAAAAAATAAAGGATTACACATAAACATGAGTTGCTTAAAATATTTCAACTTGATTATTCAAGCATTCCCTCTTTTTAAAGGTAATTGCAAGATTTTTTAAAACTTGTACGCTCCAACACTAACACAATTTTTTTAATGATGATGATGATTATGATGATGATGATGATGATGATGATGATGATGATGATGATGATGATGATGATGATGATGATGATGATGATGATGATGATGGCTAAAATTAGTCTATTAGATTAGAAAATTACATTTTAAATTAAAGCACTAAAATGAAAGCACAACTTGTGTAAACTTAAAATAGGGGAAAAAATTATAAAATACATCCATCCAAGATAAAATATGTGAAATTAAAGCATTTACTCTCTCTTCATAGATCTTATAATATCTACAAGTCTATCATCGGGGCTCTTCTTACTAATTAAAAAGGAAATGGAAATAAGTAATCTACTTGGTCTAAAATATTGTGGAAGAAAAATATTTGAATAAAAGTAAGGGAAAATTAAAAATTTATTGAAATAAAATATTCAATTCTTTTTAATCCACACAAGCCATAAAATCCTAAAAATAATTATTCAAATATCTAAAAAGGCAAAATAATTTATCTCTTGACCTCAATATATTTGAAAAGTATTTTAAAAAAAGGTCCTAAATTTAAAGCTCCATGAAACATATTTTACAAATAATAATGTAGTGGATTATCTTTATTCAAAGGTGGTGTAAACAAACTATAAAATCTACTAATGCTACTAAAAATTATAGATTAATTAGAGGCCAATGCAACTTGAAAGCTTGATGATCCCATTTTCAAAGTGAGGAAAGTGAGGATAGGAAAAAGGTTTTTTTTTAAGTGCTAATCATTTGGACATATATATAGATTCCATAGATCTTATCTATAATATCAATATTTATTTCCTTTATATATTGACTCAGTGCATTAATTAAAAAGTATGTGGAGTAAGTGTAAACATGATAATCATGAAATTTATAAGTGGAGTGTAATTCTTAACATGTCAAGTAGATTAGACCTCATAACATGCCATCTATAAAAAAATATTTTTAAATATTTTTAAAATTTATAATACTTTTTATCATAATCATCACTTAAAGATAACCAAATTGATGATAAAGGTTGTATGAAATTTAAAGAGATGATATTTTGAAGACATGATAGTTTAACATAGAAATGCTTATGTAATATAAAGGTAAGCATTATTTTAATTTTTCATAAATAAAATTTCTTATGATAAAGTTCTCACTTTTATATCATTAAATAATAGGTTTAATGATAGAGTTTTAACAATAAAAAAATGACCCACTTTAATTTTCCAACAATTTTCATCTTATTGAGAAAACTAGAATTTTTAACATATAACTAGCTTATAACCTAAATGAAGTCTTTCCATGACAAACATTTTAAAATAATAACTATAATTTATTCATTCATCAAGATTTATAAGGTTCCTCTAAACAATTACGAGTCATTTATAAACATTAATAATACAAGCTAGTGAGGATTTGACTAAACATAAAACAATGGTGAAATTATGTTCTCATCGTGCCACACATGCATAGCTTGGATATTTCCATAAATGATGTATAAAATTAGTCATAAGAATAAATTTCTTAGAACATAAGTATGTGTATTGTTCTAACACACCAATCATTCAAAGAGTACTAAAGTCGGCACATATAACACATTGATTTGAGCTCAAGGAAAAGGAAACAAGAACATAAGTATGTGTATAGTTCTAACACACCAATCATTCAAAGAGTACTAAATTCAGCACATATAACACATTGATTTGAGCTCAAGGAAAATGAAACAAACATGAATTGGAATCCACCCTTATTATAAGGATTGTAAAATATGTTTTATCATATTTAAAAAAATACTTTAATACAGTTTGAGTTTTAATATTTTAATTAAATCTTTTAAAGTTTGTTTGGTATATCAATAATGTTTTTTTAGGGTTATCATCTGGTACATGATTAACCAAATGACCCCTCTCTGATTGGATAATTCTCTCATACCTCTAATTTAAGTCAAGTCATTACTTATTTTAAATCTATTCATCAAGCCTCCACAGTAAAAAAATCAACATAAATTTATAAAAATAAATCATCAAGCCTAAAGCTATCAACACAAGCTTATATTTATCTATGAATTACAATAACCAAAGATTTACCATGCAACATTTATAATAGAGGTAAGTGTACATGACTTTACTAGGAAAATATATATTCTAATAATATCAAAATAAAACCACTTAATAACTAAATTCATCCATACGATCTCAATTTATCACGTTATTTTATATAATCAAATTAGATCATTGCATAGTGACTTAATTAATCTGATGGAAAAATAGTTGGATTCGTAATTAGTTCAACTTGACCTATCAATTTGATTATTTTCATTATGATAATACAAATAAAAATTAAATTCAAAGTAGATGGAAATCTGCATATTTTCTAGTCCTAACAAATAATAAGAGAAACAAAAGAGATATAGTCTTAATTTAATCATAGGAATGTAAATAACACCACAAAAAATTGACAGCATATAAACCATACAATGGCCCTTGTAATATAAGATCTTAATGTCATAATTAAGAATAATAATCTTATTTTTGACTTTAACTTATACTTTGATAATAAAAATATAAATTTTGTATACACTATATTAATTTTTAAAAAGTAATCTCAATTGAGATTTTAACTCGTGACCTATAAATAATAATTAAAGATTATATAAAAACACTTACTGAGTTGATATGGTTATTGGAGATGTTTGCATTGATGGAGACCATGGAAAAGAGTGCCACAGAATGAGTCAATGCAACTGAGGCCAGAACCGATGGGTTCATACTTGTATGTGATGTGACCTTATCCACATTTCAAATAAGAGAAAGAAAATAGCTGAATTGAAGTTTACTTAATTGATTAAGTGTTTAAAATAAGAGAAATTAAATAAATAAAAACCTAATTTTATTAAAGAATCAAAAGGCATAATGAATATTTTTGCAAGGCATTTCAGTTGATCTTATCAAAGGATCTAAAGTAGAGGCACTATAGGAGTGCACTAGATAGGGAAGGAGTGCCTAAGGAGAAGAACTTTCACAATGAGCAGTTCACTAGCCATGTTACCTTCTATGTCTATAGTATTCTTCCTTATCTTGATATGTGATTTTAAGATTATCTAAAGAATGTGTATGGCTACTAGTTAGAATATATGTAATAGATAATACGGTAGTTTTTAGAATCACTATGTGGTTTAGATCTATGTTTGAAAGGTTAATTATGTAACTATATTTTTTTCTTATATTTAGTGTACTAGTTTTTTTCTTACATAAAAAAAAGTAACCAACAAAAATTTCTTGATGAAACCAATTTAAAAAAGATGCCCTTTAAATATAGAAAACCTAAACATCAAGGCATTCTCCTCTTCATATCATGTTTAATAAAAAAGGGCCTCAAGATTATCGAGACTTTTTTTTTAAGACATTTAAGTATTATTTGGTTGAATGTTATGGAGGGTTGTATCTTCTATTGTTTTGTGCATTTTAGTAGTCTAACTCATGTTCCTACTTAACTCTTGGCTTTCTATAATAACACTTGGTATCCCTGTCACTGATACCATTTCCAACTTGTGCATCTTCTTTAGTGTAGGCAAAATATTGAATGTGTCTAGCTATTGGCACTCCTCTAAATGCAATTCCCTAATTACTGGAGATAAATGGTTAGCTATAGTATAGTGTAATCTTAAAAAAAAAATGAACATCATCTTAAATCTATAGAAGTTAGTGTAGGCATTTCTCGTACAAGTGTCATTGATCCAACATCTGAAAGGTGATGTGCACCATCTAATGAAAGGTGTGTTAAGTAAGGTAGTCCCATAGAAGGGAAAAAAATGGTATCTTTTAATAAATGATCTATCAAATCACATCCACACATGCCTAGCTTAAGCACCTATCAAAAGTAGAAACCCAAGTCAATTGTTAACTAGACAATTGGGAAAACCATTTTCTTATTCATTTGTTGATACACATTAAATTATTAAAGATAACAAAAGATGGAAAGTAACAATGAAATAATTCTAGATAATGCAACAAAGAGAAGAATCACAAGTAACAACAATCTATAAGAAACCATTTTGAAAAGAATATTTCATAATATTAAAATGCCTTAACAATATATTAAAAACAATCTTACAAATTTGTAAATCATGGATCAAAATAAAATTTATGAACCTTCTAAAAAAACTCTATTAATTCTCTATCTATTGATAGGAAAACCACACTTAGTAAAAATAACAGCTTCCAACGTGACCCATATTTATACACTATATGGACAGATAAGGGAGGTTAAGTTAAAGGGCCAAATAAGGTAGAGAACAGTAAGTATGCTAATTCATTCCAATCTATTTTCTATTAAAATTAAATTTGGGTTTTCCATTTTTTAGCTTCCCATGATAAGCTATAGAGTAAAGAGATAGGATTTTTCATGAAGGCCAATAGTGGACCATCATGAAAGCATCATAATATCTCAAATACACTAATGGATGGACATTAATGAGGCAAATAAATTCCTTTAATTATGGAATACCTTGTGGGTGACAAAATTCTTCATATTGCTAAACCTATAGATCTGGTTGGTGAAGATGTTAAATAGAAACAAAGTTAGAATCATAATATTAGAGTTTTAGAGCAACATGTAATAGAAGTGGATGCTACTCATGAAAATCATAATTATAATTATAATAATAAAGTGGAAGAGCATAATGAAATTGAAGAAATTATTTCTTTGGAAAACCATAATTAGAATCATAATAATAAAACTTAGGATAAGCCTAACTTGGAAATATCCAAACTTAGAATACTTAACTTGGAAATATCCAAGCTATCCATGACACACATAAAACTTAAGATAAGCCTAAAATCCTATAGAAAAGAACCAAATTAACTTTAAATATCCAAAATTAGGTCATTCCTAGGGAAGTTGGGGGATATTTGACAATATATACATGACCTTACTTATATAGTTCATCTTATCAATAATTTTCATATGAAGGCAAATTGATTGACCTAGAAGAGTGACTTTCATGATGCATATGAAGTGGTAAATTATTTTATTATGTCTCCTATAATAATCATAGTACCCAATCTTACCAAGCCTCTCATAATTCAAATTATGCCAATTGAAATTTCCATCAACTACATTTTATCCTACGAGAATGACAATGGTAAAGAACATGCCATCTGTTTTATCACTTGCATTGTTGTCCAGTACAATACATATTATACTCAAGTATAGAAAGTGTGTTGGGCCATCTTTTTTTTTATCATTAAGGATTATATCTTGTATGAAAATCCCACTAAAATTCCTCCCTTTATAGGTAAGATAATATATATCCTAAAAGTCACTCATCTTAAAACAAAACTTTATTTTATCATGTTTATAAAGATGTAATTATTTAACATTACAACATATGTGAGAATTATGTCAAAAAAATAAAATATATATACCATTTGAATCATGTTTGTGACATATGAGGTAAGGCATATAAAAATGTAACAATAAGATTCATAGTAGAAAATTGTAATAGATGTGTAAGTAGTAACTAATTCATGATATGGATCATGGTACTTATAGAACTTAACAATCACACAAATAGCACAATGTCATATAATGAGACCAAATGTTGTATATAATGAAAATGTTAAAATGTCACATTAAACAAAGGGCCAAGGTTCAAAAATAATGGAGATGTTCAAATGTTGCACATACCAAACAATGATCTCATAGAGATGTTCAATAAATTACACATAAGGGCCAAGGGCCATACCCAATAGACAGGGTAATTCTAATATTATATGTAAAATTAATAACATCAATGCATTATATAACTATAAATATATTCTAACCCATGTATATATAATGTGATCATATCTTAGAAAATAAAATACCCATATACATAATGTAAGAAAGATATGTTAGCAAGACGTTTGTAAAAAGTATATATCTCAATTGTATAGTATTTATAGAATGGTAACACCTAGAAGTATATTAACCTTTGGATAAGATTCCCCTATTTTATTATGGTCATGGAATATAGGCAAGTCCAACATATTTGTCCATATGAAATAGTATGTCATACATAAAACTCATAAATACTAGTGAAATATATGTTTGATAAAAAAAAAGTATGCTATCTACCAATAATGAGATAAATAACATCTAAATGATTTAAACTAGATGTATAATCATGCTCAGGTCCTTTTTTAGTTTTCTAGAATATTTTTAATTTTTTACTTTTAAAATATTTAATTTTTTGTACTTTTTAAATCTTGGAACTGGAATGGAAAAGGGAGAGATTTTAACAATCTATAAAATGTGTATATGTAAATTATGCACTGAATATGATGGCATGGCCATATATGAGCAATTTGTCTCCATGATATTATTTAGTGTGGGAGATAAAATAAGGATGTGGAGGGATTATTCTAAATCTTTGTTTCATCAAAGGTACAGTTTTTAATGTATGCAATGTAAATGTATGCAAAATATAACATACAAAAGAATTTTATTAATGAATAAGTATTATTTTGCATACTATAACTAAATGTAATATCAATAGATTAGATGTATTAAGGCTTTGTTTGTTCATATTTTGATATGTCTATGTCAAAACTTTAATCGCACAAAATGAACTAGCTAAGAACAATAATAATATTTGATACTGATTGTAATTGGTCAAAATTATTTGTAATGGAAAAATGTAATTTGTTTTAATCAAATTGTGAAAATAACAAGTTAAATAGAAAATGATGATAGTAAATATCACTATGTTCTGAAGGACTATTCAAATCTAGAAAGTGAAAAAGAATCTGGCCAAGAGGCTAAATATTCATAAAGAGCTAAGGAATAGAATATTGATCAAATTGATTGCATGTGCAAGAAGTATATAATAAGAACATGATAAGACAATGAAGAAGACATGTATAATCAATTTATTATTATTATTATTATTATTATTATTATTATTATTATTATTATTATTATTATTATTATTATTATTATTATTATTATTATTATTATTATTATTATAATATGAATGTTTTTTAATATTTTATAATATATTAAATTTGAAAAGTTATAACCAATAACTTAGTCGATGAGATGATCCCACAGAATCACTAAATAACATATGTAATCACCTTCTAAATTCCATGATAAGGCATCAATAGGAATGATATGACTATGTGTAGTTCCTATGTCATTGAAAGTATCCAACCAATCCTTTGCATAATCATGATCATAAATATTTTTTTTTCCTAGAACTATGGTATGACACTCTTACTATCATTTATATCTAACTATATAAAACCAACTACACCATACTATGGTATTGAAATTTTTGATTTCATTTACTTTGCATATGTGATGCATCATATATCTTTGTTATAATGGTACAAACTATCTTTGTTTCATAGTTAATTGAATATATATTCCCTCAATATGTTCCTACTCTACATTTTTTTTTCTTTTGAAATTTTAACCATTTCACATTCATGCTCAAATGTATCATAGTCATGATCTTTACCTAATATTTCCCCCATTTTTATCATCCATGATTTTTAGTGTTGCATTGCATTGGTTTAATATAGAGTTGATGTGAAATATAACATAACATAATTTTGATGCAAATTTTATTGGAAACTCAATGTATTTAATGTATCACTAAGGCCTAGTAATATTACCCAAGTGTTGACTATCATATCTAATATGTTGGATAAGTGTCATGCTAATAATTAACTTTTACATTTCTTTCCGTCAATATGAAGAGTAAGAATCAATGGTTGTAGATATAAAGAACACTTTTTAGTTAACATTTTTGGAACCACATTAGCCTTATCTAGTATGTCTTGATTTTGAGTTTTCTTTGTGATAAACCCTTTTTTAAGGATTCCTTCTTGCTTATCTTTATTTTTTTCAGCTTCCATAACTATTACTTTAGTAACTTCTCCTTTTTTATTTGTCCCCTTTGTTGATCTAGTTGTTCCCTTTGTAATTTTAATTTTTACAACATTTATTTTTTTTATTGTTTCTTTTGTAACCTTTATTTAACTAATTTTGCCTTTAGAAGCCTTTCCTTATCTAATTTTGATATTTGAATATTTTTTTACTCTAACTTTTCTTTTCCAAGCCTTTATTTCTCAAAATTTTCTATTTTCTCTATTTGGTCTTGTGCCTTAGGAGATCAAATCATAGTGCGAGTGGGTGAATTAATTTATTTATCTATTGCAGGATGACAACTATCAATGATACTTAACATTTTTTTCTTAAAAACCCAACAACTATCTGTATGATGTCAATGCAATCTATGATATGAAGAATAGTATTTTGATCTCCTTATAAGATTCATAAGAGGTAATGTGATAAACTTTTTGAAAATAATTTATCTTAGAATTTCACTTTAACTCTTTTTAGACTTTTGTATAAATTTTGAATCATTAATTGTAGCATAGTTTTTTTCCTTAAAAATATAACTAAAATATCTGTCTACACCATGCAATCTCCATAATTTTCTTGATAACCACTTGATTTTTTTTAACAATTACAAAAGGATTACTATAAAAATGAAACATGATCATTCCATTCAATTTCTCTTAATAAGAAGCTTGAAATAGTGTAATTTAAAAAAGGGTACAATAGATGTTGGAGTTTGGTATTATCAGACATAGATAATGTACATACCCATCCCTCATGGTAATGGTGTGTAATAAATATGACACCTAAAGTATGTGCCCATGTTATAGAGAACTAAAAAAGTACACCATCAATTATAAATTACCTATTTCCATAATTTATGATTTAATAAATGGATTATATGTTGTTGTTTATATTACAAAAGTATATATGTCTTTAATTTAACATCAAATTTATATTAAATATGAGTATACACATAAGACTAATTTGAAAACTCATGAATTCCATTATGATTTTTTGATTATACCTTTTTGTCTCATAAATGAACTATCTACATTCCAAAGTTTGATGAATGTCATTTAGCCTTTTTTTTAAAATGATCTTAGTATTTTTTTATAACACACTTTTATGGAGTCATAATTTCATGATGTACATGAATTAATCCTAGATCAGATAAGATAGAGCACACCTACACTTTCGATTGGGTATATACTTTTTAAGTGTTTACAATACGAGAAAAGAAAATAAGAGGTAAATTGTGAGAGGTACATTATCAAACTTTCCTCTTATTTTATTTCTCTTATTGATGCCCTACAAATGCCAATGGTGAGACGTACATTTTCAAACTTTTAGGCTTAATATATTTCAATACAATTGTGAAACCCATCATTTTGCATTGCAATAATGAAAATGTGCAAGATTATAGGGAAAACACTACATTATTTTAGTTGTATGTCATATATGTTTAAAATCCAAAAAAATTGTGATTACCTTCAATTAAATAATGACTTGCAAAGGTGGCTTACAAGGCCACCTACTCCTTAGAAATTGGGTAAGCTAATAGCATGGCAAAAATAAATGAACTATTCATTGACAAATGGGTACCAACATCAAAAAAATAAATATAAAACCTGTAAGTTTTTACAAGGGGCATCAAAAAGGGAAAAGTTAATTAAGTGTTTACAATAAGAGAAAATAAATAAATAAATAAAAACCTTATTTTATTTGGAGAATCAAAAGGCATAGTGAATATTTTGACAAGGCATTTCATTTGGTCTTATCAAAGGATCTAAAGTAGAGGCACTATAGGAGAGCACTAGACAGGGAAGGAGTGCCTAAAGAGAAGAACTTTGAGAATGAGCAGTTCACTAGCCATATTACCTTCTACGTCTGTAGTATTCTTCCTTATCTTGATATGTGATTTTAATATTATCTAAATAATGTGTATGGCTACTAATTAGAATATATGTAATAGATAATACGGTAGTTTTTAGAATCATTATTTGGTTTAGATCTATGTTTGAAAGGTTAATTATGTAACTATATTTTTTTCATATATTTAGTGTACTAGTTGTTTTCTTACATAAAAAAAAAGTAACCAACAAAAAATTCTTGATGAAACCAATTTAAAAAAGATTCCCTTTAAATATAGAAAACCTAAACATCAAGGCATTCTCCTCTTCATATCAGGTTTAATAAAAAAGGGCCTCAAGATTATCGAGACTTTTTTTTGAAGACATTTAAGTATTATTTGGTTGAATGTTATGGAGGGTTGTATCTTCTATTATTTTGTGCATTTTAGTAGTCTAACTCATGTTCCTACTTAACTCTTGGATTTCTATAATAACACTTGGTATCCCTATCACTGATACCATTTCCAACTTGTGCATCTTCTTTAGCATAGGCAAAATATTGAATGTGTCTAGCTACTGGCACTCCTCTAAATGCAATTCCCTAATGACTAGAGCTAAATGATTAGTTATAGTATAGTGTAAGCTTCAAAAAAATGAACATCATCTTAAATCTATAGAAGTTAGTGTAGGAGTTTCTCGTACAAGTGTTATTGATCCAACATCTAAAAGGTGATGTGCACCATCTAATGAAAGGTGTGTTAAGTAAGGTGGTCCCACAGAAGGGGAAAAAATGGTTTCTTGTAATAAGTGATCTATCAAATCGCAACCACACATGCATAGCTTAAGCACCTATCAAAATTAGAAACCTAAGTCACTTGTTAACTAGACAACTGAGAAAACCATTTTCTTCTTTATTTGTTGATACACATTAACTTATTAAAGATAACAAAAGATGGAAAGTAACAATGAAATAATTCTACATAATGCAACAAAGAGAAGAATCACAAGTTACAACAAATTATAAGAAACCATTTTGATAAGAATATTTCATAATATTAAAATGCCTTAACAATATATTAAAAATAATCTTGTAAATTTGTAAATCATGGATCAAAATAAAATTTATGAGAATTCTAAAAAAATTCTATTAATTCTCTATCTATTGATAGGAAAACCAAAATTAGTAAAAAAAATAGCTTCCAATGTGACCCATATATATACACTATATGGATAGATAAGGGAGGCTAAGTTATAGGGCCAAATAAGGTGGAGAACATTAAGGATGTTAATTCAGTCCAATCTATTTTCTATTAAAATTAAATTTGGGTTTTCCATTTTTTAGCTTCCCATGATTAGCTGCAGAGAAAAGAGATATGATTTTTCATGAAGGCCAATAGTGGACCATCATGAAAGCATTATAATAACTCAAATACACTAATTGATGGACATTAATGTGGCAAAGAAATTCCTTTAATTATGGAATACCATGTGGGTGACAAAATTCTTCATATTGCTAAACCTATAGATCTAGTTGGTGAAGATGTTAAATAGAAACAAAGTTAGAATCATCATATTAGAGTTTTAGAGCAAGATGTAATAGAAGTGGATGCTACTCATGAAAATCATAATTAGAATTATAATAACAGAGTGGTAGAGCTTAATGAAATTGAAGAAATTATTTCTATAGAAAACCATAATTATAATCATAATAATAGAGACTCAAAAATAAATCTAATGCAAGAGAATGTCCCTCCCTATTAATCCATTGATTGTGTTACTACTACTCCTCAGCTATGAGTTTATGGCTTGTCTTCCTCTTCCTATTCTTATACTAAATGAGGTGGAGTTTTAGGATCTTATAAACCAAGAAATTACAAAACTAGACCCTTTACAAAAGTGTAGTTGATGACAACTACTGTATAAACCCTATCATAATGCCAATTTGGTAGCATCTTATATGCCTCATAGTAGGCTCACTATCATAGATTTTTAAGTGTTAACTGGAGCATTTGTGTGTCTAAAACTACAAATGGAGAAAAAATCATAGCTACACAAAAGGGATATCTACCATGTACCTACAACTAAAAAATAAAAAATTCTGCATAGAGACTACGAATCACTACATCAAAATTGGTCATTTGCTACCAATTTGGCATGTGATGGCTTCATTGGCATCCAAGGGAGGTGTGGCAATGATGAGTTGGTTTTAGTGAAGTTATCCCATACCATGTAAATATTTGGTCCAATAAAATGAAATTAAATAACATTAATTTATCCCTGACCTAAGTACCTTCCATCTTACCTTTGGTTATTTCTTCACATATTTGTCAACATAGAAAACAACATGATGTCACTAGATAATCAAGCAGAGATTAATGACATGTTAAAAGATAAATAGTATTAATTGGGACTAATAAGGCATAGAATTGTATACTTTCTAAACATAAAGAGAAAAAATATCTATACAGATAAATAAAGGTGAAATATACATAATGTATATACAAATACCCTATGCAAAAGCATAAATATTGTGTCATGAGTGGTAGGACTCCCATTTTTGTTGTGTATGTGAGCCAATGTTTTTTCTCTTTTTATGTCACCTCTGCTTGCACTCTTCATGCCTCCCTCTTGTATGTACTTTCTATAGTGCACCCTACTACTTACTCTTAGGTATTTACATCTTTTATCTTTTCACTTTGTAACTTAATTTGGAATTGATATCCCATCCTTGGTGTCTACTTATATCAATTTAAGTACTTAACCAACTTAGTATTAACTATAGTAAGTCATTTTCTTAAAAAAACATTGTGTTTAATCCTAGATGAGGCCATGCATAATACTTTTCACATGTATCATGGTGAACAATAAACATCGGGATGCAACTATGCCACTTTCAAAAAAGGCTTACTTATATTATAGATCCTAATGTCTAAATTCAAAGTCACCATAGTCTCACATGTAGACATTTTAAAGTCAAATTGGCTAATGTATCAAGGCAGTGTCCTCTAAGGACATTTTCATTAACTATACAGAGACTTGATGTGTTTTTCCTATTAGAACACATGTATCCCACCACAATTAGCTTGACATACTTTATTAGAATGGCTCCAACACTTCTTAATAGTCACAAGATAGGGGTTTTTACTTTTTCTTCACATAAAATTAAAATATTTTTTTGGTAGACCATATCAAATACAAAATGGAAAATTAGGTGAAATAAAATAGATATTACACAACCTATTATACACTTAATCTTTAATTTAATCTTATTTATATAGATTTTATAGTTTATAATCTTATATTATTTGATTATATTACTTTTTCATATTTTTAAGGCCTTTACATATATTTCAATTTACATGTCAAATTTCATATATTTGTATTTCTTTAACTATAAAGTCTTTATTTGCTTATCATATCTTATAATTATAATGATGAGTAATGTTACCAACTAGTGTTGAGTTGTGGAGCTAAAAGCTTCACTAATGAGCTAATGTGGAGGTTGTTGGGCTTACACAGTAACCAACATCAGTTAGAACCAACTGACATTGGTTAGGAGTCGACTGACATCAGTCATCTTTAGATCAGAACCAACCAACATCAGTTAGGAGTCGATCGGCATTGGTCATCTTCAGACCGACACCGACTTTTGTGCATTTATAGCTATTCTATTTTTAGGAGAATAGTTAGTTTGCATGTAAAGACTAAAATTAGTCTTGAGTCTATTTTTCTAATTATTGTTTGCTTTCAATTCTATTTAAAAGACCCATGGGGCACTATTGTAATTGTGGAACAACAATTCAGTAATTGAGCTGATTGTAATTGAGAGAGAGAGAGAGAGAGAGAGAGAGAGAGAGAGAGAGAGAGAGAGAGAGAGAGAGAACTCTTGAAGGAGAATTACTATACATCTGAGAGGTGTGAAGAGAGAGAGATTTATTCATTGTATTTCCTTCTGGAAGAGTTTAATATAGCTTGGTTGTTTCTTGTATCTCCTATTATTTGATGTTTTTGATTTCTAGTTATTACTTTTGGTTTCAATTTCGTGTTTAGTTGCTTATACAAAAGTAATCAATTGCATTCTAAGATCCTAACAACTGGTATCAAAGCGTGTTAGTGTTTTTTTATTATAGAATTCACTCACAGGGGTTTTTGATTGAGTGAGAGCAAAGCAATGGCAAAAAAAAGTAAACTAAGAATGGAGAAATTCAATGGCAAGAATTATCAATTATGGAGGATGCAAATTGAAGATTATCTATATCAGAAAGATCTATATTTACCATTGGGTGGGGTTTCAAGGAAGCCCATAGATATGGAAGATGAATAATGAAATGTTCTTGATAGAAAGGCTCTTGGATCTATAAGGTTGAGCCTAGCAACTTCTGTGTTTTCCAACTTATCACATGCAAAGACAATGGTAGAGTTAATAGATACTTTGGCAAATTTATATGAAAAACACTCAGGTTTGAATAAGGTATATCTTATGAAGCAATTATTTAATTTGCAAATGCAGGAAGGTGGAATTGTATCTAGTCATCTTAATAATTTCCATACAATAGTAAATCAGTTAAATTTAGTCAAAATAGTTTTTTGATGATGAAATTAAGGCTCTCTTAATCTTATGCTCTTTACCTGAAAGTTGGCATAGTTTGGTAATGACAGTTAGTAATACTACATCTACTTCAAATATCTTGAAAGTTGATGATGTTGTTAGTGTAATCTTGAATGAAGAAATTCGTAAGAAAAGCACAAGGGAAACATCAGGTAATGCTTTAAGTGTTAAAAGTAGGGGAAGGCAAAGAGAGAAGGGCAAGCAAGGGAAATCAGGGTCAAAGATGGGAAGTAGATCCAAATCTAGAAATGGAAGAATAACCTGTTGGAATTGTGGAAAGAAAGGGCATGCAAAGAAAGATTGTTGGTTGAAGGATAACAAAGAAAACCAGCATGAAGGTAATAAAAAATCAAAAGTTGCAGGTATTGTTGCATAGAATGCTCTTATATTTTCTTTGGATAATAAAGTAGAATCATGGATTTTAGATTCTGGTGCCTCTTTCCATGCAACCCCAAATAGAAAAATTTTCAAATGATTATGTCCATGGAGATTTTGGAAAAGTTTATTTAGGGGATAATGAGCCTTGTAAAATTGTTGGCAAAGGAAAAGTGCAGCTGAAATTGCAGAATAACAACACATGGGTGTTGAAGGATGTCATGCATGTACCCATCCTGAAGAGGAATCTAATTTCTACAGGAAAGTTGGGTGATGAGGGTTACACAATAACTCTCACAGCTGAATCTTGGAAAGTCTCCAAGTGTGCACTTGTATTAACAAAAGGTAAGAGAGTAGGTACACTTTATCTATCTACTTGTATTACTGATTATTCTCCTTCTATTTTATCTACTTCAGATGTAGATGCAAAGTTGTGGCACTGTACGCTCGGTCACATGAGTGAGAAGGGAATGAATGTTCTTAAGTCAAAAGGTAAGCTTTCAAATTTGAAAATCATAAATCTAGATTTTTGTGAGCATTGTATTTTCGGGAAACAAAAGAAAGTGAGGCTTCTCAAAATTGGGTCAACAAAGAAGAAGCACAAGTTGGAGCTTGTTCACACAGACGTGTGGGGACCAGCTCAGGTAGCTTCTATAGGAGGATCATAGTATTATGTTTCTTTCATTGATGATGCTATAAGAAAGGTATGGGTTTATTGCATAAAGAGGAAATATGATGTTTTGACACATTTAAGAAATAAAAATCTTTGGTTGAGAATGAAACAGGTTTGAGATTAGAGTGCCTTAGATCTGACAGTGGTAGTGAGTAATGTAGCAATAAATTCAACAGTTACTGTTCTATGAGTGGAATATGCAGGGAAAGGATGGTTCCAAGGACACCTTAGCAAAATGGAGTTGCTGAAAGGATGAATAGAACAATAATAGAGCATGCACGGAGTATGAAGTTGCATGATGGTTTGCCTTTATAGTTTTGGGTAGAACCTGTAGATACTGTAGTTTACCTGATTAACAAAGGACCTTCTACTGCACTGGATGGTGGAATTCCAGAAGAGGCTTGGATAGGTAACAAGTTAGATCTTTCATTTCTCAAACTTTTTGGTTCTGAAGCTTTTATGAACATTGATAAAGAAAATAAAAAGAAGCTAGATGCTAAATCTATGCGATGCACTTTCATTGGTTATGGTTTTAGAGATTTCAAATTTTAGTTGTAGAATTTAGAAACTAACAAAATTATTAGAAGCCGTGATGTAGTTTTCAATGAGAAAGTGATGTATAGTGATCAACTCAAGATGTTGAATAATTTTGAGTAGGGCAATCTTGATTTAGAAGAGGTTATGATCCAAAATGAGCTTGTGAGTAAAAATCATCACTCATAGAAAAACATAGAGATCGACATCGATTAGGTGGAAACCGACGTTAGTCAAGTGGAAATTGATGTCTGTCAAGTGGAGACCAACATCAGTCAGGTGGAAATCGGCATCGATCAAGAGGAATCGATATCAGTCTCATGCAGACCGACATCGATCAGAGATGACTGGGATCAATCACTGTCAGAAGGAAATTTGGGAGGACAGCAATCTGTAAATGAGTCTTAAACACCTATAAAGAGGTCTAAAAAGGTAAGTAAACCTCCAATTAGTTATTTCCCTTCTTTATACTACTTGTTGCTCACTGATGGTGGAGAACCAGAAAGTTTTGATGAGGCAATGCAGGTAGAATCCAAGAAATAGTGGGATCATGGTATGAATGAGGAAATTTATTCTTTGAAAGAGAACCATATGTGGGATTTGATTGAGTTGCCAGCCAAAAATAAAGCACTAAAAAACAAATGGGTATACAAGTTAAAGGAAGGAGAGAATGGACAAATGAGACATAAGGCCAGGTTGGTAGTAAAGGGATTTGCACAGAAACCAGGTATTGATTTTGGTAAAAAAAATCTCCTATAGTAAAGATGACTTCTATTCAGACTGTATTGTCTTTAGTTGCTATTAAGGATTTGCATCTTGAGCAGCTTGATGTTAAGACATCATTTTTTCATGGAGATCTGGATGAATAGATATATATAGATTAGCCGAAAGATTTTTAGGTCAAAGGTAAGGAGAAACTTGTGTGCAGGTTGAAGAAAAGCTTATATGGTCTTAAGCAAGCTCCAAGACAATGGTATTTGAGGTTTGATAGGTTTATGACAGAGCATGGCTTTAGTAAATGTCAATTTGACCATTGTGTTTATTTTAACAGATTGGATAATGGTAGTTATATTATTCTATTACTGTATGTAGATGATATGCTTGTTGCAGGTTCACACATGCAAGAAATTACTGAGCTTAAGGTAAAATTAGCTCACACATTTGCCATGAAGGATTTAGGAGTAGTAAAAAAAATCCTTGGCATGAGTATTAAGAGAGACATGAAAAATGACAGTTTGATTTTGTCTCAAGAGGATTATGTGAATAAGGTGTTAGAGAGGTTCAATATGCAGGATGTAAAACCAGTAAACACACCTATGGCTGGACACTTCAAGTTGAGCAAAGAACAGTGTCCTAAATCACATGATGAGGTTGAGTACATGAGTAGAGTTCCATATGCTTCAGCAATTGGGAGCTTGATGTATGCAATGGTATGTACTAAACCAAATATTGCCCAAACAGTGGGAGTTGTCAGCAAGTTTATAGCCAATCCAGGAAAGGAACACTGGAAAGTAATTCAATGGATTCTCAAATATCTGAGAGGGACCAGTAATAGGCATTTATGCTATGGAGAGTCAAACACTTCTCTACATGGGTATGTAGATTCGGATATGGTAGGTGACTTGGATGGTAGGAGAAGCACCACAGGATATGTGTTCATTGTTAGTGGAATGACGGTTAGTTGGATTTCAAAGTTGCAGAAGATTGTTGCCTTGTCTACTACAGAGGTAGAATACATTGCAATCACAGAGGCTAGCAAGGAAATGATTTGGATGACTCAGTTCATGGAAGAGTTGGGAAAGGAGCAAGAGAGTTGTAGATTGTATAGTGATAGTCAAAGTGCAATTCATTTGGAAAAGAATTCAGCCTTTCATTCAAGAACCAAATATATATGGCTTAGGTACCACTTCATTAGATAGGTATTAGAGGATGGATAGTTGAAGCTAGAAAAGATCCATACGGATAAGAACCCTGTTGATATGTTAACAAAGTCAGTAACAAAGGAGAAGTTGAATCTTCATTCAACTTTTGTTGGTCTTCAAGATTGAACTTGAAGAGGGAGAAACAAGCTAGAGATGTTTAGAGGATGTTGTTGTATAGGTACAGGTGCAGCTGTTTATCTCCAAGTGGGAGATTGTTGAGTTGTGGAGCTAAAAGCTTCACTAATGAGCTGATGTGGAGGTTGTTAGGCTTACATAGTAACTAACATCAATCAGAACCAACCAACATCAATTAGGGGTTGACCGACATCGATCATCTTCAGATTATAACCAACCGACATTGATTAGGGGTCGGCTGGCATCAGTCATCTTCAGATCAACACTAACTTTTATGCATTTCTAGCTTTTCTATTTTTAGGAGAATAGTTAGTTTGCATGTAAAGACCAAAATTAGTCTTTAGTCTATTTTTCTAATTATTGTTTGCTTTCAATTCTATTTAAGAGACCCATGGGGTAGTATTGTAATTGGGGAACAACAATTCAGTAATTGAGTTGATTGTAATTGAGAGAGAGAGAGAGAGAGCTCTTGAGGACGAATTACTATACATCTGAGAGGTGTGAGGAGAGAGAGATTTCTTCATTGTATTTCCTTTTGGAAGAGTTTAATACAACTTGGTTGTTTCTTGTATCTCCTATTATTTGTTGTTTTTGATTTCTAGTTACTTATTACTTCTGGTTTCAATTTCGTGTTTAGTTGCTTATACAAAAGTAATCAATTGTACTCTAAGATCCTAACAACTAGTCATCCCTATTCAGTCCAGTTGGAATGGCACTTAAATATGTTTTAATAGATTTTCCTTTAAATATCTTTGATATTTCTTTAATTACAAACTATACTATAATTTGAAAGGTAATTTTGAATGAATAACCTTCATCACCAAAATTTATGGCATGCAAGGTTGATTTTCAAATTTAGTATCTCTCTACCTTTCTGGTTTTAAATATATAACATTTAAAAAAAAAAACACATTTTAACTCCTACTAAAATAAAATACATTATATTATAATAGATCGATTAATTATAAAATAAATTTACAACAACATTTGGCATAACATATATGTGTAGGTTACTTTCTATTATAGAGCAAAAATAACTAGACTAAGTCACTCTCATACAATTGAGGCAATAGAAGAATATTTAGAGGTAAGGGATGCATTAGACCACCATATATTTTTGTTTTGGTTCACGTTTCATTATTTGAAAAAATTCTTAGTAACAAGGCCCCTTTTTAAAACCATTATATGTCACAATATTTCATAATTTTCAATATGTTTGACACTTTCTTAAAAGTTTATTTGACATTACTTTAACAACTATATAGAGCTCGATAAGTTTTCTAATACTTAAAAGGTGGAACTATAGATTATGTATAAGAACATAGAGCTCAACATGCCCATGTTAAATTTGGAAAGGCTTATGAGCAAGTTAAATTTGATATGTTAAGTATTTTTTCATAGAGAAATATCTTTATCGAGATGTACATATATACTCATTACTAATGTGTATTTTTAGTCTGAGGCTTATTACTAAGGAGCGAAGTCCTTAGATTCATCTCACATGATACAAAGAAAATAATTTGCTTTTTTCCCCATTTAATGGCTTATACCATGTACCAGGGCTTATAGTACCTATTAGGATAAAGTACTTAATATATGTTTTATGGTTAGCATAATAGACGTGCATGGTCTATCATTGGGGTATTGTCCTATTATGTTGATGAGTTCAATGTAGAGAAGGAAAGAATATCAGGAGCAAGGAGTCACATAGGGTCTGTTATTCACCATTGTTATTCGCTAGTCTATTCTTTTAGATTTGTATTTGAGCATCAACCCATTTCTATAGGGCCATTATGATTTATAGCATAGATATGTATGGTTCACCTTCCTTTCCCCTATAATGGGGTTTGTTATGTTTCTTCATTCATGGTTGAGAAGCTATAGAAGGGTGGCCATTTCTCAAAAAAGAATGTCGATCGGTCCCTCAATTCACCTTGTAGGCACCATAGTTGGATCAAGGTCAATAAAAGTTTCAAGGTCACCTCTTGGGTTATGTTCCTCTAGTTTCCATGTTACTTCAATGATAATAGCAACAGCAACAATAACAAAGTTTCCATGTTACTTCAATGATAATCGCAACAGCAACAATAACAAAGTTCCCAGTAGATGTCAAGAGAAAGACTTGGTCTAGGAGGTGGTGAATCCCATTTAGGTATTCTTGCTTCCCTCAATACCTATAATAATAGGTCCATGAATTCAAACCATCAATCCATGGATTCGGTTCATCAGCAAAATTAGAAATAGGGTGTAGATAGTGGTGATAATCAGCAAGCCAATTCTCCATTATGTTGCCTAAAATGCAGTGATCGTCTCAGGTTTTGTGTTAAAATGTCTGAAATTACAACTGCAATGCAAACCTACATTTCACTGGCTGTTGTGGTATTTGGGATGGATGCGCAACATTTATTATATGTGGACAAGGTTTCCCTTCGATATGTATGCCATTTTAATTTTATTGTAGTGTTTCAATGATAATTTTCTTATAACCTTTCCTACCTAGAATATTTATTTCAATTTTTTCAAATGTGTTCAATGCCTTTTCTGATATTTTTTTGGAATGGTTTGGATTGTTTCCCAGCCAAAATTAAGGTTATCACAAGTGAATCCACTCAGTAGAGTCCAAAACCTTCATGATCAAAACTTTACAGCAGTATATAACTATCCTATCGGATATCTAGCGTGTTATCAAAGGCAACTTCATTTTCTTTTTTCTTTTTTTATGTGCTTTGCTCTGCCAAATTTAGTTCTGCTTACAAGCTGACTTTGCCACATGACTAATCATCTTAATTATCGATCGTTCTTGAGAATTTTCCCTTTTTAACTGTTCAATTTATTCCTTTTTAAAGGTTTACAGTCACTTTCTTTTCAATGAGAACATTAAATAGGTATGTACCATCGTACTTATTATTTCAGTTCTGCAAAAAGATTATTGATCATTTCAATATGTAATCGCTAGTATACCTATTTCTTGCCTTCATTCAATTTCTTGGAATGATTTTATTTAAAAGATCTTTTGAGAGAAATCGTAATTACATATATATTAAATCAATAAAACCTAATTTAAGAAAAATTCATTTTCAGAAATGAAGAGTTGTTCAAATTATATTGAATAGGTTGGAGGATTTGGTTCGGCCGTAGTCTAAATAGATGGAATTTGTGGTAAATTATGAGATCCACTGGCAAGCTCAACTGAACTTACCCTTAGGGATTAAATATCAACACCCTAACTGTACCATATTCTACATTTCACCCGTACACTAGCTCAGGGCAAGGGAAAATTTTGGAAGTAAATATTCAATGATGTTAATTTAGTATGTTGATATGTATTTAGTTTTTTGTATTTTTAATATATTAATATTTTATTAATTTAGAATGTATGTATGTATTAATTTTTTTTAAATAAATAAGTAATAAAGTATATGTTTATATGAGTGTGTGTATATACAAATATACACATACCTGTGTGTGTGTGTGTATATATATATTCAATGATGTTAATTTAGTATGTTGATATGTATTTAGTTTTTTGTATTTTTAATATATTAATATTTTATTAATTTAGAATGTATGTATGTATGTATGTATGTATTACTTTTTTATATATAAATAAGTAATAAAGTATATGTTTATATGAGTGTGTGTATATACACACATATACACATCTATGTGTGTGTGTGTGTGTGTGTGTGTGTGTGTGTATGTATATGTATGTGTGTGTGTATATATGTGTGTGTGTGTGTGTGTGTGTGTGTGTGTGTGTGTGTATATGTGTGTGTGTGTGTGTGTGTGTATATATGTATATATGTATATGTATATATATATGTATGTATATGTATATATATGTATATATGTATATATATATATATATATATGTATATGTATATATATATATATATATATGTATATGTATATATATATATATATATATATATATATATATATATATGTATATGTATATGTATATGTATATGTATATATATATGTATATGTATGTATATGTGTGTGTGTGTGTGTGTGTGTGTACACACACACATACATACGTTTCTTACTCATAATTTATGTATGGCCAAATTTTGTCATGTTTTTTTTTACGGTTGTAGTTTCTGGTTTCTTATTTTTGGTAAAATAGATTCTCTATAGACTACTTATAGAGGGAAAATTTATAAAAAGGTAGTCATTAAGTTAGTGTCAATTTGGATTTGAATTTTCTCAGCTCCATTGAACTTTAATTAATTACTTTATGCATACTTGACATTTTTATTAGGTATTGTATTTTTCTATTCCCTCCATATCCTTGAAATTTGGGATGGATTTCAAGTTGTAACTATTGAATTACATCCAAGACTGAATAAAAAATATGACTATCATCAACTGTGGGGATTAACAAGCAGGGTTTGAGTTTCCACAACAAAATTTTCATTTTTTGATGCAGGCAAAAATGCTTACCATCGTAATTCAGGATTCTTCCTTCAGCTAGAGTTTTAACACATCTTACAGGGAATGAACATCCTATTTGCGTAACCACGTAGTCTCCAAAACAACCTATATTTCCTTAGTACATGTCTTCCTTTTCTTATTCTTCTTTACAATAGACCCTCCTAACTTACAGAACTACTTGAGTCAATGTTATTTCTAGTTATAAAGCCACAGCACTAGGTACAAACTTTATAAGAATTTGTTAAAAAGAGCATTGTGTGTAGTATTAATTCTTTGTTTATATGAGAGTAAATAATTTATTTGTGGAAATAATAATAATAATGTATTTGATAGTGTATTGAGTTTATGGATATTCATTAGGTGATATTTGAGGTTGACTACACCTTTCTATCGAATCAATAAGTTGTGCTAATCAAATTTTAAACCTCTACTTCCATTCCTTTAGTCGCTTTCTCAAAAAAAATTTCTCTTACATTATCATTTCTCAGATCAACCATTATTTTAGTTAAATATTTTATCTATAAGGCATGCCTAATTTGGTTTTTAAAGGATAATTTTTTTGTCCAGAGGTAATTCAATTTACACTTATAATGAATAGCATACACTTTCAAGCTGGGTTTTTATCACTTCTTATAAAAATTTAGAGTTTTAGATAGATGTTTTATATTGATATTTGTTTTATGAGTG
>JARHVA010001486.1:0-75000 GCA_037957365.1 Torreya grandis | reverse complement strand
AATAACTTCATGTGAATGTAAAATAAATATAATTTAAACCTTTATAATGTATATATAAACTTAGATATGAATATGTGGCACAAGTTTTAGTGATGGGTCTTGAAATACAATGTTTTTATAGTGAAGAGACAAGTTCTTATCCTCAAATAGAGATTTTGGTCTCCATAACCTCTAGATGAAAGTAACTTCCTTCAATAACAACTATATATGATAATTAAATGTTTTACCATGAAAAAAATTTACAAATATACTTAGGATCATGTTTTCATTATTTTTCAAGAACATGGAAACATTAACAACAAATGTTCTTGAACTTGAGGTTGTAGTTGTAGAACTCCACATCTATTGTTTTATGGCTCAATTCTAACATTTCTAACACTTTCATAGTGGTATAAACATATATTACTAATTTTTTGGCCTATGATCATGCCCATTCGAGACACCCACCACCCATTCTGGCCTTAAAAATGCCCTTCTCAAAATAAGAAAAATTTAATTTTTAGCCAAACTTTCAACATGCATAAAAGAAAAATTGTAAGTCATTGGAATGAATAGAAAGAAACCTCACACGAATTTATAATCCCTATAATTTTAACCTAAATAATTTTTATGGAACATTATATATGAATCCATAGTGCAAGTTATAATCATAAGTCTTCAAATGTAATATTTTTTTAGTAAAGAGATAAATTATTGTCCTTCAACAGGGATTTATAACTATAAAACCTACAGGTGTAATTAACTAACTTAAAAAAAATTATTTATATACAATTAAAATGTTATCCCATGACCATGACATCAAAATCTATCTGTAATCGTGTTTTCACTACTGTTCAAGAGCACAAAAACACTGGCAACAATTGTTGTCAATGTTGAAGCTGTAATTGGATAACTCTTGCTGTAGTGCTTTATGGCTTGAAACTAGAATTTAAAACATATTTGGTGTGGTGTATAATATTCATTACCACTCTATTTTCCATTGATCATGTCCAGTTTAATATACCTAGCACCCATTCCATCCTTAAGAACACACTTCCTAATACAATAAAAAAATAATTTTTAAGCCTAACTTTAGGGTTGTGTAAAATGGAAACCACAAGTTATTTTAAATTTATTTATTCACATTATCACTTAATTTAGTGTATTTAATTGGTTTGTATTACATTTATTGAGTAAAATTTTAATTTTTCCCTTTCTTATCGGCCCCTATGTCATTTTATGTTATTTTAACATTTGATTATGTCATTGTATGTTAATTAGAAATTTTAATGTCATTTATTTTTTATTGTGTGAAATTTATTTTAATATTTCACACTTTTAAAAACAATAATATGTCACATTAAATTACCTTAATTAATTCATCACCCATGTAAAGCCATCATATAAAATCACGTAAGTGTTCATCATCTAATATTATTCCTCCTTAATATCACATGCTCTTCAAATCCACCTAGTCAAAAAAATATTTTTTATCCTATTATACACCAAGTTACCAAGTTATCTCTTTTCCTCATAGCATCTATGATATAAAAAAAAATCCCCATTCAAACCCATCCCTTAAAACTTATTCTAACATGCCTTTAATAGAGTTTGGTGCTATGGGGACTTACACTGAATCTATAAAATATCTCCTAAATTAGAAAATACGATGATTTTTTATACCATGTTCTCTACATGAACTTCTAAAATTTAGAGAGGAAGGAGATCCCAATGCACATGATATAGAATATTTCATTGTTTTGAGGTAATTCTTACCTTCAGAAGGAATTTCTATGAAAATATTTCTCAAAATGCTAGAAGTAATTGACCTCAACTAGTATTATCACCTCCTTGAGGATTTTATTCATTCCTTTAGATAAATGATAGCATAATTAATCAAATCCTTTGACATGAAAGAGTTTATTAAAACTAATATTTGATAACTCTTTAAAATTAAAAAAGAAAAAAATTAATCTACTTCCCATTTCATTATGATTTGGTCGTAAGTTTTATATTCATCTGTTAGTGTACCAAAAATGAGTCAAATATAAATATTTAATAATAAAATGATGGAAGATGTCTAAAAGTTCCCATAAATGTCCTATAATGAAGCACATGAGATTACTTTATGAATCGATAAAGTAGTCACACAAAACCAAAACAATAGGGGTTTTCAAAACATAATCCAAAACAACATTAACAATAAATGACCCAAGGTTATCAATATAAACTATAATGCCACAAATGATGTAATGACCAATGAAAATAAGAAACAAAACCCCATAAACAATAACCAACTAAAACCCATGAACAAAAATAACACCAATAAAAATGCTAGTATGAGGAAACCCCCTATGTGTGGTTCATGTAGTTGATTTAAATTCTCCTCCACCATGAAACATGAAGTTATAAAATCCCAATTAGAACCCTTTATAATAATTTGAACATTTCCTATTATTTTAAAGTAGACACATTTATCAATGGAACAACCAACAAGGACAAAATCAAAGACCTAGAGATCATGATCCAAATGTTTGTTTCCTTTTTCAAATATAATGGGATGTCACATTTGTACTTTAAGGGAGTATAAATAATTTATTTAGGGACTCTCTTAATATCAAAGGCAAACTTTTGTTGACACGTTTCTAAGGAATGAAAATGTGAACCCTAAGGATCTCCAAAATGGTCTTGTGACACACCAAAACTAAAACCTATAAATTTATGAAAATCCTTTCCATGATAACTAGATGCGTGTTACCCATATCCAATCAAAAGGTATCTAATAAATCTAAATAATTAGATAAAACCAACCTCCTTTAGTTGAAACTCATCATATTTTTCACACTTTGGAATATAATTTTGTTATTAAAACTATGGTAAATTATGAATTAGTTGAAAATTTTAAGAAAACACTTTCCCACATCTATTTTATTAATTTACTCAAGATTGTTTTTTTCCCACTATTCAACATTACTCATTTCTATAGGTTTAAGATAGTTATCTAGTGTCACTCCTCCACCTCAAGTCCAAATCAGTCCATTCATCTTGATATGTTTCCACTAGGGTAAGATTATAGGGATTTTGGTTATTTTTTAGACCTTAGAAGTCTCCCTTTTGATTTTTGAGATGGCTAAGAGGGTAGACTAGATTTATATCTAAAAGTATGGTTCTATAAAAACATATGTGGAAATAATAATGTTAGACGATGGGAATGTTGTTAAAATAATCCCCCTTTTTTCCATCATAAGATTTTTTATTGATAAAAAACATTTTTAAAAACTAGTAACACTCTTTGAGGATATGATAGTCTCAAGTCCCCTTCCATAGGAACCATTGTGCTTCCTATCACCTTAGGTCCCAAGACTGTGTTGATTAAATTATACATAATTGATAAAGAAAACAATTACAACATGATTTGTGTAGGACCTTGATTCATAGGATGAAGGTGATCCCTTCTACCCTCTTCCAGAATATTTGGTTCCTCCATTTAGGTAAGCATTTATATCCCAAGTAGATCCCAAAACTTTTGACACCTTTCAAGTAAGAATGCATAGACAACCGTCGTTATACATATATTATCACTTACCCATAAATGGTGTAACAAAACCTCCACATGTAGTTGAGATCAAAGAGCCCATGAATCCCAAGGTAGATGTATTAAATAAAGTATCATAACTTCATGCATCCCATTTAAAGCATAAAACTAAAGAAAAAGAAGTTATAACAATAAAAAAATAAAGTGATAAATATCTTGAAAAGATTCCAACCATCTCAACTATGTGTATAATGAAATCATTAATATCCTATAGTTTTATATGCCACTTATATTTCCATTAAACCCATGAGGAGTAGGAACCTAAAATATATTTGAATATCAAGAACAAGAGAACTTGGAAGGGTTAGCTAACATACTAGACATTGGCATGGTTGAGATATCATCAAGAAACTATCCATAGCCAAGATGGTGATTATTCCTCCATGCATGATCTTTCTCCATGAACTATTAATGGGACATTGACTATGATGGGGAAATTTTCCTCGTGGTCTAGAGATAGGAGTTATACTAATTTCCAAATAAGGAACATTTATGTCATTAGGTTATAAACTTGACTTTGAGTGTACAAAAAATTGGATTGAGTATTAATCCTTATTATTTTGGATGCATATATCTAAATATTCATGTCTTCAAAACCTAAAAATCCAAGGTGACTCATATGTAGTTAATAACCAAGCCTTAAAGATTTATTACTGTAAGACTCAACATCTTTAGATCTATATAACTAATGTGTGCAAATTAGTTAAGGATTTTGAATATGTTTTCACATAAGTCTTCCTATATAAATTAATCAACTCATTAACTCTAGGGATGATTCCTCCTTAGTTTTTTATTCTTATCCTATGATACCCAATCAAATTTCATAGTATCCATCAGGACATAACTTATCATGAAAAAAGTGTCGAATGACAAAACTCTCACTCACATTGGAAAGTATATTATCCCATTGGTCCTTAACTTATTTGAAAATGATGATGTAATTATATAGTTATTATAGGCTTATAATGACCTCCCATATTTTCATTATATATATCTTACATCAGCCTCAGATGAAAAATATTAAAATTCCTATTACAATGTTGAGGATTATCTATCTTCAAATGAGGAACTTGATGTTTTTAATTTATAAATTAAATATTATTATCTTTATATTTCCCCTAAAAAATTGGAGTAATGGAATGCCTCAGTCATTGAGGATACCACCAATATTATGATAGGGACTAAAGATACTCATAGAATCATCAAACTCAATTCTTCACTATCACCACAATAGGTGTAAGATCACAAGAATTAGGAAGAATTCAAAATCTTTTTCCTTTTTCCTATATAGTTATGGTAGATATATAACCTAAAGTTATCTTTCATAATTGGGTCACAATGTCTAATGTGAAACTTGTAAACTAAAATATAAGGCCATGCAACCCTAATGTTATAGTAATTATAAAAGAAGAGGTTATTAGGATTCTCATATTAGGGTTCATAAAAACCATGGATTATTATAAGTGGATGTCTAACATAATTCCCATTATCAATAAGAATGGAAAAATCAAGTCATGCATATATTTTCATGATATTAGTGAAGCATGTATAAATATGATTTTCTTTTCCCTTTAATTGATGTTAAGCTGAATGCTACCATAGGTTATGAATTATTATCCCTTATGAATGGCTTCTCTCGATACAAAAAAATCTAAATTTTAGATAGGGATCAAATCAAAACCTCCTTTACTACACTATAGGGTATTTTTTCTTATGTAGTCATGCCCTTAAATCTAAAAAATGTTAGGGAAATATATCAAATATCTATGTCCAAAATTTTCCATTATCTTATCCATAATACAATGGATTTTTTAATGATATTCTAGGGGAAGTAAAAATGATGATTGAACACTTAGATGCATTACACACCATCCTCACACATTCTATTAAATATGGTGTCACTCTAAATCTTAAAAAAATATGTGTTTGGAATCATGTGCATAAAAATCCTAAATTATATAATCTCTTAGCATGGAATCATATTGACCTAGCCAATATTATATTATTCTTAAACATGTTTCCCCCAACTTATGATTTAGTAATTAAGTGACATAAATATTGTCAAAAATCAAATAAAATTTTAAATAAGTAATTAAACTTAAAGAATAATGTTACCTTGAAGTGAACATAAACCACAAAGTCAAGACAAATATGAAAAGTTGGGAACCGTCAAATGGTGAAAAACCCCACCCTAGTATTTAAATATTGCAACAACAATCTCAAACTACAATAGCATGAAGATGCTAGGAGAATAATGGCCTTAGGCCAAGAGATCATCAAAGATGCAAAAGTAAGATTAGATCAACAAAATTGAGATGTGTGTATAAAGTGTAGAAGAAATGGAAAAGATAGTTCTTTATAAAGAGATAAGATAGAAAAAATGTTACAAGTGAAAAATCTAGCATATGGTTCATTCGTCCCTAATCCTTATATAATTGGGGAAGATGTTTATGCCATGCGAGGGGAGATAAGTTATATTAAAGTAACTCCAAATCCAATAACTAGATTAAGAGGGTGAGTGACACCTCAAAAGGTTAGAATAAAGTGTATTTAAAAATACACTAAATGTACATACACATTAAACTTAGGATAAGCCTATAAATATATAGGAAGGACCTAAATTATGGTTAATTATACGACACTCCCTCTTAAACTTAAATTTAGGTTTAAAATTTTGGATAAAACCTTTTAAAAACAAATAGGGAGTTAAAATTTCATATTACTTACCCTTATATAGATTTCCTTCTATTGGAATTATAATAATTTGGAGAGAAGAAAGAAGAGAAAGTTCCAACAAAATTTTCATAGGTGAAAGTGTGATCAACAAGAATATCTAAGAATCCTCTTCTGATAATGTGTTTGATCTCCAATAGAATAAAGATAAATAAGGAAAACTAATGATCCACAAAGCATGTAAGATAAAATAAGTTAATACCAATCTTTCAAGTTAAATAAATAATATGCCAAAAATGCAATCTACATACTTAATATAAGAAAAGTAGATGTAAAATTAAATACAAGTAGATTAATGACAATTTTAATCATAAAATACATAAATTTGCATAAAAATAAGTTGTTAAAAATAACCAAAGCATATATCTTGTGCAACAAAAATAAATGAATGCAATAAGAAATATTTAGTTAATCAAAATGGAGAAAAAAAAGATGCATCACTTACAAAATATATTATGCATTAATAATTAGAAAAATTAACATAATAAAACATATCAATCTCTCTACAAGATCTATTCTTTTAGGAATCCAATTAGTTTTACCCCTACACATAGGATATTTAGTCATTTTTCACCAATGTAAAGTGTTATATGTGTATTTACCATAATATTTAAATGGGTGAAATATCTAACATTTAGATATATGATGCATATGTTTTTCACTATACATATAATGCTTAATAATTTTAACCAAAGCATGAGCATTAGAATCATTATAATAAAAATAAGTTGCATTATAAGTCCTATACAAAAGATAATAAGAAGTCAAATTTGCATTAAAAGTAATAGAATCATCAAAATATAGACATTTATAATTTGCATTAGAAGTTGGCAAAATAAGTTCAAGAATACCATATTCATACTTACAAAATGCACCACCTGAATATCTCATATGGTGCATGATTTTTAATCTAGGGTTGGTAAAATAAGTATGAATTTGAGTTTGAGTTCATTTAGAAACATAATGAGATAATGAGTTCATTTTGAACAATATTAATCTTAAGTTAACACAAACCACAAATTTGACATGAATGTAACAAGTAGGGAAACCATCGAATAATGAAAACCCACACACTAGTGTATTCAATACATGAAATAAGAATATCTAATTACAATAACATGAAAAAACTAGTAGAAAAATGGCCTTAGTCCAATAGAGAATTAAGGATACAATAACAAGGTTAGATCAACATGATTGATTTGTGTCTATCAAGTGTAGAAAAAAATTAAAGGATAACTCTTTGTAAAGATCTAAGGTAGAAAATAAGTTACAATAACAAGTTCTAGAATATGTGTCATGTTTCTCTAATGCTCTTACAAGTGATAAGAATGTGTGTGTCATGTGGGAGGAAAGGATCTATATGTAAATAACTTAAAATATAGCAAGTGGATTAGGGAGGTGAGTGACACCTCAAAAAAATAAAATAAATTGTATTTACAAATACAATAAATACACACACATAAAACTTAGGATAAGCCTAAAATCCTATAGAAAAGAACCAAATAAAATTTAATTATCCAAAATTAGGTCATTCCTAGGGAAATTTGGGGATATTTGACAATATATACATGACCTTACTTATATAGTTCATCCTATCAATAATTTTCATATGAAGGTAAATTGATTGACTTAGAAGAGTGATTGTCATGATGCATATGATGTGGTAAATTTTTATTTTTATGTCTCCTATAACAATCATAGCACCCAATCCTACCAAGCCTCTCATAATTCACATTATGCCAATTGAAATTTCCATCACCTACATTTTATCCTAGGAGGATGACAATGGCAAAGAACATGCCATCTGTTTTATCAGTTGCATTGTTGTCAACTACAATACACATTATACTCAAGTATAGAAAGTGTGTTGGGCCATCTTGTTTTTACTCATTGAGGATTATCTCTTGTATGAAAATCCCACTAAAATTCCTCCCTTTATAGGTAAGGGAATATATATCCTAAAAGTGACTCATCTTAAAACAAAAATTTATTTTATCATGTTTATAAAGATGTAATTATTTAACATTACAGTATATGTGAGAATTATGTCAAAAAAATAAAATATATATACCATTTGAATCATGTATGTGACATATGAGGTAAGGCCTATAAAAATGTAACAATAAGATTCATAGTAGAAAATTGTAATAGATGTGTAAGTAGTAACTAATTCATGATATGGATCATGGTCCTTATAGAACTTAACAATCACATAAACAAAACAAGCACAATGTCATATAATGAGACCAAGTGTTGTATATAATTAAAATGTTAAAATGCCACATTAAACAAAGGGCCAAGGTTCAAAAATAATGGAAATGTTCAAATGTTTCACATACCAAACAATGATCTCATATAGATGTTAAATAAATTACACATAAGGGCCAAGGGACATACCCAATAGATAGGCAAATTCTAATATTATATGTAAAATTAATAATATCAATGGATTATATAACTATAAATATATTCCAAACCATGTATATATAATGTGATCATATCTTAGAAAATAAAATACTCATATACATAATGTAAGAGAGATATGTTAGCAATACATTTGTAAAAAGTATATATCTCAATAATATAGTATTTATAGAATGGTAACACCTAGAAGTATAGTAACCTTTGGATAAGATTTCCCTATTTTATTATGGTCATGGAATATAGGCAAGTCCAACATATTTGTCCATATTAAATAGTATGTCATACATAAAACTCATAAATACTAGTGAAATATATGTTTGATAAAAAAAGTATGCTATCTACCAATAATGAGATAAATAACATCTAAATGATTTAAACTAGATGTATAATCATGCTCAGGTATTTTTTTTAGATTTTTAGAATATTTTTAATTTTTTTACTTTTTAAATATTTAATTTTTTTACATTTTAAATTTTGAAACTGGAATGGAAACAGGAGAGATTTTAACAAACCATAAAATGTGTCTATGTAAATTATGCACTGAATATGATGGCATGGCCATATATGAGCAATTTTCCTCCATTATATTATTTAGTGTGGGAGATAAAATAAGAATGTGGATGGATTATTCTACATCTTTATTTCATCAAAGGTACACTTTTTAATGTATGCAATGTACATGTATGCAAAATATAACATACAAAATAATTTTATTAATGAATAAGTATCATTTTTCATATTATAACTGAATGTAATATCAATAGATTAGATGTATTAAGGCTCTGTTTGTTCATATTTTGATATGTCTATGTCAAAAATTTAATCACACAAAATCAACTAGCTAACAACAATAATGATATTCGATACTAATTGTAATTGGTCAAAATTATTTGTAATGGAAAAATGTAATTTGTTTTAATCAAATTGTGAAAATAGCAAGTTAAATAGAAAATGATGACAGTAAATATCACTATGTTTTGAAGGACTATTGAAATCTAGAAAGTGAAAAAGAAGCTCACCAAGAGGCCAAATATTCATAAAGAGCTAAGGGATAGAATATTGATCAAATTAATCGCATGTGTAAGAAGTATATAATAAGAACATTATAAGACAATCAAGAAGACATGTATAATCAATTATTATTATTATTATTATTATTATTATTATTATTATTATTATTATTATTATTATTATTATTATTATTATTATTATTATTATATGAATGTTTTTGAATATTTTATAATATATTAAATTTGAAAAGTTATAACCAATAACTTAGTCGATGAGATGATCCCACGGAGTCAGTGAATAACATATGTAATCACCTTCTAAATTCCATGTTAAGGCATCAATAGGAATGATATGACTATGTGTAGTTCCTATGTCATTGAAAGTATCCAACCAATCCTTTGCATAATTATGATCATAAATATATTCTTGTTCCTAGAATTATGGTATGACACTCTTATTATCTTTTATATCTATCTATATAAAACCAACTACATCATACTATGGTATTGAAATTTTTTATTTCATTTTCTTTATATATGTGATGCATCATATATCTTTGTTATAATGCTACAAACTATCTTTGTTGCATAGTTAATTGAATATATATTTCCCTCAATCTGTTCCTAGTCTACATATTTTTTTCTTTTGAAATTTTAACCATTTCACATTCATGCTCAAATGTATCATAGTTATGATCTTTACCTAATATTTCCCTCATTTTTATCATCCATGATTTTTAGTGTTGCATTGCATTGGTTTAAGATAGATTTCATGTGAAATATAACATAACATAATTTTGATGCAAGTTTTATTGGAAACTTAATGGATTTAATGTATCACTAAGGCCTAGTAATATTACACAAGTGTTGACTATCATATCTAAGATGTTTGATAAGTGTCATGCTAATAATTAACTTTTACATTTCTTTCCGTCAATATGAAGAGTAAGAATCAATGGTTTTAGATATAAAGAACACTTTTTAGTTAAAATTTTTGGAACCACATTAGCCTTATCTAGTATATCTTGATTTTGAGTTTTCTTTGTGATAATCCCTTTTTTAAGGATTCCTTCTTG
The DNA here is from genome assembly GCA_037957365.1 of Torreya grandis. Lineage (NCBI taxonomy): Eukaryota > Viridiplantae > Streptophyta > Pinopsida > Cupressales > Taxaceae > Torreya > Torreya grandis. The sequence continues at coordinate 64,183 of JARHVA010001486.1, read as the reverse complement.
CTTATCTTTATTTTTTTTAACTTCCATAACTATTACTTTAGTAACTTCTCCTTTTTTATTTGTCCCCTTTGTTGATCTAGTTGTTCCCTTTGTAATTTTAATTTTTACAACATTTATTTCTTATCTTGTTCCTTTTGTAACCTTTATTTAACTAATTTTGCCTTTAGAAGCCTTTCCTTATCTAATTTTGATATTTGAATATTTTGTTACTCTAACTTTTCTTTTTGAAGCCTTTATTTCTCAAAATTTTCTATTTTCTCTATTTGGTATTGTGCCTTAGGAGATCAAATCATAGTGTGAGTGGGTGAATTAATTTATTTATATATTGGAGGATGACCACTATCAATGATACTTCACATTTTTTCCTTAAAAACCCAACAACTATTTGTATGATGTCAATGCATTCTATGATATGAAAAATAGTACTTTGATCTCCTTATAAGATTCATAAGAGGTAATGTGATAAGCTTGTTGAAAATAATTTCTCTTAGAATTTCACTTGAACTCCTTTTATACTTTTGTATATTTTTTAAATCATTAATTGTAGCATAGTTTTTTTTTCCTTAAAAATATAACTAAAAAATATGTCTACACCATGCGATCTCCATAATTTTCTTGATAACCACTTGATTTTTTTTAACAATTAGAAAAGGACTACTATAAAAATGAAACATGATCATTCCATTCAATTTATATCAATAATATTTTTGAAATAGTGTAATTTAAAAAAGGGTACAATAGATGTTGGAGTTTGGTATTATCAGACATAGATATTGTGCATACCCATCCCTCATGGTAATGGTGTGTAATAAATATGACACCTAAAGTATGTGCCCATGTTATAGAGAAATAAAAAAGTACACCATCAATTATAAATTACCTATTTCCATAATTTATTATTTAATAGATGGATTATATGGTGTTGTTTATATTAAAAAAGTATATATGTCTTCAAGTTAACATCAAATTTGGATTAAATATGAGTATACACATAAGACTAATTTGAAAACTCATAAATTCCATTATTATTTTTTGGTTATACCTTTTTGTCTCATAAATGAACTATCTACATTCCAAAGTTTGATGAATGTCATTTAGCCTTTTTTTTAAATGATCTTAGTATTTTTTTATAACACACTTTTATGGAATCATAATTTCATGATGTACATGAATTAATCCTAGATCAAATAAGCTAGATCACAACATATCATGCTAGGAAGGGCTCCAAAGCTTATAGTCAAACATAATCGCACAACAACCCTAAACGAGTCCTATGATTTGATATTTACTTATGCTAATAAACAAGAGAGTAAACTATTCTAATAACAAGAAAAGTAAACTAATCTAGTGCACACCAAAGCTTGTAGCACAAAGTGGGGGTTAGAAAAAAATAAATAAACAATAACTAAACAAAACATGCATAGGATACATATACTTACATAAATGTATATATAATCCTAATAAATGTATACTTACCTTTGATAATGAACCTGTCGAGCCTCAATCTCTCCCTTGGCCAAGGTGCTTAATAAGATATTATTGTGGTTTGTAAGGATAACCAAGATAAATAATCTATAGGCTATACAACCTACCTAATCATATAAAATACATATTTGCAAGACAAGATTAGAGCTTCAAAGAAAGTATTGAACCCTAAATCTATGTTCCAAAAGTAGAATGGTCAATAATCATATGTTCGTTTGTACTAATTTATTTAATTAAACTCTCTCTAATGAAATGGTGGTAAATGAACTTGTATATATAAGAACATCTTACCTAAAAAAATTTGGACATGTTGGCTTTACTAGGTTGATCAGGTTGACCTAGCACATTTTTGGGCTGACTCACTAGGTCTGTGCTAGGTCGTTCAGGAGGCTAACAAACCAAAAAATCTAAAGTCTCCCCAAAACACACTAGGTCAACCTAGTTATTTAAATAGGTCAAAAGGGTAAAAACATAATAAATTAAGGAATAAAGCATGACAATGACTGGAATGGATAGGAAAGAGAGAAATAAGCTTAGGGTTCAAGGATTTAGGAAACAAGTTTGTAGATGGAAAGTGGCCAATGAACAACAATCTTACAAAGCACCAATGGTCTACCCACCCCTTTATGGTACACCCCTTAAGGCATGCACTTAGAGAGATTGAGACTCAATCATTTCTTTCAAGATACAAAGTGTTAATAAATAATAATTATTTGAAAATATTGTGTATACATATGCCCCAGTAGAAGCTCATCACGTGTCTTATAAGTGTAACACGGGATGGTGATTTAGAAGAAAACATGATAACACACAATGTTGATGTTAAGTATGGTGCAATAAGTAGAAATTAAGATAAATGAAAGGACTGAATTGAAAAACACATACCTTTAACTTACCTTAGTGCCATAAAAAGAAGTAGAATGTAAGAAATGAAGGTGTCCAAATGTATAGTACACTAGGCAAACCTATAGGAGTTAGTGAAAAAATAGAGAGCCAAGAATTGAATTGTTTGAAAGATAGGCATATAGTGGGTAGATTGAGACATATTTTTAGGAAAATTTGGCAAATTAGGATTGTTAAGGCAAGGTTTAGAATATTTAAGGCAAATGAATGACAAAAAGGATGGTATATAAATAATAAATTATGGAAAATGAATGATAAATGATGGAAAATGAATGATAGAAAAATGACCAAAATGATGGTAAATGAATGACAAATAATAGGCAAATAAATGACAAATGATTAGAAAACACAGTAAACCACATTAGAAAATATGTAAAACATAAATGGCAAAAAGGAATGTAGAAGATACTAAATCACGTTGGGAAACATGTAAAACATAGATGACAAATGAAATATCAATGCAAGAAAACATGAATCAAAGATATGTAAGAAATTAAAAATTAAGCTCATGTAAGATAGACATATAAAATGGAGCATAAAGAAAAATATGAAATCATGTTGAATGAAATATAAGTCAAGATGTAAGACAAACATTAATAAGGCATACATAAAGAAAAGCATGTAAAAATTTAAAAAGGGTGCCTACTCAACTATTTGTAATAGATGGGTAGTACAATCATGACAAGTGAAAGAATAGAGTGCTCTATAGTTACTAAAACATGTTTTTTGTCTCTGAAGATAGATAAAATTAAAACAAAGTAGTGTTAACATTTTTTTAATCAGGTGAATAAGAAACAATGATAAAGAAGTGGGAAAACAAATGTGGAATCATAATTTGGCTATCAAGGGGGGAGATGAAATGGGTGGAGGAGAGAATGACGGAAAAACCAAGGTAGAGAAATTCTTTATCGAAGTCAAGACACTCAAATTTGGTTTTTCAAAAAAAGAGGACTATCAACCTTAGGGACTCTGAAGAACTTATCTTAGCTACACAAATCTTAGGTCAATAAATGGAGTATATAGATCATCTCATGAAGGCTTTATACATGAAAATTAAAATATACCTACCTTCCCATGATGTGTTCTCCATTCTTCGAGACCCCTTACAGAGTCATCAATCTATTATGAAGATTTGGTAATTATGTGAGAAATTAGGTAGCACCATAGATTTTTTATTAAATACCCCTATTTTAATTTACTAGCCTATTATACCCCAAAGAACTTCAGCTCTATATGAAGCTGAATGTGGTGTTTGAGGTTTGATTAGAGATAAGAGATGTGCTTTTAATCATGTCATTTGATTTGAATTTGAATTCTGAGATTTGTATGTTGCCTTTTAGATATCATTGCATTTTGTTTCTAATGATTTGGCTTTTAACTTTCTTTTGATGGATTTTTCAAATTCCTCCTCCATACAGATTTGGAAGACCAAACATGGGTGGTAAAGATGACTTTCATTTAAAACATAGGATAAGGTTGTTAAGAGAGAGAAAATTCAAAGAGCATGGGGTATAAGAGTCTCATAAATCAGGGTGAAATAAAAGTGCTATCTTGACTTTGACCTTATTTTATCTAATGTGGAGATGAGAGAAAAGGGAAAATCAAACGGAATGACATATGGAATAATTTTAATTACTTCAAATCATAAAAATGTGTGATAAAGGGGAAAGAGGGATACAATGATAGTAAAAAGTGATTCCTTATCATAATAATGATGGAAATGGAGGAAAACATGCTAACATAGATTGTTTTCACAAATTCCATGTAGCAAAATAAGCAAAAGCTAAATTTTAAGAATAAGGATCAATAACATGAAAATAATGATAATTTTATGAGGAGGGTCAGGTTGTATCTGTGGTCTTACGAAGCAACTCACAAAAGAGAAACCCATGAGAGTGCCAAAAGAGAAATGCTAAAACAAAAAGAAGACTATGACATATCAAGAGGTAAATGCTAAGGAAAGGGGGGAAATGATCATAAAACTACTAAGACAAAGAATGACATAAAAATGAAAAATAATAAAAAAGATATATGAGGACAAAAATGAAAGCAAATGCCCAATGTGATGTGTAAGAAAACCAAAGAATGTAAAGGAAAATAATGATGATAGTAAAGTGAAACCAAAAGAAGAAAAATGCATAAGAACAAATAAACATGAGACAAAAAGAACATGTAAAATCTATGCTAATGTCTATATCAAATATAAACATGTGAAATATAAGTCTATGAGTCTCGAAATGTTTCTTGAAGCTAGATTTGTTTTTTTATTATGAATTGTACAATAAAATTGGGCATCACAAGATGCCCCAAAGGGTAAGTGGATGTAGGGATGGGCATCACAAGATGCCCCAAAGTGTGAGTTGGAATGAGGTGATATTGAACCATTGTAATTATTTACATTAGATTGATAGGTGCATTTGGAAATAGGTAAATCTATTGGTTTGTTAGATTTTAAAGAGGTTGAATGTGACATATGATGTGTAGGAGAGGTATGAAGAGATAAAAGAGGTAAAGGAAGACCATGTATGATATGCTTTAGAGTAGGCATTTAAACTAGGTATTTCATGTGGCCTAAGAGGTTGAATTTCAATGGATGCCACAACATGTTTAATATTGTTTGTGTTATCTATCCTTTCCTTATTAGTGTAATAAAATGATCAATTATTGTTTGAACAAAAATAGTAAATCAGGTATAGGTATGGGATGATTCTTGTTGTTCAATAGTTAGTTGATGTTGATGTGATTTTGGTTCTTAAGATTGAATTTGAGAAGCTTGAAGATAATATTGATAAAGTTCTTTAGTGACAGTATCAAGATTGAAATGCAGACCAAGCAAGGAAGAAATAATAAATCGGTGAAGATCACGACAAGACTCATGAGACTGACCTATAGTAGCATGCCACCAAGAAAATTTATTAGGATTGTATCATTTTAGAGGAGGTTTGGAAGGATCAAAATTCATTGGTTTAAAAGGTGAAAAATTATCTTTAAGTTATTCTAAACTCAAGGGAAGGTAGGTTGAGTTAAAAATGGTTGAATTGTATGCTTCATGTTGAGATTGGGGAGACTTAGATGAATTAAGAGTATGAAGAAAATATTGTAAAGATGATTTAGTATTTGTTTCAGGTGTTTTAAATTGAGTCATAAGAAAGTCTTATCTTTTTGCTTGGTCTAAGGCTTCTTCTAAAGTTTTAGATGAAAAGATTTGAACTTTATATTGAAGGGGAGGTTTAAGAGTAGTGATAAATACTTTTAGAAGAGTGTCATCATTCATGTTATGGTCTACCTTATGAGCAATAGACTTTCATCTTTTGATGAAAGTATGAGCAGATTCATTAGGAAGTTGTTTGGCATTGATGAAATAGCTAAGGTAATTTTTAGGAAGTTCATCATGTTGAAATTACTTCACTAAAGTATTAACTAAATCCTTTATTTGTGAGATGGAATGTTTAGGAAGATGGTTGTACCATTCAAGTGAATCACCAATAAATGTTTTGGTTAAGATCTTGGTGGTAGCAAAGGTGTTAGTTTGGACCCATTCCCTATAGATATTAGCAAAAGAATTAATAAAAATACTAGGATCCTTAGTCTCATTAAATGTGATAGTTGGAGAAATTTTTCCAATATCTATGGCTGTAATGAATTGGGATAAAAGTTTTTTTTGAAGATGTTGAAGCATTTTGTTATTCATTATAGGTTGAGGGATGATATTCCCATTGGCATCTATAAGAAGAGGAGGGACAAAATTTTGATTTTGTTGAGACATGATGACTTGAGATGGTTGACTAATCATGTTGCATGTTCATCATTTGAGATTTATTAGAAGTTTGCATGATATTCATTTGGTGGACAACTTGGGCAAGAAGTTGAGTTGTATCAATAGGTGGATTAGTGTTTGTAGGAGGGGTATTAGTGTTGATAGGAAGAGGATTGTTAGTGTTGTTAGGAGGAGGATTATTTGTAGGTGGAGGCTTACCGTTATTAGTGTTAAATATCTTAATTGTGTTAGAAGAAGAAGGAAGCTTAGTCAAGCCACCATTCTTGTGAGTAAAATAGTATTATCATCAATGTTTTTGAATATTTGAGAACCATCTAGATTATCAATTTGAGTGGTATGATTTGATGAAGGATTAAAAACATTGGTAATTAGAGGAGGATTATGATGAAGGATATCAACAACATTTCATTATGTAGTGAGTGGTTTAGGCTTAAGATTAGGGGAAGGAAGAATTGGATAGTTTCATCGAAAGTAATGAAATAAGTGAGGTTACTATCCAAGTTCTGAATAATATAATGTTATTGAATAATGGAAGGATGCAAATATGTCATCATGATGGAACGAGACTAGATAACCACACAAGGAGAATAAAAAGTGATAGAAAATAGTACAGGGTCAACTAGGTCAACCTAGTACAGAAATATGGACTACAAAACTATATACAGTCAACTAGGTCAATCTAGTATAGTGTACAAAGACTGAAAGAAAAGGCAAAAGAGGATGAAAACAATGTTATGTTGACCAATTAAACCTATTATAGTGTACAGGGGCTAAAAAATATACTAGGTTGATAGGGTCAACCTAGTATAATACATAGGTTACTTGTTTTGCCTATATCTTTAGTTCTACGTATCCATATTGTAAATCGCAAAATACATTGGATTCATGATGATGTAGGGAATATGAGAAATTTGATATAAATTTGTGAATTTAAATAATATAGTTTCTAAATAATGAAAATAAACAAGTACTAAATGAAAACAAACAATCAATTGAATTGATGCATACAAAGCAAAATCTTGCATTAACACTAGCTAATACAATTCTTGCACTCACTATTGAGAAAAAAGTAAGAAAATAACTTGGAAAGTGAATCTATATAATTTATCAACCTAGAATACTAATTAGATTATTAATAATAATTTTAAATGATAGGGAGTTGACTATAAGTAACATATTAGATAACAATCTATAGATGGTTTCAAGTGAGTTTAGAATGAAAGGTACTATAGTGGAAATGATACATGCTTGGTATTGGAACCTATCCCCTCACTTCACACACTATAGTGACAAAGGTGTTAGGTGTTTAGCCAAAATATACCATTAACCATGCTTTATACTCTAATAATGCATCAAGTCATCTTCCCCCTTGGCGATGAAATCAAAGTAGGTTGGCATGGGTAGTCAAATGTTAAAATACTTTTTGATGTTATATGATTTAGCCATGCCTACATAAAAAAGAAATAGTGAAACTAAGTGGTTAATTAAAAACCTCCTAATTAGATTGTGTGAATTATTTTAAGCATGAAAATAATTGAAAGAACAAATATGATTAACATACAAGGTGAATTCCAACTTTGAAACAAGGTATAGTGAAAACACTATATGTGCAACATAAAGAACTAGGTCAATAGGGTTAAGCTAGTAATATTAAATATAGGGTCTAGAAAACATAATAAGTTCACCAGGTTGACCTATTTATTTTAGATAATACACATAATAGAGAACTAGGCTGACCAGGTTGATCTAGTTGGTTGTGTAGGGTAGTCTTGAAGACTACAAACTTGAAAGGAAATTATAAAATAGAAAGAGGAGAATATAAGACTGACCTTGATGGTTTAGAGATGTAAACAAGAAGATTGATGATCAAGAACCTTGGATAAATATATCAAAAACCTATAAACTAGGTCAAGCTCATTGGCTAAGTAATACAAAAACCTGGTAAAATTGTGTTGAAAATGCACTAGGTCAACTTGGCCAACCTAGTAGGTTGAACAAGATGTCTGAAAATGAACTAGGTCAAGTTGGTCGACCTAATAGGCTAATCTAAAAGTCTATAAAATTGAAACTTGTATTGGGTTGAGCTGATTGATCAGGTTATATAGGAACCTATTGTAAAGTGGCTAAAAATGTGTTAGGTCCACCTAACCTAGCTACTAGGCTGAATTAGAAGTCTAAAAAGTGATAAAAACATGTATTGCATCGAGCTAATTGATCTAATTGACTATTCCTACACACAAAGAAAAATAAATGGGTCAATAAAATTGAACCAGTATGTCAAACTATATGATATAAATGAGGAGAAAAAGAATGAAATAAGTGAAAGAAATCTTTTAAGTGTTAGTTTCACATCAGGTTCACCAAAATATATACAATCAAAATTGTATGATGTAAATGAATTAATCATGGATTGGATAATATAGATCACACCTACACTTCCGATTGGATATAAACTTGTTAAGCATGAGCATGACAAATATGGAGATCCACTAGACCTGATTAGAGGATGACTTGTCACAACATATCATGCTAGGAAGGATTCTAAAGCCTACAATCTAACACAATTGTACAACAACCCTGAAAGAGTCCTATGATTTGATATTTCACTTATTCTAACAAATAAGAGAGTAATCTATAGTAATAACAAGAAAATTAAACTAATCTAGTGCACACCAAAGTTGTGGCACAAAGTGGGCGTTAGAACAAAATAAATAAATAACAAATAAAATAAGTATGTATAGGAGACATATACTCACGTCAATGTATATGGAATCCTAATACATAGAAGAGAAGAATACATATTGCATTATCTATCTACTCTTACAAAGGAAAAATAAAGTTAGGAATAATTACCTTTGAAGATGAACTTGCCAAGCCTCAATCTCTCCCTTATCCAAGGTGCTTGATAAGAGATTGTTGTGGTTTGTAATGATAACTAAGATAAATCATATCTAGGATACATAACCTACCTAAGCATCTAAAATACTTCTCCTAAGATAAGATTGGAGCTCCAAAAAATGTATTGAACCCTAAAGATTTATTCCTCAAGTAGAATGGTAAACAAGCATATGTTTTTTTGCACTTCTTCACTTAATTTAACTCTCTCTTATGAAATGGTGGTAAATTACCTTGTATATATAGGTATATCTTACCTAAAAACTTTTGGACATGTCGAATGTACTAGGTCGATTGGGTAGACCTAGCATGTTTTCAAGGTAACTGACTAGGTTTGTGTTAGGTCGATCAGGAGGCTAACAAACCAAAACAGCTAAAGTGTCCCTAAAACACACTAGCTAAACTAGGTTGACCTCATTTTTTGAATAGGTCAAAAGGGTAATAAGGTAATAAATGAAGGAATAAAGCATGATAATGATTGGAATGGATAGGAAAGAGAGAAATAAGCTTAGGTTTCAAGGTTTTAGGAGACAAGTGTGTATATGTCAAGTCACCAAAGGAATAATAATATTATGAAGCACTAATGGTCTACCCACCCCTTTCTTGGTTCACCCCTTAGGGCATGTACCTAGAGAGATTAAGACTCGACAGGGTTTTACAAGATACAAAGTGTCAGTAATCAATAAAAGTTTGAAAATATTATGTGTATACAATAGTGATATATAGTATGACATCAGAATAACAATTATAACACATGAAACAACTACATGATAATTATATAACATTATCATCTATATATAGAGCTTTCTGAGTGTACTTTCAGAGTATAAGAGGTGGAGTGCTTGGATCACATTATTTCACATGAATGCATAAAGTATATATATTTGATCGATACTTGAGGGTTATGGGATCCCTCACCCATATATTATAAAAGTAAAAATATTAAAAAAAAAATAGGATCATCATCAAATGAATTCAAGAAGAAGAAACCATTAGAAAATCAAAACCAATACTTTTTTGTGAGTGTCTAATGAAAAATATCTACACAAAATGCAAAAAAACATCCCATACCCATTCAAAAAGGGATAAAAGTGTATCTAATCCTAAGAAAAACATGGGAAACAAAGCACCTAATACATAAAAAAATCCAAATGACATAGCCCCCAAACACACCTAAGGTGTCTGCTAAAACCAAATTAGATCATCTAAGTTTGAAAATGTCATTGATAACACATCATTAGCTAGAGTCATATTATCAACCCCCTAAATAACTACATCACTCTATCCACCAACCACCTTTGGAACCATTGATTTAAACTAAGTGTCAACCTTATTTTCTACCTCCAAAAACATGCAACCACATCTGCAATTCATGCTTACATCCTTATTTTTGAGCTAAAGAGGGATTTATTAAATGAACCACCACTTGAAATAATTCAACCGATTGAAAATTTTTCCCTTTGAATACCACCAGCTTCTACAAGCACATTGCTACAACCCATTTTACCACTTTATTTAATGCTTTCGGATGGTCATAAAGATCCCTCTTCCTTAGGTCATAGTTTCTTTGGGATTTATCAGACAACTAGTTTTTCCATTTCCAAAACTACTTGGTCCACCTAAAGAAAAATTTTGGCTAGATCCTTCTATTGATTACTACTCATGTGAGCATGAAATAACACTAATTTCAAATCTTTAGGTGTTTTATTCCAATAAATAATGATGCTCAATGAAGCTATGGGATTTTTAATAAATTCCAAATAAAAAGGATGAAATTTCTTCCCCTGAGTATAGTCTTTACAATGCATAAAATAAATAAATTGATCTAGATACTCAACCACACCTGAGAAGTGCCCTTCTAACTCCCTTAAAGAGCTAATATGAATTATCCACTTACATTCCAAACCAAATAATGGGAGAAGAATAGGGGAAGTAAAATCCTTAAACTCCATAGCTAGATTTTATCAGAGTTGTTGCCAGAATCTGAATAATGCAAATGCAATGGAGACGTGATCACACGAGATGAAGCTAGTGCACATCATATAGATGCTAAAATAATTTGAAATTATACAAGAAGATAAATTGCACAAGAAAATAGGAGAAAACCCAATATCTTATTAACATAAGATGGCCAAAGTGAAGAATACATATAGGAGAACACGTAACTCCTCCACAAAAGGTGGTCAAAGCAGCCCAAGAGTAGACTGTAACTCCCCCATGTAAGGTGGTGACAAGGTGCTAAGAATAGAGAAGTAACTCCCATACCCAGAATAGCCGGTCAAGGGAGTTACTTATGACATTCTTATGACACCTATGACACATCTATGACACACATCTCCACATAAGCTAGCCTATCCCACGAATGTAGGAAAACTCCATGTATGCACAAATATATAATTTCCCTAATTAAATAATAGGTAAAAATAAAAACCTACACTAATACCCCCCCATAAGCGTAGCTTAGGTGGGCAGTGTGGAAATATAAAATGGGTCCTGGCAACTAGGCCTGATGAGGTAAACATGTACAAATGCAATTTCCCATAAGATAGAGATAAGGAGAAAACCCGTAGGAAAAAACTGCCCCCCCAACAAAAGAGAGACATAAAAGAAATGAAGATACTAGAAGGCCCCCTTGAAGACGGTGGTGCTATAGATATAGACCACACCCCAAGAAGAGCTTGTAGATGAATGAAACTGCTCTTTGTGAAAGGTTTGGTGAAGATTTCTGCAACCTACTCTAAAGACTAGCAAAATATTAAGTCAATGACATGACTATGAATAATATCCTAAATGAAATGCATGTGAATCTCTATGTGCTTGGTCCGCTGGTGCTGAATTGGATTTTTGAAAATCTAAATGGTACTCTAGTTGTCACAATAAATGATGGTGGGCTACCTGATAGGAATGCCAAACTCAAAAAGAATCCCCTAAAGCCAAATAGCCTCAGTAGCTGCATTAATAGATCCCCTGTACTCTACCTCTATGGATGATATAGCAATAACATTCTACTTCTTGCTAAACCAACTGATAGGACCAAAACCTAGAGAGAAATTGTAATCAGAAGTGGAATTGCGAGTCTATGAATTGCCAGCCTAGTCTGAATCTGTATATCTAACCAAGTTAACCTCTATGCCAAATCTATAATGAATCTTGTATCTATGTGAACCCTATATGTAATGCAAGACCCTCTTAGCTGCTTTCCAATGTAGCTCATGAGGTTCCTGCATAAATTTGGAGACAAGTCCCACTGTATATGATATGTCAGGCCTAGTGTGAGTCAAGTAGATGAGACTGCCAACAAGTTGTCGATATCGAGTGGCATCAACCAATGGTGAAGAACAGCCAACCTCAAGCTTGAATCTTAATAGAAAATGAGTCAAAGATGGCTTGCAATTAGCCATGTGAAATTGAGACAATAAATCAAGAGCATACTTAGGTTGTCCAAGAGAAATCCCTGAATTTGACTATGAGATCTTGATGCCAAGAAAGTAGTGCAACAAACCCAAGTTTGTCATGTCAAATCGATCCTAGATAGATGCCTTCACCACTAAAATAGTCGATGAAGAACTCTTGGTGATCAAAAGGTCATCAACATATAGAACCAAGATCAAGAGTGAATCATCATGCCACAAGAAGTAGACATTAGGGTCAGAATGGCACCTAGTGAATCCTATTGTGAGAAGGAAGGAATCCATCTTGGCATACCAAGCCTGAGAGGCGTATTTGAGGCCATAGATAGATTTCCTAAGTCTACATACTAAGGAAGAATCCTAAACAAATCCTGGCAGTTGTTCCATGTAGATCTCCTCCTCTAGGTCTCTGTGAAGAAAGGCAGTCTTCGCATCCATCTGGTGCACATCCCAACCATGTGCTATGATAATAGCCAAGGTGAGTCAGATAGAAGTCATCTTTGCAATGGATGCAAAGGTCTCTGAGTAGTCAATGCCTGCCACTTGTGAGAAACCCTTGGTGACCAATCATGCCTTGTACTTATCAACCGACCCATCTGCTGCAAACTTGGTCTAATATATCCACCTACATCGAACCATCTTCCTTCCCTTAAGAAGTGAAGTCAAGTCCCAAGTGTGATTTTTTATTAAGGAAGAATATTCTTCCTTCATAGCATTATCCCACTTAGGTACCCTTGATGCCTCTTGAAAAGTTTGTGGATCTGTAACTGAAGCAAAGAAGGCATGTGGATCTCTCTAAAAATCCCCCCTAGTACGTATGTCATCTGTGGGATCTCCTGCCCATGTGCTAGCACTCTCAAGTGTCTATCTAGCCCAAAGTGGCTCGAAAGTGGGCGAGTCAGGTGCTAACTCCTCATCCTCTAACTAAATAGAGGTGGATGACTTTGCATCACTGTCCTCACTATCTGAACTCAAAGAAGAAGAAGATGTCTCTGGCTCAGGAACCTACTATGACTAATCTGAATCTAAAGAATCATCATGAAGAAGTAGATTTGATGAGAGAGAAGAAGTGCCAAGTGTTAAGTCTCTAGGACTCTCTTGAAAGTGGACACTTCTCTCAATGACCAACTCATGAGTGGTTAGATCTAGAAGGTGATACCCCTTAATATCATCTGGATATCCTATAAAGATGCCAAGCTTGGACTGACATTCCATTGCTTTGCATTTCTTCTTCAGTATGCAAGCCATGGTTGGGGATCTGAAAACCTTAAGGTACACAACATTAGATTTCCTTTTATGCTAAGCTTCAAAGGGTGTTATCCCTTTCAAAGCTTTTTGAGGAACCCTGTTTTGAATGTAGCAAGCATAATTGATGGCTTTGGCCTAGTACTATGGTGCTAAGAATTTGGAGTAAATCATATAGCTACCCATCTCTTTCAAGAACCTATTTTTGCATTTTGTAACCCCATTCTATGAAGGATTATAAGTGACTGTGCGCTGTAAATCAATCCCCTCTGTGGTGTAAAACTACTCAAACCTATTGCTGACATACTCCCTTCTATTATCAGTTTGAAGAACCTTGATGGATTTCTCACTTTATTTCTCAACAAGAGCCTTGAAGTCTAGAAAATTTTCAAACAATTTAGACTTTTTTTTGAGAAAATATATCCAAGTGTACCTAGAGAAATCATCAATGAAAGTGAGGATGTACTTGGCCCTTGTGAAAGATGGTTTGGGAAAGGGTCATGATACATCACTATGGACTAACTCCAAAGGTTGTGAAGCCATCCAAGCCTTGCCTTTGTCAAATTTTGCTTTAGGACATGAGGCAAACCAATGACCATGTCATGTTTGCAAATTTGCTCAAGGTAACGGTAGTTAAGGTGGCCAAACAGTTCATGCCATAATTTGCTAACTCCATCTGAATGAGTCAAAAATGTTGTTGGAGAAGAAATAGGTGCAAAATGTGAGGTGTATAACCTTGCTTGGTGATCTGCCCTACCCACTGCCACTGTAGTATCACTATGTAACTCCCTGATAGCTACTAAATCTAGTGAAAACTCAACTCTCATGCCCAGACCAATGTGAGTGATTTGGTACACTGATAGGAGATTGGTTGAAAGAGAAGGAGCACTTAGAACATTATTGAATGTTCCTCCTTCCATTTCAACTGACCCTCTCCCTGCAACAAAAATTGATGTGTCATCACCCAAACTAATTGAAGTCAAGCTACAAGGCTCTAATGATGAAAACTCAACTAGGGAAGAGCCCATGTTGTGAGAAGCACCTGAGTCAATGACCCATGAAGATGTAGATGCTATTGTAGCTACAAGGGCCTTGCCCTTTTATTTCTCCGTACCCTTGCCTTTTGTCTTAGTAGAATCTTGGGTAGATTAATTCTGCTTGATGGACTCAGGAACACCTATGTTGTTCTTCTCTAGAAAATGAGTTAGGTGATTTATTTGTTTCTTCATGCATTTGTGTTCATCATGCCCTGTCTTTTTACAATAGGCACACTTAACCTTCTCCTTCTTAGGTTTAGCATTGGAGGAGGAAGACTCAGTGTTGTTATTGGCAGGATTGTTGTTTTCTTTCTTCTTCTCCTGGTCCTTGTTCTTTTTCTTCTTCTCCTTTGTTGAAGTCTTATCCTTACCATTTCTAGCTATCAAAGCTTGTGGTTGAGTAGACTTCATTGTGCCCATTTGAATTAGCTTATCTTGCTCCCTAGTCAAGTTGACAATGAGTGAATCCAAAGAAGTCATTTTCCATGTAGTGCCAAGGGCACTTTTTATGGCATGGAAAGTGGAGACAAAGACTGAATAGCTTGGACCTAACTTTGCGAGAATAGAAAGGATGAGTTGATCACCTTTATTCTCTATCCTACATTCTTTTAATTAAAATCTAAGGGCCTTAAACTTAGTGAAGAATTCCTGTATGGTGTCAAAGTTGCTAGGACTTAGACTTATGAGTTCATTTTCGAGCTCGTGACCTCTCATCTCATCAAACTTCCCAAATAAGGTTTCTAGGGTGTCCCATATGTCTTTAGGAGTCTTAGAGGTTTGTAAATGGAAGAGAAGTTCTAGAGACATAGACAAGCTCAATAATCTATAGGATTTATCACTACGATTGTACCACTTGACCTTTTCAGCATCAGTGTTGGGTTCTACTTCAATACCCATGGTGATCCTATACAACCATTTGCTTCTAAGAATGAATGACATTTTAACCTTCCATTCATGATAGTTAAAGGGTGTTAGGGGTTTAAATTTAAAATAATCCATTTTAAGCTAAATTTAGGTGAATTTGTGTTGATTGCAAGTTGTGAAATTATGCAGAAAGGAGAATGAAAGCAAAGATTGCAAGTGCTGAAAAGCAATCACATCCCCATGAAATGTTGAGTTCCCCCCAAATATGCAATTGCACACTCAAAAGACATTGGGCTCAACTAAGAATGTGTCTTAAATAAATTAGTGCAAGACTTTAAGCAAACAAGACGTTAGACTTAGCCAAAAATGCGTCCCGAGAGACCCAAATTTTAGGCACTTTATAAACTAGTACATTTTTAACAAATAACAAGCCTACGCTGTGGAGAATTGAAATAAAAACACTTTTTCAAAAAATGGCACCTAAATATGAGCTTGCATTTGCAAGATATTAAAGATTTAATTTCCTATAAACTAGTGTTTTTGCCAAAAAAAGCACTAAAACATTAAAAAAATGCTTGTTTTGAGAGAGAAAGTGGCCTTCCAACCACTCGTTGGACTCAGCACAGAGTGAGGAATCCAAAGGAGGTATTTGTGAGGGGGAATTGGCCTCCTGTCAACCCAGGCCTCACCCTTTGTCTTCGACAAGCGAAGATACAAGTTTAAATTTAAACCCCCAAATTATCAAATTGTCCAAAATACTTAATACTCAGTTAAATTGACTATTTTTTTTTTACAAGTCAATTTTAACTAAAAATAATAAAGTAAAGGAAAATTTAATGGGTTTCCAAGTGTCTAAGGGCCCACATGGGATGCCAAACAAGGAAAAAGTGTGTCATTTTCAAAAGAAAGCAATTTTAAGTTTGTTGGGCAAAGAAAAGGAGAGATACTAAATTTGTAGACCTCACAAATCTCAATGCACAGTAGCAAGTTTCAACGCAACAGAGAAGAGACAAAGCAAATACAGGAAAAAAGATGCCAAGTGTAGGAAAAAGATGCCAAGTGCAAGAAAAGGATGCCAAGCTGCTGGAAAAGGACGCCAAGCTGCTCAAATGAGTAGATCCAACACCAAGTGCAGCTAGCAGATCTTAGTTGGAGAAAATATGTAGCAAACCTGAGTCTACCTACATTAATCCAATGCTCCTTTATATTTTGTAAATTGAAAATAACAAAAGATCAGCAAAACTCAATGCATTATATCAGAAAGTGACGCCAAGCATTGATTTTTCTACAAATTGCCTTGCTGTAGATTTGAATGAAACTCAACAGAAATAATTTTTTTAACAGATTTCCATATGGATTTGCATGAGCTTTCAAGAAACTCTACCAAAACTCTCAAATACAACCAAGTTAAAAAAAATACTAATAAATCAAAGTAAGAATTTTAGAATAAACTAATAGCATAACTAGACACATGATTACCAAGGTGGCTCTAATACCATATCAGAGTTGTTGCCAAAATTTGGATAATGTGAATGCAATGGAGACGTGATCACATGAGATGAAGTTAGTTCACATCACATAGATGCTAAATCAATTTAAAATTATACAAGAAGATAAATTGCACAAGACAAATAGGAGAAAACCCAATATCTGATTAACATAACATGGCCAAAGTGAAGAATACATATAGGAAAGCACGTAAGTAACTCCTCCACAAAGTCAAAACACCCCAAGATTAGACTGTAACTCCTCCATGAAAGGTGGTGACAAGGTGCTAAGAATAGAGAAGTAACTCTCATACCCAGAATAGTCGGTCAAGGGAGTTACTTATGACATTCTTATGACACCTATGACACATCTATGACACACATCTCCACATAAGCTAGCCTATCCCATGAATGTAGGAAAACTCCATATATGCACAAATATATAATTTCCCTAATTAAATAATAGGGAAAAATAAAAACCTACACTAATAGATTTAATCCTACTCTACATTTAGGTCTTATAAACTTTTCTTCTACTCCACATGTGACTTCCTTATCCTCCATAATTTTGAGGATATTAATAACAAAAATTGAGTAAATTTATAATGTAACCCTAATAGGTATTCCAACCTCGGACATTTTAATTTAATAACTTCTCAAGTTGAATTCAAAACATTACCAATAGAACCTAAAAATTCCTCTTTATTTTGAGTTCTATGAACCAACCATGAAAGGCAATTTCTCACTTTGTTGAGAAAAAGAAGAGAAGTAGCTTCATTATATATAATTACTTTGACCCTTCCATTATTCAATCACTATGATCCATAAAAATCATTTAAAAGGTTGTGCATGTCTTCCCACCACCAATACCTAAGTAATTTCATAGCATGAAGTTAATCAAAACTAATAGAATTAAGAAAGCAAAAAACATAGAAGAAAATGCTTTGAACACTCAAGAAACAACTAGAGAGATCCACATGATATTCCTAAAATCCCATCCATCTTTTGCAATGAAGAGTGAAATGAAAATCACATGCTGCAACTTGCATCTAAAGGAGAAGTACTGTTCAACATAAAAGCACTCCCAACCACATTAAATCTTACCAGTCTTGCTTAACCTAGGCCAATAGTCTACAAGATTATCAAAAAATATATTTACCTCTTGGGAAATGCCAAAGTTTTCAAAGAAGTTAGCCTTAACATTGGCCTCTCTAAAGCAATAAAAAGCTAATTAAAAAGCAAAGGACTAAAAACTCCTCTATGCTTTATCCAAAATGTATAAAATGTTCTAAGACATGGTCTTTGATTTTTAAGGGAAAGAATAACTACCATTGAATCACCTTTCATTGATAGGTGCTCAATCCCACATTGGATCATTGGTTCTAGATTTAAGCCTATTATTTGCACCTCTACTCCATTCTTAGTGCCATCCACTATTTTCATAAAAGGGACATTAATCAAACATGTAGAGGAGTTTCATATTATACAACCAACCTTAAAGGCCCTAGGGTTTCCTTAGGTAACCCCATAAAAGACCAACATGAAAACGTTGGAGAGAGGGGGGACTCAAACTAAGTAAGTAACCTTACATCTATTTAACATGTTTACCCTCAAGTGTCTTATTAATGAGGGAATATAATATAATACTATATTATTATTTATTTAATATATTATACATTCTATATAGATATATTATTATTATTATTATGTTTTTTATATAAATATTATATTATCGAGATGAAAAATGAAGATGGATTTAAATTATCTCATAATATTTATGAACGTATATTTTGTCCCATTCATCAATGATAGAATATTAATGACCCAATCATGACTTTAGAATAAAAATGATGGATAGTGATAGCAATGTCTTTTAGTTGCATGTTTTTAGTTTAGGTAACCTTTAGGTGAATTATCTCAACATTTCAAAGAATTAATATCTCATAATGTAGTCAAGGACACATAGGTCATCAACATTTCAAATCTCAATGGTATCAAGGTTGGCTTAGGGACCTTTGCTAATGGAATCAAGTTGGAATCTAAATATGTCAAATTCATTAATCGAGAGGGATACAATATGTCTATCGTTGAGGTGATTCAATAGCCCACCATTGACATGGCAACCATGCCCCCTCTTTCCTGCATTGAAACAAAAATCATTATGGTTTTGTTGAAAAGTGGCTACAAGACCTTCATCAAGTTGTTATTATTCATTGGATGCATCAAAGCTTACGACATCCTTAAAGGGGATAAACATGATGACTAAGTTCAAATCACTCACCACTGACGATGAAAAATATGTTTTGAAGTTCCACTAACAAATATGTTGTTTATTGTCACATTTTTTGGATTCAAAAGTACACTTATATTAATAAAAATTAACATGGTATAGTAATATTCATACAAAAATGGGTAAAAAGAGTCACACCCCATACTTAAAATCGTATTGAGCCAAAAAATCATCCAAAGATGAATTAGTCTAATATAAGATCAATAATCATGACACAAAACAAGATCACATCAGATCATATTGACATAAGTGCATAATAACAAAAAATGGAGCACATAAAAAATAAATAACATGAAATTTAATAGGCAATAGAAATAAACATGCTCGTTGGAGGCAAGGGTGAAGAAGGAGGATCATGTAGATTTCCTCCCTTACCCCTTGAGTAGGTGGGTCATCATTCACATGAAACAGATCCTACACATAATTCTATTTGCTATTTTCATTTTCATTAGCTTGCTAGTAGGTCAAAATGGCAATGACCAGGCATGAAAATATGTCCTGTGGAGGAGGGGCCTAGCCTCCTTGCCCCCCCCCCCTTTCCACCACCTCCTCTATTAGAACCATCAACCTTGTCATATAGAAAGGATGACCGATGAGAATTATTAGAGGGGATACTACAATGGATCTTAGAATTCTTCCTATACAAACCACATCCTTATCCATGAGGAGGAGAGTAGAAACCTGGAGGATCTAGAGGCTCATAGCTAACCACACATGGGGCATTTCCCCAATCATCTAATAAAATCTAGAGATGATTAAGCTCTAGATGAATTTTTTAGTGTGGTTTTGAATTTAGAGGATGACATTAGAGATCACAACAACTCTATTAGTTACACAAAAAACATCTTTCCATATCTTCATGATTAAAAAACCATAGTTTGTAGCTTTCCAAATTTGAAAAAAAATATCCATCGATAAAATATACCAAAATCAATTTTATTTTAAAGGTAACAATCTAGACTCCCCCAAAAGAGCCATTTTCCAAGAAAAGCATTCTAGTTTTATAAGCATAAAAATGGTGTGAATCAAATTCTAAGTTGATTAGGCATGAACACAAAACTAGAAAATATGATTGATTGTCTCTAGTTGGGGACAAGCTGCGCAAGTGAGATTTGAAACCCCCATATGCTTGAGAGATGGTCACCCACAAATAAACCCTAGGAAATAATACACTATATAAAGTGAGTTTTTTTTAGATTCAATAAAGGCATCCCATACTATGGAAAATCATATAGACCAGACTTCTTGGCAAAAACAAAGATTCTATTGATGATCAATAATGTCATCTTCATTATGTCAAGGAGACAAAATATTATACCCCAAATGAGAAGAATAATAACAAAATTGTATGGAAATAGGCCAATACCAATCCTTGCACTAGTATTAAGAGAAGTAACTCCAATGCTATGAAGGTACTCTTTAATTGTGCAACTTTGAAATTATCTAATAAACTCAACATCTTCCTTGTTAAGGTTAAATATGTTCTAAACTAGATTCTAAGGGAGCCAAGTACATCAATATTTGTAGAATAAATACCTAATAATTTTAATACCCTTTTTAAACAACCTCAAACTCTTGATCCATAAGATTAGGGGAAAAAGATCATTATGAATTTAAAGTTAAGGATTCCTAGAAAGAGTTAGAACTAAAAGATAAGTCATTATTAAATCCCTCTCCCACCCATATGAGATGAGGTGTCACATTTTTAATAAAAAATCAAACAAAAAGTGAAGAGCCAAATCTTTGGTGAAGAGTAGCGTAGCTAATAAACTCTTTGGAGAAGCTAATTGCCATTAAAGATGCCTCTTGCATAAGATAAATGACAAATAAAATCTTCATAAGGAAAACTTTACAATAAAAAAAAGTATTATATAAATTTGTATGGTGTTTAAAATAAAAGTCACCTAAAAATATCTAACTATACTGAAAATTCAATTTCAAAGGTGGGGACGACCTTAGATTCCAAGTGTATAATAATAATATACGTTGATATTTCTCTTTCATGGATAGGATCATGGGAAATTGTAGGCCTATAATAATTTCATCTATTTACCTTGTTTATTCATGTTACAAAATGAAATAATCAATATTATATAGTGATAAAAGGTACAATGATTGAAATTTAAGACCAAACCAGTTCTGTTTGTTGTAGACCTTAAAAAAAAGTAAGGATTATTAAAAACATATATATTATTTTTAATGATTGCATAGATGTAGAACATAAAATTAAATCACAGCCAAATATAAGCAATATTCATAACATAGAAGAAATGAGAATTGTCAAAATAAAACTACTTCAAATTATTTGAATCATTCTCCTTCTCCTTGAAAATAAAGATCAATTACAATGTATTAATAGAATTGCATGTGAACATTATTTTATAATTAATAAATAAAATATTATAAATTAATCTAAATAACAATTTGCATGTAATATCAACTAAATCTAACTCTATCTTTTCCAAAGCTTTATTTTTCTAAAAATATATTAACTAAAAATTAACTACCTGTCTAAATTCAGCTCCACAAAATTGAAATCAAACTACAATTAACTCCGATTGTTTAAATCATGCATGGAAGGTAAATTATAGTTGCATGGGTGATTTAGATAATCATGCATCACTTTTCAATACTCCCCCTTGATGCTTGAGAGGGGTTACAATCTGATCTTTGAGTGTCAAAAAATAATCTTTTGCAACTGCCTTAGTGAAGATATCTGCTAACTATTCTTCAATGTTGATGTATTTCAATTCTACTACCTTCTTCTACAATAAATCTCAAATACAATGATACTTTAAATCAAAATGTTTTGTCTTGATATGATGGATTGGATTCTTGGCCAATTTGATGGCACTAATGTTATCACAAAAAATCATTGTGGGCTGAATTTGTATCTCTCCAATTTCTTCAAGAAGTTTTCTAAGCCATAATACTTGTGTACCTATTGAAGTGACTGCAACATACTCTATTTGTATAAAAGAAAGGGAAACTATACTTTGATTCTTTGAGCTCCAAGTAATCAAACTAGAACCAAGTGAAAAACAATTCCTAGATGTTAACTTTTGGTCATCCAAACTACCTTCCCAATTAGAATCACTAAAACCAATAATATTGAACCTTTTAGAAGTGTAGTAATGAATACCAAAATCTATTGTGCCTTTCACATACCTCAAAATTCTCTTTGTTTCCTTCATATGTATTTCTGATGGCTCTATCATTTACCTTGAAATAAGTGGAATTGAATAAGCAATATCAGGTCTTGTGTGAGTTAGAAGCATCAAGCTTCAAATGATGCTCCTATAAGTTGTTTCATCAACTATTTCAACACCATCATCTCTACACAACACAACTCCATGAGCAACTACAGTGGAGACTGGTTTATAGTCAACCATATAAAATTTCTTCAACATATCTTTGGCATACTTTATTTAACAAATGAAAATTTCATTTTCACTTTGATAAACCTCCATTCCTATAAAATATTTCATGAGGCTTGAATATTTCATCTCAAATTCATTCATCATAGCAACTTTGAATTCATCCTTCATCTTAGATCTGCTACACATATACAAGTCATCGACATATAAAATTATAATAAGAATATCATTACCTTCTTGTTTATAGTAAAGGGTAGGCTCACTCTTACTTATTTGAAATCCATTCTCTTGAAAATATATATAAATCCTAGCATACCACACTCTTGGTTCTTGCTTGAAGCCATACAAAGCCTTCTTCAACTTGTAGACATGATTTTCTTTTCCTTGTACTTCAAAACCTTATGGATGTTCAACATATACTTCTTCTTCTGAGTACCCATTCAAGAAGGCACTTTTCACAACCATATGATGGATTCTCCAATAATTTTGACTTGATAATGAAATTAGCATTCTAATGGTTTCTTGTCTTGCTACTGGTGCAAATGTCTCTTCACAATCAATGACATACTTTTGTGTGAAGCCTTTAGCAAATAATCTTGCCTTATGCCTTTCAACACTTATATCATTGTTACACTTAGTCTTGTAGATCCATTTGGTCACAATATTATTCTTGTCATGTGGAAGCCTTGTAAGGTCTCAAGTGTCATTTCTATGAATAGAATCTATCTCTTCTTGCACTGCTTGCATCCAAACCTCATTAGTACATATATCTTCAAAACATGATGGTTCAAAATCAGCCTTGGTAAGTAAAGCAAAATTTAGTGTCTCACCTCTTGGATTTTCTTCATGTTCTTGATTTGAACTCCTTTGATATATGTCACTCAATCTTCTTACCTTCTTTTTAGAACTAGGACTTAAATTTAGACTTACACTTGGAATTGAACAACTAGATGAGGGACTACTTGGTGGATTTGTAGCACTTGAAATAAAAATATTATTAGGTTTCCCATGATTAATATCATCCATAATAACATCATTTAAAACATATTTTTACTTTTCTATATGGCCTTTTTGATGACCATAAACTCCCCCTTCATCAAAAATCACATCTCTTGACATAATAAGCCTATTAGTGAGAGGATTATATAACTTTTAAGCCTTACTTTCCTCACTATATCCAATAAAAATACATGACTCACTTTTTGAATCTACCTTTTACTTCTTTTTATCAGGAACATGAACATAGGGTAAACAACCAAAAACTTTGAAATAATTAACATTTGACTTTTTCTCATACCAAGCTTCATATGGAGTCATCCTATCAAGTGTACTAATGGGACTTTGATTGAGAATATATAATGTTGTAGCAACTACATCTCCCCAAAAATAATTGTTTAATCCCTTTGTTTGTAGAAGACTCCATGCCATCTCCACCAATATACGATTCTTCCTTTCAGCTACACATTTTGTTGAGGTGTATACGTAGTGGTGAGTGGTCTTCTTATATCATGAATATCACAATAACATTGAAAATCTTTTGAATAAAATTCTCCTCCACAACCAATCTTTAAGCATTTCATTTTGCACCCTTTTTCATTTTCCACAAGGGATTTAAACCTCTTCAATGTTTCAAGAGTTTCACCTTTGGTCTTTAAAAAATAAACCCAACACTATCCTTAGTAATCATTAATAAAATTAATGAAATATGATGACTTACCCAAACTCTTTATTTGCATAGAACCACAATTTTCTAAATAAACTAACTGAAGTGGATAATGGGCCCTCCATGCATTGCCTTTTGGAAATTTCTCTCTTGCTTGCTTTCCTTTAGCACATCCTTCACAAACTTCCTTGTGCTCTTCAACCTTAGGCAAAGTATAAACTAATGTTTTTGATGTTAGAATATTCAAATTATGAAAATTTAAATGCCTATACCTAAGATACCATAACTAAATTTTGTCCTCATATGCCATATTGGCAAGGCTATTATTATGTTTACCTAACTTCAATGGGAACATTCTATTCTTTGTCATAGGCACAAGTATAACCACCTTATTGTCTTGATTCTTATAAAAAATTATACATTATTGATTTTCAAATACAATTTTATAATTCTTCTCACACAATTTCCCAACACTTAATATATTATGCTTTAACTGTGGAGTGTAATAAATGTCCTTAACACTTTTCATATATTCTTTTGTATGGAATTCCATAGCTCTTTTTACAGCAACCTCCAATGATTTGTCATCATCAAGCTTGATCTTGGATTTAAAACTTTCATCCATTATATATAAAAAAAAAAATCATTCCGTAACATGTGGTTAGAACATCCCAAATCTAAATACCAAACATCTTTAGAAACATTTTCAGCTTTGGCATAAGATAAAAATACATTATCTAGAGGATTCTCATCACCTTCTTGAGCATAATGAACACTTTTATCATTATTACCTTCTTTTCATCTGCACTCTTTTTCAAAGTGGCCATACTTGTTACAATGATAACACTAGACATTTCTTTTATCAAATCACCCTCTACCTCTTCCTCTAAAACCACATCTTCCTCATGAATCACCTTTGCCTCTATTTTCTCTTCAATAATTATGATTTTGACCTCTACCTTGACCTTGATTACTTTTGGTGGTACCATTGAAATCTTCATTATTTGTGATTTGTAATTTAGAAGAAAAGGCTTTCTCATCACTGTCTCCAAATGAATCTCTAAATCTTTCTTCATGACACATCAAAGATCCAACTAGATGATCAAATTGAAGGGTAGATAAATTCTTGCTTTCTTCCATGATTATGGCAACATGGTTCTTGCTTGGTATGAGAGTCCTCAACACCTTTTTCATCACAACATCATTTTTCACAATTTCACCAATTGTAACAATCTTATTGACCACAATTTTTACTCTGACACAATAGGTACTCACACTTTCAGCATCTTGCATCTTTAAATTCTTAAATTCTCTCTTCAATGTCTATAACTTGACAACTTTGACTTGATCGCTGCCTTGGTAAGCTTCTTTTAGAGTCTTCCAAGCATCCTCGATTGTCTTTGCTCCTGTAATTCTTAGAAATATGCTCTTATCTAGAGTTATTTGAATATGAAATCAAGTTTGAGCATTCTTCTTCTTAGCCTCTTTCTTAGCTATTTTATTATTGGCTATGAAGGCATTCCAATCAACTGGCTCTGCATAACCTAACTCAACAACCTTCTAAAAATCTTTTTCTATCAGAAAAGTCATCATTTTGATGTATCAATAATCATACTCATTTCCATAAAATTTTGGAATGGGCAAAGAGTTAGAATTTGACATGATAAACTTTTGACAAATTTCCAACAACTAAATCTTTGACCTAAAAAAATACATGCTCTGATACCAGATGTAGAATATATAAAATTAAATCACAGTAAAATATATGCAATATTCATAAAACAAAAGAAATGTAGAAAATATAAGAATTGCCAAAATAAAAATACTTCTTTTTCAAATTATTTGAATCATTCTCCTTCTCCTTGAAAATAAATATCAATTACAATGTATTAATAAAATTGCATGTGAACATATTTTTCTAATTAATAAATAAAATATTTTAAATTTATCTAAATAACAATTTGCATGTAATATCAACTAAAGCTAACTCTAGCTTTTCTAAAACATTATTTTTCTAAAAACATATTAAGTAAAAATTAACTAACTATCTAAATTCAGCTCCACAAAAATTGTTCATGCAAACTAAATCTCCACTAATAGTCTAAAAATAGAATTGAACATTGCAGCATGTCACGGTGGAACTAGCTCTTCAACACCACTTTTCAGCATCGAATGAGCTCAAACAGCTAAGATTTCTATAGATGATCTTTATAATAGTCTTAATAAGAAAGCATATACAAATAGCTGAGATAGCTTGGTGTTAGGAGAACAAAAAAAAGATGCAAAAGCTTTATTTATAATTCAATAGGCACTAGATGAATCAATTTTTTCTAGAGTTGCAGTAGCAACAAGATCCAGAGAGGCATGGAAAATCTTGGGGACTACCTATAAAGGTAATACAAAGGTAAAAATTGCTAAATTGCAATCTCTTAGGAGAAGTTTTGAAAATTTGCAAATGAATGGTTCAGATTCAATATACCAGTTTATGGGTCAAGTGTTGAATATAGTGAATCAAATTAGATCTAATGGAGAAACAATAACGGATCAGAAGATCATAGAAAAAATAATCAGGAGTTTACCCAGTAAATTTGATGCAATAGTTGTAGCTATTGAGGAAACCAAAGATTTAGAATAGTTATCAGTAGATGAATTAATGGGTTCTTTATTAACACATGAATCTAGAATGAATAGGAATAACTATACTTCTCTTGAGAATGCTTTCAAGTCACAGGTATCATTTGACAGAGAAAGAGGAAGAGGAAGGTCAAACTTCAGAGGAAGAGGCAAAGGCAGAACTAGAAAGAACAATCCAGATCAAGGTGAAAATAGTAATCATAACTACAATAATAGAGGACGTGGCAACAATCACTTCCAACAAAGTTCATAGAGGTTTGATAAATATAATATTCAATGTTATTACTGCAAAAAATATGGACATTATGCAAGTGACTACAGAAGGAAACAAGGATATATGGACAAGCAGAATGCTAATTACTCAAATGAATCTAGTTCTAATCTAGGGGAATCAAGTTCTAATTCTGGAAGCTTATTTCTCACTTGTCATGTTACTCAAGAAAAAGCTAGAGATATTTAGTTCTTAGATAGTGGATGCAGTAATCATATGACAGAAAATAAAGAATTTTTTACTAGTCTTGATGATTCTATAAGATCTAAAGTTAAATTAGGAAATGATATCAAAGTGGATGTAATGGATAAAGGTGTAATAAATGTTTTGGCAAAAAATGGTGAAAGAAGGTTTATACCTGATGTTTATTTTGTACTTAGACTAAAGCATAATCGTATGAGTATTGGACAGTTAGTACAAAAAAGTTACAGAGTATCTTTTATGGATAATGTTTGCACAATACTTGACAAGTTTCCAAGTGATAGGTTGATAGGAAAAGTGGAGATGACCAAGAATCAGATGTTCTCTCTTCAAATTCAGTGCATCCAAGGAGAAGAGGAAGCCCACTTCAAAACCATGCATCTAGACCAATCATGGCTATGGCACTTAAGATATGGACATTTACATTTTGGAGGTTTGAATTTGTTACAGAAGAAAAATATGGTGAAAGGATTACCACCAATAGAAAAGCTAGGAAGTTCATGTGAGAGTTTTATTCTAGCAAAACAGCATAGAGAGAGCTTTCCAGTAGGAGACTCATATAGAGCAAAGGTAATATTGGAGCTAGTCTATAGTGATTTATGTGGACCAATGCAAACTCCATCATTTGGAGGTAGTACTTATTTTCTAACCTTCATTGATGACTTTAGCAGAAAGACGTGGATATATTTTCTCAAAAATAAGTCTGAAGCCTTTGGAAAGTTTAAAGAATTCAAGGCAATGGTTGAAAAGCAAAAATAACTGATTGTTTAACTAATCCTCAACTAATCTTCTAATTGCTTAAAACAAACTGTTTGTTATCTACTTGAACTAACTAATCTCTAACTGTCAGTTAACTGTTGTGCATGCATGAGAAGGAGGGAGGTGGAACAGTCAGTTAAGTTGTTGACGGAGAAATTATCTCTAATTAATATTTAGTTTCTAACACTCCCCCTTAATTTCTACCACTAACAACTTCAGCATTTACAATGCCTAAATTTTGTCTTAGATAATCAAAGGTCTCCTTTGCTAATGCCTTTGTGAATATATCTGCCAATTGATCTTCAGATCTGCAAAAGACTAGATGGATTTCTCTATTGTTTACTAACACTCTGATAAAATGAAATCTTGTATCAATGTGCTTACTCCTCTTGTGAAAAACATGATTTTTTTATAATACGATTGCTGATTTGTTGTCACAAAAGATTGGTGTTGACTCCTTCTGTGCTTGTAATAAATTTTTCAATATTCTCTTCATCCAAGTTGCTTGACATGCTGCTGATGTGGCTGCTACATACTCTGCTTCAGCTGATGAAAGTGTCACTATAGGTTGCTTTTTGGATGCCCATGTGACCACACCTATTCCTAAAAGAAAGGCATGTCCAAAAGTACTCTCCCTATCATCAACGCTACCTGTAAAATCACTATCAGTAAAACTAATCAAACTAAAATTGTTAGTTGTGGAATATAAAATTGTATATTCTGTAGTTCCTACCACATATCTCATTATCCTTTTTTCAACTTGCCAATGTGAGGCTTTTGGTGACTCCATGAATCTAGAGATTAAACTGACCCCATACATGATATCCGGTCTTGTAGCTATAAGATACATCAAACTACCAACTAGTCTTTTGAATGTTATAGAATCAATATTAAACCCTAGGTCTTCTTTACTAAGTTTGGTCCCTGTAGCAACTGGTGTAGGTGTTGGTTTACAATTCAGCATCTTAAATCTCCTTAACACATCCTTTTGTGCTCGAGTTAATGCCAGATAGGCAGCCTCATCCTGCGGTTCTACAAAACCATTTTCTACCAGATCCCAAACTTCTTGTGAGCAAAACAATGTTTTCATCTTAATTGCCCAAAAATCGTAATTCTTACCATTGAAATGGGAATTTGACGCTGTGAAATACTGTTATTTGTTGCCATGTCAATCACTGAAGCAAATGAATCCTCCTTTTTTGACTTTATACACTAGTGCTTTTCCACGATCTGACTTTGAAAGAATTTTTTTTAACTCCACGAACTGGGCGCTACCTTTCAACGGCTCAGCTGGTTCTTTTATTCCACGTTGGCTGGGCGCTTGTCTTTGACTTCAATGCTTCAAAAAATAATTTGACTTCCACGATTTACTATTTAAAATAACAGAAGAAAAAACAATTGACTTCCACGATTGACTTTAGCGCTTGTCTTTGAGAAAACTACTCTGCGACTTTTCCTCTTCTATGGCCTGTCGCTCTCCTACCCTCGGCTCTGCTGCATTTTCTTTTAACCTGCGCGATTCTCCTTGTGTGCACGTTTTCTTCTGTTGTGCGTTGACCACTTGACTGTGCGCGCTTCACACCTACGCACTTCCTTCAGGCTGAACTTTGACTGCTGCACTCCAAACTTGTCAGCGTGCGCTTCAACACGTCCCTGCAACACCCCTGTCTCCTTTCTTGCTGGGCGCCTCTCCTTGGCGCTCCCTACTGGCTCTGATACCAATTTATTAGAATGAAAAACAAAGCAAATAACAGAAAAAACAAGAACTAAACCCTGCTTGCTACTGCAATTTCTTGAAAAAGATTTTTCATTGATCTTCTTTTTCTTGCTGTTACAATGCTGCGCCCAAGGCATCTATATATAGAATTTGAAAGCAAAAATAACTAATTGTTTAACTAATCCTTAACTAATCTTCTAACTGCTTAAACAAACTATCTGTTAACTGCTTGAACTAACTGATATCTCACTGTCACTTAACTGCTGTGCATGCATGAGAAGGAGGGAAGTGGAACAGTCAGTTAAGTTGTGGATGGAGAAATTATCTCCAATTAATCTTTAGTTTCTAACAACTCCGTGGATATAAAATATGAAAAACATTGGAATATATTACTGTCATTACAGGTCCCTTATATCAAACTCAAAAACGAGTTTACTTGGCTGCAAATCGGTAGTCTAGCTGGTATTGTAGTTGCAGTAAAAATTTTCTCCATTGTTGTAGCTTGTATCGGATGGGAGAGAAAAACCAAAATGAATCTGAATCTCGCATATGATCTGCACGACATCGGTGTGAGGTTGTTAGACCTTGTATGCTCTCAGAAATATCGCTAAGGAATCCATGAGAATACTGTTGAGACTCTTCTACTGTTGTTGATGCGGATTCTGCAGTATGTAATTCATCAATCTCGGATGAAGATCTGGCATTGGAGTTTGTTGATGATACGAGAGACGCATGTGTCTGCTCATCGACTGGTTCGGATTATGCCTGACCAGCGATCGCATCTATTTGGTTATGATTCTACCCTTGCCATTGGAGGAGGATGTATCTTTTGCCTTCGAATTGGTAGCCAATTTCTTGCTCGGATGGATATTCCAGAAGTTCTTTACGTCGTTGTCTGTTCTTCCTGGCACATGTGCGGCAGTCAACGACCACCTGCATCGATTTTTATTTTTACTTCTACTTTACGGTTCATTCGTCAACCTTAATTGAAGATAAGATATTACAGGCCTGCAAATGTTGTTTGTAAATCGTACCTGTTTCCCAGCAGTTTATGAAATCTAATGATGAGCTCTTCTTCGTCTGCAGAAATTTGGCGGCGCTTCTTCTCATTTGGGCGGAGGTAATTCATCCACCGCAATCTGCAACACTTTCCTCACCGCTTCAAACCTGCATTATAAAGCAGCGTGAAGGCCTCAAATCTTTGTGAATCGTGACGGCAAAGCTTTCAAAACAATGACACTATCTAGAAAAAATGGTGTGGTGACAATATATTAGTCATTTAGATTTAATATTTCTTTACGTTATAGCTATTCTTTCATTTATAAGGAATTTGCCTTCTACAAATTAGAGTCCAAGTTAAAATTCAATTCTTTTAATTATAAAAAATATATATATTGCCTGCTTTCGTAGGAACAGTACTCCACCGACCCACGCCATTTGCTTCGATGTATGTTTTCAAAAGCACATCTTCGTCTGGTTGGCAAGGCCCTCGGTTAAGTCCATCCAAACACTTATTTCCGGTCATCATTGCCTATCACATTCAGCTCTAATTTCTGGTCATCATCATCATAAACGGATTGTGGAATTTATTGGCAGATTTTACCCAGTGACTTCCTGTAATTTACAGCGTAATTGTTTAGGTAAATGGAATCGAGCACATTTTACAGAAAATATTACAGCCCAGCTACATAAAGTAACTTTAGAGGGCAGTATCTCTCCCAATTAATCTCTTTTTAGCTGTCAAAATGAGTCCACAGTCACCTAACCCGATCAAATTTTATTCTTTGTGCATTGGCCAAGATTAGACTTGTTGTACGGTTGATTGAGGTGATGAATGTCATAATTCTTAGATGTTTAGCATAGTCAGTAAAGCTCGGAAAGGTTGATGAAAAATGTATAAAGCTCTTTTTGAGAGGGGTGACAACTCAACCAAAAGTAAACGGACCAAAAACCCTCTTTGTCGTAATCGTCGTCAGCATTTACGTTCACGTGCACTTTTATTTTTATTATTATTATTTGAAAATGGATTGGTGGACCCTCATTTTCACTATTTTTTTTTATAGGGATAAATAAGAGGGTTTTGACAGGATTTCACATTTTAATACAAAATCTATTGAATAAATAATCAAGTGAGTGAAGGTAAACAGTATTCTCATAATGAATTTTAATTTAATTGGATCAAGCTTACAAAAAAACACCATCCAAAATATAAATGAAAATCTATCTATAATCAATAAAACAACAGGTTTTCAGCGTAAAACCAACATTCAGTTAGCAAAAGGATGGCCAACACCCATCAACAATCTAGTCACAAATCCTATCCCAATCAACAGAAACCAAACAACAAACAACTTAGAAGCTAGTTTCCCACTCTCATGAAAAGACAAGGAATTTACAAATTAACCAATGGTCGAAAATAATTTTCTCCTGCACCGAGAGAGAAGGCCTTTTATTGTTCATTGAGTACCATCATTCACCATTTAATTTCCATCATACCTCAGTCTTTCTGCCTCCATCCTGCATCCTTTCTTCTCGATCACTGAATCCATAGGCACTTTTAGTTTCACCAAAGAGGGACGAGGAGGGGGAGTAGTGGATTCCAACAATGGAGTATGATTCAAAGGCTCAACCTGAGTCACTTCCACCCTCTAATTGACCTACCATCTATGAGGAGGAACCCCAACCGAGGTGGAGGGTGGCTTGGAGCCCCTAATAGATGATAGAAGTTGTTGTGATTGTGTCATAAGAAATCTTAGTCTGAAGCCCCATATTTATTTCTCCAAACTAGCCTAGAATCAGGTGCCAAACATTGAAATTCCTTTGAAGAACACCCTATAACACAATGGTCAATGAGGTTACAATGAAAACATCTGAAAGGTGGATCTCGAAGTTGAGATACTGGATACATAAATCATGAGATGAATAGAACCCAACAGAATGACAAAAGGGCTTGAAGAGATGAACAATTGCAAGGCTCTCACAAATATTTTCCTCACAAATCTCATATCTAGTTTTACAAAGGAGCCAGCCTAATTGATCCAGATTGCAATGTACTCTTCTTTTCTTAAAATTAGAAGGATATTGCATAATCTCATCTAAAGGGTAGATATTGTGACCTATACCTTTTCACGGTCACCAAAGGGAGCCTTAGGGGAAAAAAAGACAACAAAAATCCAATGAACCAAGGTCCCGAAGACTAAACAAAGTACCAATCAGTTACATAATTGAAAACCACTTGGAAAAAGCCATGGCTAAGAAAAGTAAAATATGGAACACCAAAGGAACTCCAAGTCAATTTGGCTTAGCTAAGAATGTCAAGCATTGAAAGTGGAGAGTCCACACACTTGTCGAATAGGCTATGACTACCAATAGCCAAGTCCATATCCATAATGACCTAGTTTGAGAACTCTAGATCTGGGATGTCAACTGAAAAAGACACTGAGAGGTCTCCCAATAGGTAAGAAGGGGAGAAGAAACCTAAAGCATCAGTAAGAGGTGTCCTAATGCCAAATTTAATCCTCACCATGTGTCAAACCACACCTTTGCGACCAAAATCCTATTGTGATTTGTAGTAGTTAGAATTTTCGTGGAAAGGATTTTCCACAGTCTTATAGTAAAAAAAAAAACCATCTCCTTTTGGATTCCTTAAGGGTAGACACAGTCTGATAGCCTAGGCACATTAAAGACAAAAGCATTTTTAAGCATGCCTAATGCCCTCCAAAATGCATTCATATGAGCTTTACCAACTGCCCTCACTACAACCTCAGCTCACTTGTAGTGCATAATTGTTCATTATTATAATCCATATGATTTAATTTTTTAAAAGATGTTTAAAACTACAAAAAATCACCATGAAATTATTTTTAATTTATATTTTTTATATTAATATATTATGATATTAAGGACCACAGTACAACTTTGTTTTCATGTGAATGAGCATGGAAAAAAGGTTCAGTGATGTCACCGAACTAGGCTTAGCAAGGCTTCATAATATTGTTCATGTGCATTGGACATGAGGAGCATTGGGTAAATCACTATATATGTGAGCAACCAAAATAAAACTAATATATTTATCTCTAACCTCGACATGTTGAATAGGGTTGATAGGCAGAACAAAGCAAGCACCCTCAACATTTCATACAACCTAATTAGTGCCTATGTCTTCATTGCTAGTTGGGATGTGTATGACATTAGAGTTAATTCCCACATGCTCCATCTGAGGCAAAATTGTGTGAATGGGTTCCTTAAAAAATCCTTCAGTCCTAATGCTACCCCACTGCTTAGAATATGTGTTTCCCTTAAAACTAGTTCCCTTAAATGGAGTGAAGTTTAATAATCCCCTCTATAGACATGTTATGCAAGCTATGGAAGCCTTTAAATAATACACCTTGCCATTATCATCATTACACATTGGTCTTCTTCTGGCCTCTATGAGTGCTTACTTTAAGAATTTTGATTCCTCTTCACCACCATCCTTTGACACATCCTCCCAACTCGACTTGAAACCAAAAGTTTCCTCACCAACATAGCTAATCCACTGACCATTGGAGCAAGATTGTGTTAGGGTTTTATTTCAATCCCCCTCACCCCCCCTCCCCCATATACACACATCCTCACTATGTTAATGTAGGTATCTTGTCTCCTATTTTGATATATCATGTTTTCTCTGTTTTGTCTTCATTTTGGTCATGTAGACCTAAGATTTTTTATTATTATTGAGATTAATCAAAGGAAGATTCATCCTTAGTGATAATATTATTCTTACCTATATGATGTGGTAACTCACAATTTGAATTCTTTTTAGTCCCGAAGGGCACTATATGCTTTTGAATTGTTTTAACCAGTGATTAATGCTTGCTTTCTAGACCAATCACCATTCATTGATTTATGTGTTAGGAAATATCTAAACAATTAGTAAAATTAAGATACATATTCATTAACTAAGATATAAAATAACATTTTTTGGTTTAATTTGATTGGAAGATATATTTACATGTTATGAGCCATTTTACATCAATCAAGGTAGAGCTATCACACCATTGGCTTAGGAAATCAAATCACACCAAGCAATTTTCTTGGACTATTGTCAAACTCAGCATGCAGTGCCGAAGTATCAAACTTTAAAAATTATAAGGGTTAATGCTAGCATGCTAGAGCAAGGGTACAAACATCATTCCTCAAGTGTAGGGTCAGGGCCAATTCTCATGCTATTGGGTTGGACAAAGTACATCAAACTGGGAGTAGAGGAAGAAGACACCTCTAAATAGGTATGTATTCTATGAACAAATAATAGCTTTTACCCCTTTTTTCAATTTGGATTTTAGGATTCATATGGCGCTCTATTTCAATTCTAAAAGCTATTTTGTAGTCTGAAAGCAAAATGTTCTAGCAGGTAATTTTGGTTGCATTTATTTGTCATTTAAAGATATAGATTGATTCCCCAAATAGGAGGCTTTATTTTTGCTTTTTGCAGTTGTTTTGAGGGTTTTAGCTTCCATAAAAAATGATAGACAGTGGCCCCCATATCTATATTTGTTTTAGGCATTTGTGTTATTGGCAGGTAAGTTATATTCTATTATTTTTCTTATTATTCTTTTTTTTTAGGGGTTTTGAAAAAAAATAATGATAGCCTCTATAAATCTAGTTTTTCTAGAGTATTTTTTGTCTCCTTTTGTGTAGAAAACATTTTAAATGATTCACATTATGCTTATACTTTAGAGTGTAAGAAATGGGTTCAATCTAGCCCATTATTATTTGTAGTAGGACAATCAGAGATAAGTTAGCTTTCATTGTCACCTTTTTCTACTATGAAAATGAATCATTGGTACTTAATCATTGTAGGCTACTACATTCAGTATAT
The DNA here is from genome assembly GCA_037957365.1 of Torreya grandis. NCBI lineage: Eukaryota > Viridiplantae > Streptophyta > Pinopsida > Cupressales > Taxaceae > Torreya > Torreya grandis. The sequence continues at coordinate 28,307 of JARHVA010001486.1, read as the reverse complement.
TTTATGAGTCATGACTATGTAAAAGCTTTCAAGGTTGTTTGATCAAATTTTAGGGTTTGCATCAGACAGAACATCTTTTCACAATTATCTTAATATTGTCCAAACATTTTAATACCAGTTATCTTTTCTGCACTTCTTCATTCTTCAAAGATTATGTTTTAATGCCAATAGTAATTTGAGTCTATATGCTTGATGTATTGAGATCAATTATTGTTTTGAATTATCTACAGTGCATGTTTTTTTCTATTTTATAAAGCCTATTTTTTATGAAAATATACATTAAATTGACTATTATTATTCAAATGTATAGATATTAGTGAGTTAAATGTGCCAAAGACTGCGAGCATAAAATTTCTAAATGGTAAAGATGACTTTATGAACTTTGAAATCATCACTAACCCAGATTAAGGCTATTATCTATTGTGAGTCATTATAAACAATCCTTTTATTCAGATACTCATTGCTTGAAGATAATGCTTAAATTTAATAAAACACATTTTATTCAGAATCGTGCTAGAGAATCAATTTTTTTGTGAAGAATCAAGTAATGTGTTTTTTGGAATTTGGCTTTTCCCTTTGAATTTATTGGTTATTTTTAGTAGGAACTTATCAATAGTGTACAACTATAATTTAATGCAACACCAAAATTGATGACATTTTTGCATTTATATATTTTCATGTGCAGGCATCTATCTTCTAATCAGTTCATAAGACTACCTCAACATTTACCAAATTACATAATCTAACAAAATTGTAAGAATCTATTATATTATTTCATGAATATATTTTTTTAGATAGAATAAAAGTCTCAAGGTTAAAATATCATCACGTGTAAATGATTTTAACAAACATATTTTCCCTGGTGGGAGTATTTTCGACATCTAGTAATAAATTCACTGGTAAAATACCAAACAATATTGGGAACTTGACAAATCTTAAAATATTATGAGATAACTTACCTAATTTTTTAATTTCAAGCTAGATTGGGTATTTTTCTATATAATTTTTATTATGAAATATTGAGACCAAATGAAACAATAGAGAAATACAAATCTAAAATTTTGTAAAATGGTTCAACTTTAGGATACTTCAAGGAAATTATTTGGAGGGACCAATACCATCGAGCGTATCAAATTTAACTAATCTAGAAGACTTGTTGGTATTAGTATACTCTCTTCATTTTGTGAAATAAACCTCCTTGTATTGTATTAAAAAAAATTGTAATTGAATTTAACTGTAACCTACTTAATTTGCAAGAGATGATTCTCTCAGTTTTCTTTAGGTGGATGATTGGTATAACTAACTCACTATTTCATTTCTTTCATATATTCAAAAGAAATGGAATGCTCCATATTTTGAATGCCTTTTATTCAGTTACTGGTTTCTTGAAGATAGTGCTTAAATTTAATCAAACGGGTTTTATTCATAATCCTACTAGAGAATCAATTTTCCTGTGAAGAAATTAGGTAAGGTGATTTTTGGCATTTGCATTTTTTCCTTTGAATTTCTTGGCTATTTTTGGCTACTTTGGGTTTTTTTGAAGTATTTATCTTTTTCCAGAGGTGCAAAAGCTTATGTTTTTAATTTATTTGCCTCATGCATGAAAACATTATGTATAGCCCCTGCAACAACAACTATTACCTATCTGAATATTTCCAATGGAACAATATTCTATAATAACATCAAAAGTAATGCTTTATTATAAAATAAAACATCAAATGAAGCAATCACCATATACAAATCAAATGTAACTAGTGAATGTCTTTCTCTCTTTAGCTCCCTTATAACTATTAGTCCAATAGGCCCTGCTCTAATAACATAGAGAAATCCAATGCTCTAAGTCTTGATGAATGTCAATCTACCGTCTATAAAAATAATAGAATATGTGAGGTATCTCACAATTAGGATGTTCTTAATTTGAGCATTTTCTCAAATTATTGTGAGGGTATGATTGGGGGATATATGTAAAATTTAAAAATTAGAATCCAATATATTTTTATTCTATTATTTCTCAAATAGAATGCTTTTGTCCAATCCATAATCTCATCGTACCTATTTATCAGAATAGAAGTTGCAACAGAACTATGTCAATAAAAATTCCAATGAATGGAATTAGTCATTACTTTAACTATAATGATTCAAATATATTAATGCTAAGTTGATGGATGGCACAGACAACATTTATGTATGTATATACAATGTTAAACATAGTTCACATAAAAATAGTAGTTGCTCTAGCATCTAGTCCTCAATAATAATTATTAAGCTTTTTATTAGTTTAGTTGGTAAACCAATTACATCAGGTATTCTAACCAATGTATTTCACAAAAATACCAGCAATAACAATAAAACTAAATTAGAATAGAGAAAATAAATTGTATTTTATATCGATTAAGTCTAGTTTTTTTCTAAATTGGCATACACAAATAAATATTCTTGTTGTGATCAATTAGTTTTTGTAAGTTTATTTATAACTATAATCTAGGTCTTTTTTTAATATATAAATTTATTCTCTATTAGTTTAAGTTTTTTTGTTTAACTTTAGTTAATTATTTGTTACATGTACATAATCTATGTTTCTTGTGTTTATTATAAAGCTTCTCTGAAGGCTTGTTCATTCTATGCAAGATTTATGATAATGTATAGTCATTGACTAGTCATCTAATTATTTTTATCTATAGATAATATTTGCATTTTATTGTTGTGTTGCTTGACTTTCTAGATAGATTTTTAAAGAGCTTAAGAATTTTTGAATGTTTTAACTATTGCTTCAACTTTCTTTTGGCAGGTAAGACATTACAAAGTTGAAAGTACTATTTTTTTATAACAAACTTTGTCAATGACATTTTCAACATTAGGAAATGAAATGCATATCAAGAAACAATGCAAATGCATAATGATGAATAATTCATTTATGTGAAAAACTACATGCCATTGACCAAGGCTAGTTCTAATTGCATAGATGTTGCTTTGCATCGAGAAAACCTTTTTAGAACTTGTATTTTTAAATACAATTTGGGTGATTGCTTGTTTAATGCATTTCAAGTTTTATTACATTTTTGTTACACATCAACAGAGCTTCATGTTGGAATAATAGAACATTTTTATAATTGTTTAGAAAATAATGACCTTGATCCATTGAGATCTTTACAACTAGAATTGGATCCTAAAGAGATTTTCAATCTACATCAAGTACATGACATAGAGACATACTTTTATCGAACGCAAATCTTAGCAACTTCATGCACACCTAATGGTCAGTATGGCCTAGGGGGTGACAATATTTGTATATATTGGCTTTCCAAATGAATACACAATCCCATGTTTATTTGGTCTTTGACAAAAAAGAAAAAATATTTTCACTTTAATGAAAACATAAATTTGGCTTCTTATTGCATATTGTTTCATGATCAAAATCCTATGTCATTTCATTATGAACCTTTGTACTATAAAAATTTGACCAAATAATAATGGCCCTTAAGATAGATGCCTTTAACAAGAACCTGTGCAATGTTATCTCTTTATTGGGAAACAAATGTTGTAAAGATGAAATTAAGTAGGTTGTCTAGAATGTTTCAAAATACATATTATTGTCACAATAACATATTTAATGCCATATGTCATATAAAAAAATGCCTTTGATGTGCATTCTTTATGATGCTATGCAGCATGGTCTTTTACTAATTCAATTATATATGGAGATGCAAAAGCACAAGCTTGTTTGTAGTAAAATCTAATAGATAATGTTATCAAGAAAATTCCAATTATTATAAATTGGAAAGCATACATTGTTAAAATGGATTCAATTAATGACAAAGTTTAAATAGAAGGTGACAAATTTTCTATCCAATGGCTTTCATATCTATTAAAGGTGAGAATTTGCCTATGGTCTTCAATCAATTAATAGATTCTTGAAATTTATAATGATAGTGTGCAATCACTACCCATATACAACATAATAGTGTTTAAAACAAATACATGTTGTACACATTATGAACCCTTGATAATGAATAAACATAATGAGCTAAAAGTAAATTATTTTACTAATCACCAGTCTTTACTACAAACATTAAAAACTGCACATTAGAAGACCACAAATAGAGAATCAATGTCTTTGTTAAAAACATTGAAAATTGCATGTGCAAAGACCATGAACAAAAAGAACTATCAAAGTTCAAACATTAAAAATTATACGTGAAAATAACATCAACAAAAAATCCATGTCTTTGCTAGAAACATTGAAAATTGCACATGCAAATACCACAAACAAAATAACTATCCAAAACCTTGACAAAAAAGCAATACAAGTTTTAACAAGAAAATAATTGACACTCCTATACATGTTTATGCTCTTTGCAAGCAGTTGCATTTCAAACATAATATGAAGCTTTTTAATTTGACGCTCATATACATGTTTCTACTACCAACACCAAATGATAAATATCTAAAATCATTTCCACTAGTTTCAATCTTCTCCTCCAAAAATATCACAAGGATAAATGGATTAGGTTTATCCCACCATTCAGGATTGTTGACAAGACACCAAGTAATGACAAAGATTTTACTCTCATCTGATATGTTATATCCACCAAGCCTCACATCATTAAGGTTCATGTGGCCCAACTAGCAATGGGATATCCATATATAACCTCATGATTTCTTTACTACAGCTTGAAGATGAGAAAACCTAGTGGTGTTTAGCTCTATAATTAGAACACCATGACCAAGAACATTGTCAAGTTCATCTTAGATTTTTTGTTGAATTTTAGGGTGGTTTATAATCTCTACAATGCCCCATTATAATTACTATAGAGTTGTCTCAATTTCTATAACCACCCAAAATATAGAGAATGAGTTAAAACTTAATTTGATTTATCAAGAAAAAAATTTACTGATAAAATAGATTTAGACATACACTAAAGGGCAATTAGTGATACCCAATTAGAGTTGCAGCACCTCTCAACTATCTTCCCTGGTAATGAATACCATGTGGGATCAAAGAAAAATATTTACACTAAATGAAAAATTGAATTTCTTCCCTCCCTAATTTTTTTTTAATTTGCTTTTCATGAATTCGTTTATGAGAAACGGAAACAATTTTTATTTTTAAATCACATTTTTATTTTTCTCATAATTTTTTAAGTGTGATTTTTCCATCCATATTCTTTATATAAATAATATTATATTATTATTTTATTTAGCAATAATATTACACTTTTCAATTAAAAAAAAATTCACAATTTTTAAAATAATCCATTAGCATTGAAAAGCTTAAGAATACCCCTATGATTTGATTTTTTCCAGGGTACACTCTCATACCATCCACCTTGCTTTTTTTTAGTGAATGTTATATTCCTTAGCCTTTTTTTTTTAGTGAATGCTATATTTATTTTTTATGAATATATTGGGTGTTTCAATTTTAAAAAAACTTAAAATGAATTTTCTAAACTTTAATATTCTTTTCTCAACATATTATGCATTGTTTTTCACAATTAAAGTTACCTTTGTGTGGTATTTTAATTCTGCTCTTTATTGTTTTTATTTAGGTTGAGTTTGGCATTTTTTTTTTGCACAAGAAAAATGTTATTATCTTTTTATGGTGGAGAAGGAAAATATTTTTGATTTCCTCCCCAGCCCCCTAGAGCAAGGGAATCATCATCCACAGGTAAGGGATCCCACCCATATTTGTTTTTTGTTTTTTTTTGTTTTCATTCTCATCAACTTATGACGAGGGAAAAATAACAAGGGCTAGGCACAAAATCTTGTCCTATGGAGGAGGGCCCTAGAACCCCCTCTCCCTCCACCTCCTCCTCTATTAAAGCCATCAAAGCCACTGCAATGATGTAATGATTGGTGATAATGAGGAGAGGGAATCCTATGATGGATTCAAGAACACTACCTATGAAAACTATGTTCTTACCCAAAAGAAGGAGAACGAAAATGTGGAAGATCTAGAGGCTCATGGTTGATAGTGCACAGGGATTTTACCCAATGATATAATGGAATATGGAGATGATTAATATACAGATGAACTTTATCTATTTGGATCTGAATCTGGAGGATGACATTAGAGATCACAATTTTTTTAGTTATAAAAAAACTTTTTTACATCTTGTCATGACTAAAAAAAAATATTTTCTAGCTTTCCAAATATGAAAAAGAATATCAACATGAAAAAACTGCCAAAATCTATTATATCTTACATGAAAAAGGTAGAGTTCCCCAAGAGATCCATTTTTTAGGTAAAGCATTCTAGTCTAAAAGGCTTGAAAATGGTGTGAATCCAATTCTAAGTTGACGGGGCATGAGAACAAAACCAAAATAGATGATTGATTGTCTCTAGCTAGGACAAACTGAGCAAATGGGATTCAAAACCCTGATGTGCTTGAGACGGTCACCCAAAGTTAAACCTTAGTAAACAATACACTAGACGAAGTTAGTGTTTTTTGTTTCAATAAAATCATCCCATATAATGAAATTCTTCTAAACCAGACTCCTTGGCTGCAACAAAGATTATGTTGGTGATTAAGAATGTCATCTTGACTATGCTAAGGAGCTAAAATATTATACCCTAAATGAGGAAAATAATTAAAAAAGGGTGTGACAATAGACCAATGCCAACAAAAAAAGGGCATGACAATAGGCCAATGCCAATCCTTCCACTAGGGCCTAAGGGAATTAATTCCAATCTTATGAAGGTACTCTTTAAGTATGGAACTCTGAATTTCTATAACAAACTCGACATCCTCCTTTTTAAGGTTAAGTATGTTCTAAACCAAATTCCAAGGGGGATAAATGTATCAAGCTTTTCATAATAAATCCCCAATGGTTTTAATATCTTTTTGAACAACTTCAAACTTTTGATCAATGGGACTAGGTCAAAAGTAAAATTATGAAAATTCAACACTAGGGACCACTAGAAAGAGTGAGAATTAAGAGATAGGCCATCCTTGAATGCCTATCCCACCTAAATGAGATGAAGTGTCACATTTTAATAAAAAGTAAAATGAAAAGGGAAAAGTCAGAGCTTTGGTGAAAAGTGGCGTAACTAATATCCTCTTCAAATAGTGTAATTGCCAATGAAGATGCCTCCTACATAATGTAAATGACCAATTAAAGTATTTACAAATAAAAATTTAACATTAATAAATTTAGTTTATAATTTTTTTGTGGTGTTTAAAATAAAAGGCTCTTTATTCAATTTCAAAGGTGGTGGTGACCTAAGATTCCAAGTTTATAATAACAAGGGCATAAAGTGCCAAGTCCCTGCAAGGATTTTGATGTTCTATTTTTAATTCACAAATGTTGTTATGTGGTAAACTACATCTTGAAAGTAATGTTTCAAAGCTTTCTTTTCCCCAATTTTTGAGCCCAAAATAGAATAAGTCTTGAGATTAGGATTCTAGACAGTGCATCATCCCAGAACATTATTGTGGTTTCCCATATCGACATCATTCTTATTATTGTCTTCACCTCTTTTAATTCTCACTGTGCACATCCTCCACGGACTTGCAAAGTATGCTTCCTCCATTGAGTCTACTATAATAGCTCTATCCATAAACCTATAGTGAGAATTCCAAATAATATAAACCTATTATTTAAATTCTACTGATATCTGATAGAAATAGTTGAAATTTTCATAACCCTTTATCTAATATATACCTTAACTCAACTCTTTACACACACACACAAAGAGAATTTAATAAAAATTGTCTTTACTATTATATGAGAAATGTATTCATGATAGTTTTGCCATCAATGATGCCTGCCCACATATAAGGAGCTCTGGATCGATCCATTCATCAACTTTCATTACCCTCAATAGTCTTTGCCATAGAATTTATAAGATTCAAGTAAACAATGTTGTATATGGTGGAATGTAGTGCATTTACTACAATTTTGAAATTTAATCCATTTTATTGTCATGGAAGCTAGTTACAATATAAAATATTTGACCATAGAAAGAGAAGTGGGACTCATTGGAACTGATTTGTGTGGGTCATCTTTTTATAAGATGGAGATGTTTGAACATTGTCATTATACAACTGATTTTCCATTGCGGTCTTTTACTTCTTGGTTAGGTACACCAGTATAGGTATTTTAACTTAAGTTAGAAAATTTTTAATAATTCTATCAGATAATGTTTACACAAAATTTAGATATTGAAGTTGTCTTGATATTGGTAAGCGGTTCTTTTTTGACTATTTAAATAGGGAGAACCTTTAAAGACCTATGGGGAGCAATACCACTTGAAGAGTCAATTACCAATGGTAAGGGAGACTCGAACATAGGACCTACTAGGTAAAGCCCACCTTCTTTACCGTTGAGACTCGAAAATTTAGATATTGAAGTTGTCGAAGTTTATTTTTACTTTCAAATAGCATTCGGAAGTTATTGCATAAGCATATGCTCGAAATGTTTTATTTAACAAAAGTTTGAAATTTCAATATAAATATTTGTCAAAATATGGTAAACTTTTGAGTAGAAAATTATGATCCTTGCGGTTGATTATAAAGGTGGTTGTTTATAACAATCATTTTCAACTAACCATCAGGATAATCATTCAATAAAATACTCAAGCATCTAAGAAGTATGGGCACAGTTGTGGGGCTAGGGCATGGGCATATCCAAATTTAAGGGTTAGAGATCTAATCAGGAGGAAAAATTTGGAAGGGTGTTTTCTTAGAACTTAGAAGTAATTTTTGCATTATGATTCCAGAAGTAAGAACATTTCTTTCCCGTAAGTAGTTATTATCTTTTCGTAATAAAAATAACACAAAAGCTACAAAATTACTCAGATTTATTTCTCACAAACAATAGCACGTGACTAGAGACTTATCTTATAGGATCGCCCTTACAGTTTTCTAATGCCCCTCTTCCATGGTGGAGTTCCTCATGTAAAATAAGATAGAAACTTAAATATATTGATAAACCAGGAAAAGCCACAACATGCAAAAGCTCTTGCGCACATAATGTACTACCTAGATTAGATTATATTTTTTTTTTCCTTTTTTTTAAATTAAATTTGAGCATTTTTATGGTGCATTCCTAGAAACCAAAAAATTACATGACTTTAATCTGGTGAAGCTGAAAGTACAAATTGACTCTGATCATTTTTTTGATAGTAGAGTCAAACCCGTAAGAGCTATGAGGAGTATTGTGACTGAAATGGTAATGAAATAAAACAGGGACTTGCAACATGGATTCTCGATGGTTTCCAAATGGATTCTCGATGGTTTCCAAATTATTTGGCTCCATAAATCTGGGCTAAACTCTAATCAGGAAATATATTATAAATACTGCTCATCAAATAGAAATAGATGATTGTTTCTATTCTTGGTCAGGTAGGAAGAGGAAGGCCCGTGATGATGGGTCTTTCCTTCATCTATCAAATATAAATCTTCATTCTGTTTTATGAAAAAGTAAACAAAAACAACCTGAATAAATAAATTACAGGCCAGCTGTACAAAACAAAGATAAATCAAAATAATTTAATTATTGTCATCAAATGAATAGAGATTCAACAAAGACTACTTATTATTCTTTGACAGCTCTGAGAATCGTTTAAGAATATAGCATCTCAAACTTGTAATAGGAACACAGATATAACAGGCTACCATGAATCACAACTAAAGCGATTTTAATCATTGTAAAAAAATTAAGAAAATATTCAAAAGCCTCAACATATGAAGCAACCAATGGTGAACCACATCACAAAACCAGAGTCTATTGTTATTGGAAAAAAATGTTAGAAACATGAGATATTACCACTGAATTAATATGTTCTTGAGCGAGTTTTATAAGAACTTACACACTTTACACAGTCCACAAATTTGGAGGAAGAATCATTTGAAGTCTTATGGGCAGTCAAAAAGAAAGGACTGGATATGCTCGTAACGAAACAAAGGCTGCAAGACGTAGTACAACGTTTAAGATGTAAAAGATATATCAAATGATAGTGACTGGATGAACAAGGAAAAAGCCATTTATTTTTCTTAAAATGTGAGCCTTGTTTCTGCAACTTCGAGGATTATAAACATTAAAAGGAAATATTTTATTTATGATGGCGATACATTAAATAACTGTTCCAGCATAAGCGTAATCATGAACCGATAACCATCATTACAAAGTTTTATTTTAACAGTCTAGATCGTGTGCCCTAACTTCGCGCCTATCTGACACTTCAACCATGTTCGGTCAACATTTAGAATTGACATCAGTGAATAGTGTAGCCTGTCTACTTTTTAATTCTTGATTTTAAAGTTGTATCTGTATCAGTATGAAGGCCCAAATGTTAACCAAAAAAATTCTTTGAAAAAACAATATTAATTAATCACAGTACATGTTATTCTGAAAAGTGTCGGCCCCGTGATTTTCAAGATAGGAATTGTGTAGGGGATATTTATAATAGTGTTAAGAAGAAAGCATATACAAATAGCTGAGGTAGCTTGGTGTTTACTCCGTGGATATTAAATATGAAAAACATTGTAATATGTTACTGCCAGTACAGATCCCTTATATGAATCTCAGAAACGAGGTTATTCGGCTGCACATCGGTAATGTAGTTGCAGTAAAGATTGTCTCCGTTGTTGGAGTTGAGCCATGGGAGAGAACCAAACCAAAATGAATCTAAATCTCGCATACGATCTGCATGACATCGGTGTGAGGTTGTTAGGCCTTGTATGGCGCTCTCAGAAATATCGCTAAGGATTCCTTGAGAATTCTGTTGAGAATTCTGTTGAGACTCTACTGTTGTTGATGTGGATACTGCAGTATGTAATTCATCATTCTCGGATGAAGATCTGGCATTGGAGTTTGTTGATGATACGACAGATGCATGCGTCTGCTCATCGACTGGTTTGGATTCTGCCGGACCAGCGATAGCATCTATTTGGTAATCATGACGCTGCGCAGAGAAATTTGAGTTCAATTTACCCGTGGTCGAGTTCCCTCTACCCTTGCCATTGGAGGAAGATGTATCTTTTGCCTTTGAATTGGGAGCCGATTTCTTGCTCAGATGGACATTCCAGAAGTTCTTTACGTCGTTGTCTGTTCTTCCTGGCAAACGTGCGGCAATCAACGACCACCTGCATCAATTCTTATTTTTACTTTTACTTTACGGTTCATTGGTCAACCTTAATTGAAGACAAAATATTACGGCCTGCAAATGCTGTTTGTAAATCGTACCTGTTTCCCAGCAGTTTATGAAGTCTAATGATGAGCTCTTCTTCGTCTGCAGAAATTTGGCCGCGCTTCACATTTGGGCGGAGGTAATTCAACCACCGCAACCTGCAACTCTTTCCGCACCGCTTCAAACCTGCATTATAAAGCAGAGTAAAGGCCTCAAATCTATGTTAATCGTGACGGCAACGCTTTCAAAAAATAATACTATCTAGTAAAAAGTATGGTGACCATATTTTTTTTGAACAATTGGGGATTGAGGTTTAACTCCAGCATTTTCAGTTTTGTTAGTACGATCTTCTCCTACCCAGATGTCATGCGGTTTGGAGGATATTGAATTTAGGTAAGAGCTCACTCCGAATTTACTATTAGATCCCATTACTAGATTTGTGTGCTGGCAATATATTAGCCCATCCCCATCCAAAATCAATACCTTCTTAAGTCCTGGGAAAACCAACTACTTCTACACTTATACAACCCGCTGAACGATTATAAAAGACTAGTCTATACAAATTAGAGTAAGTTCCAAGTTACCAGACTAAACCTAGATTCTACTGGTTATAAAAAATATATATATCACCTGCTTTTGTGGGAAGAGTACTCCAACGACCCACACCATTTGCTTCAATATATGTTTTCAAAAGCACGTCTTCGTCTTGTTGCCAAGGCCCTCGGTTAAGTCCATCCAAACACTTATTTCTGGTCATTATTGCCTACCCTTTCCACTTCTCAGCTCTATCACATTCCTTGCCATGCTTTGACATAAACGAAATGTTGAATTTATAGGCAGATTTCACCGAGTGGGTTCCTCTAATTTAGAGCGTAATTTTTTTTGGTAACAAAATGATTAAGACGTACGTGGAATCTGGCACATTTTTCAGAAAATATTACAGCCCAACTACGTAAAGCTGCTTTAGAGGGCCGTATATCTCCCAATTAATCTCTTTTTGGCTGTCAAAAAGAGTCCACAGTCACCCAACGAGATCAAATTATAATCTTGGATTCTTTGTGCAACGGCCGAGATTAAATTTGCTTTTTAGGATAGCCTGTTGTACGGTTGATTGAGGTGATGAATGTCATAACTCTTAGCTGTTTAGCATAGTCAGTAAAGCGTGTAAAAGTTGAAGAAAAATTGTATAAAGAGGGGTGACGTCGTTAATTCATGACAGATACCGACTTTCGGGTGTCAACTCAATCAAAAGTTAGCGGACCAAAAACCCTCTTTGTCGTAATCGTGATCAGCATTTAAGTTTACGTTCACAAATAGATTGATCCATATCCTCATCTTTACTATATTTTTTTTATAAAGATAAGTAAGATGGTTTTGATAGGGTCCCACAATCCAATATAAAATCATGGAAAAAACAATCAAATAAATGAAAGTAAATATTATTTTCGTAATAAATTTTGATTCAACTAGATCAAGCTTATAAAATAGCATCGTTTAAAATATCAACGAAATAATTAACAAATGGATGGTCAACACCTATCAACAACCTAATCACAAATTCTATCCCAACCAATAGAAACCAAACAACAAACAATTTAGACGCTTGTTTCCCACTCTCATGAAAAGACAAAGGATTTACAAATTAACCTATGGTCGAAAACAATCTTCTTCCACATCGGGAGAGAAGGCCTTTTATTGTCCATTGAGTACCATCATTCACCATTTCTTTTGCATCATATCTCAATCTTTTTGCCTCCATCTTGCACCCTTTCTTCTTGATCATTAAATCTGTACGCGCTTTTAGTTTCACCAAACAAGGACGAGGAAGGGAAGCAATGGATTCCAAGAATGGAGTAGGATTCAAAGGCTCAACATGAGTCATTTCCACCCTCTAACTGACCTCCCACCTAGGGGCAGGGACCCCAACCGAGGAGGGGGTGGGTTGGAGCACTTGATAGATGATAAAAGTTGTCGTGATTGTGCCATAAGAAATCTTGGTCTGAAGCCCCATCTTTATTTCTCCAAACTAGTCCAGAATCAGGGGTTGAACAGTGAAAGTCCTTTGAAGAACACCCTACAACTCGACGGTCAATGAGGTTACAACAAAAACATATGAAAGATAGACTCTTGAAGTTGAGATGCTTGATACACAAATCGTTAGACGAATAGAGTCTAACAGAATGACAAAGGGGCTTGGAGAGATGAATAATTGCATAGGCTCTCACAAATATTTTCCTCATAGACCCCGTATCAAGTTTTACAAAGGAACTAGCCCGATTGATCCACATTGCAAAGTACTCTTCTTTTCTTAAAATTAGAGGGATATTATATAATCTCATCCAAAGGTGAGTTGTTGTGACTTCTACCTTTTCAAGGTCACAAAAGGGAACCTTAGGGAAAAAATAAATAACAAAAATCCAATGAACCAAGGCCTTAAAGACCAAACAAAGTCCCAATCAGTAAAACAATTGAAAACCACTTAGAAAAAGCAATGGCTTAGAAAATTAAAATATGGAACACCCAAGGAACTCCAAGCCAATTTGGCCTAGCTAAGAAGGTCAGGCATTGAGAGTGGAGAGTCCACAAACTTGCCAAATAGGCTACAACTACCAATAGGTAAGTCCATATCCATAATGACTTAGTCTGAGAACTCTAGATCTGAGATGTCAGCAAAGAAAGACACTAGGAGGTCTCCCAATAGGTAAGAAAGGGAAAATAAACATGAAACATTGGTAGGAGGCATCCTAATGCCAAATTCAATCCTCATCATGGGTCAAACCACACCTTCGTGACCAAAATCTTATTGTGGTTTGTAGTAGTTGGAACATTCATGGAAAGGATTTTCCACATTCTTATAGTCAGAAAAACCCACCTCTTTTTGGATTCCTTAAGGGTAGACACATTCTGATAACTTGCACACATAGAAGGCAAAAGCATTCTTAAGCGTGCCTAAATCCTCCAAAACTTATTTGTACGAGCTTTGCCAACTACCCTCACTATAGCCTTAGCTCGCTTGTAATGCATACTTGTTAATTATTATAATACATGTGATTTAATTTTTTGAAAAGATTTTAAAAACTATAATAAATTACCACATGATATTTTTTTATTTATATTTTTTATAATAATATATTATTATATTAAGGACCATAGTACGACTTTTTTTTCATGTGAACAAACATGGAAAAAAGGTTCATTAATGTCACCAAACTAGGCTTAGCAAGGCTTTGTAATATTGTCCATGTGCATAGGACATGAGGAGCATTGTGTAAATCACTATGTACATGAGCAACAAAAATAAAACTAACAGATTTATCTCTAACCTCGACATGCTAAACAAGGTTGATAGGCAGAACAAAGCAAGTACCCTCAACATTTCGTGTAACCTCATTATTGCCCATGTCTTCACTGCTAGTTGGGATGTGGATAACATTAGAATTAATGCCCGTAAGCTCCATCTGAGGCAAGATTGCATGAATGGGTTCCTTAAAAACTCTCTCAACCCTAACGCTACCCCACTACTTAGAATATGTGTTTGCCTTAAAATTAGTTCCCTTGAATGGAGTGAATTTCAATAATTCCCTCTCTAGACATGTCTTGCAAACTATGAAAGCCTTTGAACACTCCACCCTGCCATTTTCATCATTAGACATCGGTCTGCTTTTGACCTCTATGCCTTCCTACTTTAAGAATTTTGATTCCTCCTCACCACCACCATTTGACACATCCTCCCAACTAAACTCGAAACTAAAACTCTCCTCACTAACATAGCTAATCCACCAACCATTAGAGTGAGAACGTGTTAGGTTTTTATTTTAATTCCACCGACCCTCCCCCATACACACACATCCTCACTATGTTACTATAGGTATTGTTGGTAATTTTGGCCCACATACCAAGCTTTTGCATGGTTTAAATAAATGAGCAAAGTTTTAGATGGAATAGGTTTGTGTATGCCTCTAGAGTTTATTTGGGCATTCAAGTATCAAGCAGTGGTTTCAAGAATAAGTCTAGACAAGACTGCATGCTTAAAAAGTTGATTTGATACTTAAGATATTTTTCAACTTTATTTGGCTAAGTGTTGGAGACCTTTTTGTCAAAATTATCCAAGGCAAAGATCCTGTAGACTTATCTCTTTCAAGCAAAAGTTCCATAATAATTTTATCGAAGACCTAATTGTTTCAAGAAAATTGTCGACATCAAAACGCTGAGTTAAAGTCCTGAAGAAAAATTCTTTCAGACATTTTGTTCGCATCATAAGTCTTGAAGGCAAATTTTTACAGACAAAGTGTTCGAGATAATATTTTTGAAGACACATTTTAGTCAAACAAAATGTCTAAAATAAATGGTCCTTGTAGAAAAGCCCAAAGTCATTTATATCGAACAAATTGTCCGATAAAAAAATGCCAAAACAAAAGTTTGAGATAAAAGGTCCACGTGAAAAGGTCCGAAACATAAAGTACAAAAGAATCATTTATTGTGGAGAAAATGGAGATGTTTGTGAAAATGTCAAAATAAAGCTCAACAGTCATCCATTGCGATCCAAAGATTGATGGTTGCATAGACATCATTGACATTCCTACAGACATCAATTTATGGGTGCATAGACATAAAATTTAAGTCATAATAAATGGCATTAGTTTTCAAATGTCTTAGTGTCAATCGTGTAGATGTCAAATACATGCATGAAAATGTCAATTTAAACCTCGTGGAATATATGTTTGGATTCAAAAAGTAGGATCAATGATCAACATTCAAACGTATAGAGGATTTAATGGTGAACAATGATTGATAGGTTAATGGGTCTAGGTAGATCAATGGCTCACATTCAATCATGGATTCACATCTAATGACACACAAGCAAGTCAAAAGGTCATCAGATCCTAAGTGAAAATATGGGGCTACCAAGTAGCACCAGCTCGAATAAAGTTGACAAGTCAAAGATAGATCCAAGGGTTCTCATTAACTCATATCATGGAGATCAGATAATGCAAGCAAAGGTTAATGAGTAAATGATATGAATCATGGTTTATAGCTAATTAAATAAAGGAAGGCCCAATATACTTTTGATGGAAGTCAAAAAGATAATTTTCAACTAAGACAAGCAAGCATGAATGGAACCAAGCTCGAGCATGATCTAGTTTGGATGAAGAGTAGATATTTTGAGATCAAATGACACCATTAAGACTCTCTAGGGATAGTATAGGTCTATTTGGACCTATTTAGGGCAATAAAATAGGCTATGCACTCTATAGGTTTGCATAGACGTAAAGACTATAGGAAAACAAATAACCTTAGATTAGTTTTCTGCCTATAGAATAGACCTATGATCCAAACATGGAAATGGAACAAATATGTGATTAATGCAAAGGGTTTCATCTATCGACATGGCTCCATCATTGACAAAGTAGGTACTAACTACCATTCATGGCATAGTACTGTCAGTTTCAAGATTCAAAGATTTGATCCTCATGAACACGTCAAGTGGGCTTAGGGTCCCAAGGTGGTGAGCCAGTAGTTGGAGAAGTAGTTAAGGGCATTGATTCCACTCAAACAAAATTTTTCACCATGTATAACAACCCCTTATCTTCTAGTGGGAAATCTCAACCAATGAAAGGAAATCAAAGGCTATTGGAGTAATAAAAGGCTAGTTTGTTGATAAGGATTGACCTGGATTACAAGAAGGATGACTATTGAAAGTGTTGGCCATTTTTGGCCCACATACCAAAATTTTTCCTAAGTGTGAGAAGATGGACATTCAAGAAAAATAGGCAAGTCCAGAACAACTTTGGGCTTCCACAATTAGATAGCAGACAACTTCAAGTTCTTGGAAGGAGAAGACTTCGAGCTTTAACAAGTAAAAGACTTCAAGCTTTCTATCAAAAGACTTTAGGTCTGTTAAGAAGGAAGACTTTAGGTTTGTGAAGGTGCATTACTTATTTCAATTTATAAGTTCTAAGTAATATCAAAAGTAAGTATTGCCATTTGAGAAGCCTGAATTGGTCTTGGTTAGTGCTTTTCAAGTTCTCTCAGCAAGAAGACTTTGGGTTTGTGGGGTTTCCTTGCTTAAAAGGTGAAGTAAGTTGAAAGCAGTCAGAAACCCAAAATAAGTAAAGGGACATGACAAACTTGAGCTAGTCTTGGGCAATGGTTCATGGGCTCTTAAAGAGGCAGGTCTTCAGGTTTTTTGAGGTGAAAGACTTAAATTATTTTATAATTCATAAGCAGTGGAAACCCTCAATTAAGGAAGCAAGAAGTGAGTTGCGAGGATTCAAAATTCTGAAGGAATGAGTAAAATTGATAGTTTTGAAAGGAAAATTATGGAAAATAGTCCACAAAAAGTAAATGGTTGTGAAACATTAAGGTCAATGGTCGGTGAATCCAAATGGCCAATCAATCAAGGACAAGTGATACAAGTGCATACAACTCACTTATAGAACATGCAAAGTGGTCAAACAGGGATTAGACACATCCAAGTGCAGAACAAACATGCAAGGACCAACTATGCAATAAAGACCATGCCAAACTTTAATGTAAAGATCAAAACACTTAGACTTGGCAGGGACATATAGCTACCACCGGTATGGCTTGCTCAATTCCAAAGAGGAAGACTTGAATGTGTGAATGGCTTAAGGAGGTTTTACAGTGATCTTGGGTAGTCTATTTTATGGTCAAAGCAGTCACAACATCAGTGGCTCCAATCATGAATGACTTTTTTCCTTTTTCCATTCTCCCATGTAAGTACCTCTTCTCTCTTGTCCCTTTCTTCTATATATATGATATTTCAAGCCATCGTAAAGGGTTCCCAATTTTTAGACTTTTTCATATTTTTGGGAGACGGACATTCATTGAGATACTACAAAGTATGCTCCAATTGATTAGGCTCGACCCTATCAAGTCTATTGTAAGAACTACCTCTTGATGTAATGATATGATTTATTTGCCTATCTCTAGTCATTTATCAGTGCCTTAGTATGCTTTTGCTTGGTAGATTCATGAAGGAGATTTTTCCTAGTCTAACAGCCTTCTACTTACCTCTTTAATGTATTTTCAAGCTCTTATGGGTCTCGATTAGTGTTATGTTTGAACCTCTTCTAGTGTGTTAACTTGATCTCAAGATTATGTATGTCATATTTGTCTTATGACTGATCTAGTGTGGGTTCAAGCATAGATGAGTATCTATTTTTAGCTTTGGTGCATCACTTGGTTATCTTTCTTAGGATCCCTTATCCCCTTTCTAACCCTTTTCCCTATGAATCATTAGTTTAGCTTTAGTTTAGGTGAGCATCAAAGAGGAACTGGCCTACTCTGGAGGTTCAACCTTGCTACAAGGTACTCAAAGCCTAAGGTTATTCCCATGCTTGTAGCTGGAGGTGAAAGAGCCTGAAAAACTCTCCCACAAGGGTGTGATTCTAGCCTATAATAGTTTCTGGCACACCTGGTGGGACCAAGGTCCAAAGTAGTAGAAGGATTTTTTGTATTGTTCTTATGTATATTAGTGTTTAGAGGCATTCAACAAACATCAATGGTGACTCTGAGTGTCTATCAGTTGGTTTAAAGCAGTCCAAGTGCCTAATCATCATTATCTAGTGTGTGCAATCAATCATATTTTGAGCAAAATGCTCATTCTCTACCTCAACATCCTTCATATCAAGTTAGCAATGTTTATGGCTTCACCTCAAGTGGTTCTCAAGATTCTTATGGGCAGCCTTCTCAATCTTGAGATATCCTTAGTTTTTCTCCAAACCAATCCATTTCATGTTAGAGGCAAATGTTCTTAGGGTATCAAAAGTACATGATGGAACTTAATACACAGATGGGATATGGTCAAGATATCTCTAATCACATCATTCATGGAATAAGAGTTGCATTACAACAAATGAAAGAGAAATGGGCACCTATTGAAAGGGAAAATTGGAACAACCTTTCAGATGAGATGTTGAATGTGAGTGGTTACATCCAAAGCATTGAGTGTAAACTAAACATCTTTGAAGAATATCAGGTCCAATTTTGTCAACCTTATTTATCTTCATATACACCACCTCAAACCTCACATATATCACCCATTCTTCCCCAAAAGGCCACTCCAAGAAAAACCCCTTATGTTCCAAGTTCTTCAAGTGTCCCTCAAACCTTCCCTTCTTGGAATTCAATTCAAGAAAGCTTTCAAAGAAAGAAGGAAACTATTGTAAATCACCTTTTCATTGAGATATAAGACCCCACTTATCTTCCTCAAGAACCCTCATATACATAATCTCATCCCTCTTGTGTTCCTTATCTTCATAAGGTCCTTGACCAACATAAAAAGAGTAGTTTTTCAAATAAAATATAGATAGGTAGATCAAAGAGTTAGAATTAAGGATGAAGAAAGAGGAATTGAGTTGAAATCAAGAAAGGGCAGTTATTTCCCACATGTTCCCCTCATGGAAATCAGTTAAGGAAGGCATTAAAAAAGGGGAGGAAGTATTAGTGATGAAGGTCCAAAAGCCAATTCAAAAAAAAAGAGAGGCTACTCCTAATGCTTTTCCTTCATGGGAGTCAATCCAGAAAGGCTTTCAAAAGGAGCTATTAGTTGAGACAATTCAAGAAGTAGTTTTTGAAAAGGAGTTGGTTGTGCCAAATCTAGAAACCATAGCTCATCTCAATAAGCTCAATTTACAAGAGTTCTGAGACTCTCTCTCCTTCTCTCAAGAGCCACTAAAGAGACCATTCAAATTTCCTAGATGGAAGGATACTTTCCTAAACTGTAAGCAAGGTGAACTTCTTCACCCTCCCACCATCTCCCTCTTGAAGGAAGAACCTATTCTACAAGGGTTCGAGGAGGATCTTGAAATCAAATTTGAGTTTAAGTAAGAAAACACAAGTGTCTATGATGAAGAGATCATGATAAGCAACCCGCTTCAGTCAGAGAGGGAAGAATCAGTTTTAGACCAATCATATTGGAATGTTTCGATACTAGTAAGTTGGATCTTAAAGAGTACAACCCTCAAGATGATAATGAGATAGACCTTGAATGGACTAATGAAAATCCATTCTATATATATGAATAAGAGGATGATTCATTTCGAGATGAATTGGAGCTAGAAAAAGGGAAATCAGACCTTGAGCAAGACAAAGATGTTCTTTTGGACCTTGAAAGTTTAAATCAACCCTCATTTGTAGTTGAGGAATAAGAAGAAATCTTGATTGAGGTTGATGAGGAAGACATCTTGATTTCTCAAGAAGTGTAGCTTAAAGAACCACCACCTTATGT
Source organism: Torreya grandis (assembly GCA_037957365.1). Taxonomy (NCBI): domain Eukaryota; kingdom Viridiplantae; phylum Streptophyta; class Pinopsida; order Cupressales; family Taxaceae; genus Torreya; species Torreya grandis. The sequence goes on along the minus strand of JARHVA010001486.1, from coordinate 7,923 downwards.
GATGAAGGAAAACCTTGAGGATAAACAAAGTTTTTAATATGAGCATGTCCTTAAAGGAAACTTTGATCTGATTATTCCTAGTAAGCATGATGATGAAGCAAAAAAGAGAAAGAGTGAGGTATAATATGACTGCTCAATGTTTGTTTTTATAAAGGGATGTTCTATCAAGCACCTTGCTCAGTTGAGAGATGAAAAGGAGGAACCATCACAAGTTGTGCTCAATTCAGAGCAAAAATTTGATCACCAACAAGAACAAGACCAAATTGCACATCCATTCCAAGATGGTGGCATAATCAATCAATCAGAATGGGTAAGTGAGTCTATTTTTATTCTTTTCCTTGGAGAAGTCTGTCATCAACTTGTTAAAAATATAGTACTTATCCATATTTGATTAGCAGCTCTCAAACATGTAAAGAATAATGTATTAGTGAGGAAGGGCATATATTTTTTATGACTAGTCAAAGGTTTTGTATAGTTTACTTTCTATTTCGTTAGATTAGGGTAGGAAAGATTTCCATATTTTCTTCTAAGTGCCTTGTGCACATCCCTTTTTAGTTGTGTGTGTCCTTTCCATAAGTGCCTTGGGCACTTTGTTTTATTTTTCCCTTGTTGCTTCAAGAGGAGGTTCTAGAAAGGGTGAGCCTTATTAAACCAAAGAAGAGACTCCATTCCCAATGGACTAGACAAGGCAACATGAGATGGGTTCTTAAGCATAACATGCATGCTTCCCTATGAGCCACCATAAATATTGGCCATTTTTTTCCCACATACCAAAGTTTTTTCTAAGTATGAGAAGATGAACATTCAAGAAAAAGTGGTAAGTTTAGAACAACTTCAGGCTTCTAGGAGCAGACAAAAGACAACTTTGGGTTCTTGGAAGGAGAAGGCTTTAGGCTTTAACAACTAAAAGACTTCAAGATTTATCTCAAAAGACTTCAAGTTTGTCAAGAAGGAAGACTTCAGGTTTGTAAAGGTGCACTACTTATTTCACTTTATAAGTTCCAAGTAATATCTGAAGTAAGTAGTGCCATTTAAGAAGCCTGAATTGGTCTTGGCTAGTGATTTTTGGGTTCTCTCAACAAGAAGACTTCAGTTTTGTGGGGTTGCCTTGCTTAAAAGGTGAAGTCAGTTGTAAGTAGGAAGAAACCTAAAATAAGTACAGGGACATAAAAAACCTGAGCTAGTCTTGGGTAGTGGTTTGCGGGTTCTTCAAGAGGCAAGTCTTTAGGTTTTTCAAGGTGAAAGACCTAAATTATTTTATAAGTCATAAGCAGTGGAAACCCCGAAGTAAGGAAGCAAGAAGTAATTTGTAAGGAGTAAAAATCCTAAAGGAATGAGTAAAATTGATAGTTTTGAAAGGAAAATTATGGAAAATAGTTTGTGAAAAGAAAATGTCCATGAAATATTAAGGTCAATGGTCAGTGAATCCAAAGGACCAATCAATCAAGGACAAGTGACACAAGTGCATACGGTTCACTACCAAAACATGCAAAGTGGTAAAACAGGGATTAGACATATCTAGGTGGATAATGAGAATGTAAGGACCAACTATGTAATGAAGAACATGCCAAAATTTAATGCAAAGATCAAAACAATCAATCTTGGTAGGGACATGTAGCTACCACTGGTATGGCTCGCTTAGTTCTAAAGAGGAATACTTTAATGCACAAAGGTATTGAGGAGGTTTTAAAATGATCTTGGGTGGTCCATTTCATGGTCAAAGTAGTTACAATAGCAGTGGCTCTAGTCATCAATGACTTCTCACCTTTTTTCATTATCCCACGCAAGTCCCTCTTCTCTCTTATCCCTTTCTTCTATATATATGGGCTTTCAAGCCATTATAAAGGGTTCTTAGTTTTTAGACTTTTTCATCTTTTTGGGAGATGGAAATTCATTGAGATACTACAAAGTATGCTCCACTTGATTAGGCTCAACCCTATCAATTCTATTATAAGAACTACCTCTTGATGTAGTGAGATGATTTCTTTACCTATCTATTGTCATTGATTAGTGCCTTAGTATGCTTGTGCTTGGTGGATTTGTGAAGGATATTTTCCCTAGTCTATCAGCCTTCTACTTGCCTCTTTAATTTATTTTCAAGATCTTACAAGTCTAGATTAGTGTTCTGTCTGAACCTCTTCCATCGTGTTAACTTGATCTCAGGATTGTGTAAGTCATAGTAGTCTTATGACTAATCTAGTGTGGGTTCAATCATAGATGAGTGTCTATTTTTAGCTTTGGTGCGTTGCCTGGTTAGCTTTCTTAGGAGCCCTTATCCCCCTTCTAAACCTTTTCCCTTTGAATCATTAGTCTGGCTTTAGTTTAGGTGAGCATCAAAGAGGAATTGGTCTACTCTGAAGGTTCAACCTCGCTACAAGATACACACAGCCTGAGGTTGTTCCCCATGCTTGTAGCTAGAAGTGAGGGAGCCTGAAAAACTCTCCCACAAGGGTGTAATTCTAGCCTACAATAGAAAGCAATCAATAAGCTACCACCACATGACTAGGATCCTTTTTCCACTATCTTACACATTGTTTCTAATCTCTCTTTCTCTCTTCTACTATATATAGAGGCTTTTGAGCCAAAAAATAGATCCCTATAATCCCTCTCTTGGGCATGACTAAACTCTACCAAGATGGAGCTTGTAACCGATTAAAATGAATACAAGACTATTTTTAGATCTCATTATTATGGTATTCTATGTACATGCCAGTCTGATTTGCATATGTATTACAAATCTCTCCCTTGTGAAGTCCTAATCTCAACTAATTACTAGTTATTCTTGTTATGTAGGTCATGTTTAATGTTTAAATATCTTTTGATGGAAGCTTGCATGTGGATACCTTGACTAGTTAGTGTCTTGTATTATACCTCTCCATCACTTTGCTCAAATTTTGATCATTTGGTGAACCTCTGCATGAAATATTGATGTATGACAAAAATTTGAAGTCCTAGATCTAGTCTATTACTTGTTTCATTAGTGTTTTAAGAGTCAAACAAAGTGGATCAACCATATTTTACGTCCATCACCATTTTTAGATTAGGTTTCTTTTTCATGTTATCTCTCTCTCCCTTTTCCCTAGTCATTCGTAGGTTTTAGTAAGTGAAAATAGACCAAATGATGCATTAGATGAGCTATCCTCATTAAAAATACTAGAGGTCTGACCCTATTATAGGATACCCATAGCATAGGGTCAGTCCCATTTTGAGATAGATTTGGAAGTAAAATTTGAACACTTTTGCTTTCAGTTAGGGTGGAATCTAGACCTCTAATAGTTCTAGCATGCCCGGTGGGACAAAGGCCCAAAAGAGTGGAAATATCTTGGTGTGTCTTTCTGTAATCAGCTTTTAGAATCAAGTAGTTAGCACTAATGGTGACTCCTAATCAAAGCTTCTGATTATGAGTAGACCAGGTATGTCTCATTAAAGATTTTAATCAGTTATTGCATCTCATTTGACATATGAGGCTAATGTGAATATCCCTATTATACACCTCTTTATCAATAGCCCTATTTTGGTCCTCATGATCCATATAACATCTATCTATCCTACCAATATTTTTGTCAAAAATATGAGGAACCTTGTCAAGTTTCTTATGATAATTATTATCAAGGGGATGGCTCTTACCTTCCTCATGATCCTCACTAGTAATGTGAGCACCTATATCAATCATACATGCAAAAGTATTGCCTTGATTCTCCATATGAACAACATGTCCATCATAATATTTCTCCTCACCAGCCCTATCATGAGCCATTCATACCAACACTTAAGTAGACTTTAGTGAGCCTTGATAGGTATGTATTATTATTATGCTCACAAAAGTATTATGGCCAAGATGTCCCTACTCACCAAATCCATCATGTGAGGGAGTCATTGCAGAAAGTGAAATAAAATGGGCACCTTTTGAGAGGGAAAATTGGAACAATATCACAAGTGAAATGATGGATGTAAGTGGTCACATTTAAAGCATTGAGGATAAGCTAAAAGGCCTTGAATAGTAGTAGGTCTGACCTTGTCAATCTTATGTGTCTCTATATACACCACCTTAGCCTTCTTATATGCCACCCATTCTTCCCTAAAGGGAAGAGCCATCCCAAGTGATATTTCATGTGTTCCTCAGACCTTCCCTTCTTAGAATTCAATCCATAAGAGCTATCAAATAAATAAGGGGACTACTATACAACAACTTGTTGTTAATTTCCAAGAGTCCATTCTTCCTCAAGAACACCTTAAGAAGTCCTTTAAGGTTCCAAGTTGAAATCAAGTGGTGAAGTAATGGGGTGGGCAAGGTTAGACAAATCTAGATTTGAAATCCCAAGTTAAAGGAGGATTTAAACCTATGAAAACCTCTCTCATCTCTCCTCAAGAGTCTTCTTGTGTTCCTTATCTTTATGAAGCCACTGACCACCTTAAAGAAAATCTATTCTAGGAGAATATGGATAGGTAGATCAGAGAATTAGAACTAGAGACAAGGAAAGAGGAGGAGAGCCAGAATCAGAAGGCTAAATAAGAACCTATATCTTTTCCTTCTTGGAACCAAGTCATGCAGTCAATAAAATATAAACTCATTCAATCCCCATCCCTCCCTTATCAATAATCTAAGTCCTTTCCCTCTTGGAAATCCATCCAAAGAAGTATGCAAAAGAAGGAGGAGGACATGACTGTCAAAGACTATTTGGACCAAGGAGGTGTCACATATATCTCATCTCTCTTGGAGTCATCCCAATAATATCTTATGCCACTCCTTGAAGAGGTAAGTAGTGAACTCCACATTGAACTCATAACCGATAATGATGGATTGTCAAAATTAAAATAGGAGATCATTATTGGAATTCCACTTGGCAAGAGTGAGCATGTTTCAGTATTTCATAATGTCAAAGAAGATGAGTTGAGGATCAAGGTTATGTCAGAGATGAGATCCAATAAGAAGAAGTCTCAGATGTGCATAAGAGGTTATTTCTCCAGAACCTCTTGATCACATATTAGTGATGTCCAAAATCAAGAGTTTTCTCAATATATTATGGTAGCTAATATAGATTAAATACATGCTCATATTTTTTTATAAGGTATCCATGAAGATAACCCACACAAAACCATTGTTGAGGTAGAGAGAATTTTTGAAGAAGAAGACCATTAACATTAGTTATACCAGGATTTCATGAGTGAGATTAATGAACTTAAGATGATAGATTTTGAGGATGAGATAATACATTAAGTTGAATCTTCTTCTGAGGATCCCATTAATGGTTTAGAGCTTCAATAAGATAGTGCTACTTTGGGGATACCAAAGTAGAATGAGAAGGCTGGTCTTGATGAGGGAGAACCCCTTGATGAGGTTGAAGAACTTGCATCTAAAGAGAAACCCAATATTATTGAGAGCACTATGGGAACCAAAGAGGTATGTCTTATTGAACCACTATTGGAGGCCATAGTTGAGGATCCATATGAGAAAGCTAAGACAATTTGGAGATGCTTAGTTCTCATTAAACATCATGCCAATGAATTTGGTAGATACAAGAAGGAAGAAAAAGACATCAAGCCTAAGGGTAAAGGAGATGCATGCCTCATTCAATTCCTCATTCCTTGATGTAGGAAGGTTATCAAACTTTCCTTTTGATCTAGGAGGAAAGGTAAAAATAGTTTTAAGCTATATATATTAGGTTAGTTTTGTTAAAATTACTCTAAATGTAGTTTCTAACACATTTTTTTATTGTCCTTATTTTTTTCTAGGTTAGTTTCCCTTCAATAAGTGTCTTGGGTACTCTATCTTATTTTATTCTTTTCTTGATCCTTTGTTTGTTTCAATATGGGTTACATCAGGATTGGTAGCCAATTTTAGATCTAGGTCAATATATTGAACCAATGAAGAGACTCCATGTCCAATGGACTATTCAAGGCAACTAATGTTCTAGGTTCTCCAAGCATAGTAGGCATGCTTCCCTATGTGTCACTAGAAATTTTGGCCATTTTGGCCCACATACACTTTACCATTTACTTCATCATCATGAACATGATCAATTATGGGCCCATCATTAGATTGCATCCAACTATCACATCTTAGATGATATATGAAAATTATGGCATGTTTTTAATGGACTCATGAAGAAAATAACATAACACAAATAATTCATTTAAAAAATTTAATTACTACAATAACTTTCAATCATAACCACTTGAAATGGAATAATAAGCCCAAATAACAACCATAGACTTTCTTTGCAACCACTACACATGTTATCTTCTTCATTACACAAGTAAATGATATTCTAATTTTTAATTTCCTACTAGGAAAGTTCCAATAATAATCCTAAAGGATTACAAGCACAATTAAATTTATACTAGTTTACAACTCCCATGATTGGGATAGCATATTTGACATGATTAAAATAACTCATGCTAGTATATATAAAATGAGCAATGTATAGAGATTAAAGTATGAATAACCCTTATGTAATCAATCAAAAACATAACTAGTTGTAGTAATAAATAAATAATAGGATAAAAATTATATATGCATGCACATTCATGCATGTACACACACACACACACAAATAATGTAACTTGTTCATTTCTTAGAGAGGAGGATAACATCCATGGATAACCCTTAAAATTAACCCAAAGAATTATATATACGAATACAATACTAATTCATTAACATGTTATCCACATGTATCTATACATATTAATGTATAATTACCTACTTAATGAATATCATAATTACACTATCTACATTCATTGATTAATGAATAAATATACCATTTAACCAACCCAAGACAAGATATAATAGTAATATCTAACCATTACCATGCCAGCTAAAAGAGTGTCTTGAACATCAATAGTAAAGATATATAATCTGAGGCATGCATAGTTGAATCAAAATTTTTCATAACCAACATATAAATCCTAAAATAAATTTAATCTTATCACAAAATAATTATGTTATTCTCTATAGTCTAGTATGCATTTTCAACATCAATAAAACCACTAAGAGTATTCCAATCATATGTTAGCATTCATGCTTGAAATAAGATATAGAAATATGTATAAGCATATATCAATTTATTTTAATAGACACAATACTACTAGAAATAATTATAAGGAGGATCATCATTATCAAGAATACTAGCAACACTATGCAACTGCAAACCACCAACTGAGATCTAAGTAGGGAGAGCAATTTGCATTTGACCAATCTACATGCCTTGTCCTATGAGCCCATCCATATGGTGTCCCTAACCACCCCATCCATCAACTAGATGGTGGATTCAGGCATCCCAATTTTGTAATGGACTATGAACATGCAATAAATTATTTTAATCCATTGTCCAAATTACAATTGTAATCGAAAAAACTAAAAGAAGACCAACAACACACAACAATGTTTAACCAAAAACAAAATGGACTCCAAAAAGAGGTAATTACTCTTGTTCAAAAATATCTCTATACCAATGAATAAATCATGCCTCACAAAATAAGCATATAATTTCAAGGTATCCCATTGGTCAATAATTTGAGCCTCATAGAAATGATTGTAATACAAATAAGAAACTATCAACCCACAATATCAACACTTGGTAATGACTAAAGTATTTAATATTTAAAAATAAAAAATAAATATGAATTCACTATCAACATAAGAAACCTCATTGGGCCCATTGCATTTCTTTGGATATTCATGGAAGGATTTACACTAATATGAACCCATAAATCCCAAATTACAATATTTGGTACTTACTTAAGACATTGAGTTTAGTTGTATTAAATTCTCAACAAAAAGAAGTAAAACCACTCCATTGGATTAATCAACCCATGAATAATTAAACCAAATTATTAAATTCAGCTTTCAAATGTATGGAATCATACCAATGTATAAAATCAGCCTTTAAAAAAGTGTGAATGGTCATACTAGGTATCCATTTT